>OX421507.1:22500-555000 GCA_949126835.1 Anisus vortex | reverse complement strand
GTTTCCTTATATTATTATATGGAGTCAAAGGAGAGAATTATCTTGATTATATTGATTATAGCTAAATGCTTTATTACGGAGATGTTAGTTATATCTTACACCAATGTTAGGGAGATGTTGATTATAGCTTACAGCAATGTTAGGGAGATGTTGGTTATAGCTTACAGCAATTTGGGGGAGATATTGGTTATAGCTTACAGATATGTTGTGGAGATGTTGCTTATAACTTACAGCAATGTTAGGGAGAGTTTGGTTTTAGCTTACAACAATGTTATGGAGATGTTGGTTATAACTTACAGCAATGTTAGGGAGATATTGGTTCGAGATATGAAATTTAAAAGGGTGCAATAGTTGCATGCCTTATAACAAAGCTAATATATATGATACCTGCATTACATAATACATAGTCGGTAAGTATCGCACTTATCTTATCTTATACATTAAAGACGCTCCTTCTATAAAGAAGATTATTGCGTCCGAGTCTAGTCTTGCATTTGTATTAATGTTTTGAATGATGAAAAGTAATTGGTTTTCCTGGTTTGTTCAAGCAACCCATTCCATCCCCAAATGCCACTCGGGAGTCTAGGTCAGTCGATATTTGCATAACTGGACCCTGGAGAGTTGACGAAAGTCTATATGTTGGTCTAGCAGACCCGGGTCTATATGTTGAACTACTAGAACTAGGTCTAAATGTTGAGCTAGTAGACCCAGGTCTATTACTATTTGGAATTTTCAAGAATATTTAGCCTTTAACTTAGATTTAGTCAGAAATACTGGATAGTTCCTGTGTAATTACCATATAGAAGAACGCGACCAATGTTTCATTCCTTAAGTCTGATTTAGAATTTGAAAGTCAATGTTTCAACTTGAATAGATTGCTTTACAAAAATAAAACCTAGTACAGTGTTAAAACCTATTAAAAAAGCGGTAAAGAACTTGTATAGAAACTAAAATACTTAGAAAATTAAAGTTATTTAAGAATTTGAACTACTGCATAATATTTTAAGAATTTGTTATTTATCTTATATTTACAGCAATTAGGTTATTATTTGTGTGTGTGATTTCTTTTTAAAACTAATTACTTATCTTGCTATGTAAATATCTATGTCACATTTCCAGTATAGGCTATCTCTATTTATTCTGACAATTAATGGACAAACTTGATTTGAATCCGCATATTTTATTGGCAGTTCGGAGTACAAGCACAACCAGCCCGATGTATTTTTATTTAATAGAAAAAATGTTCAGTAGAAATAGGATTGGAATATATGACATCAAGACAACAGGGCTAAATGAAATTTTGACTCTGCTAAATAAAGATACCATTGTCAATCTGGTAAATAAAGGCTACATTAATATCGGCAAAATAAGATACAGCAATTTGTGGGACTTAACAAAAGTAACCATTTGAATGTTCTAAGTAGAGATAGCATTAGAATATGTTCAATATTGGAATATGTTTAATATTGGAATATGTTCAATGATAGTAGCTTATAGAGAAAACATTGCAATCCGGTAACAAATCTTTTTTGTAAACCAAATTGAATTTTCAACTAATGATTCGATTAATTTAAAATGTTTAAGAAATATCTATGGACCAAATTCAACCATAGGCCTGGTGAAGCAGCGTTCACAATTATTTTCTTTGGCCTCAAATCTTGTTGACTTCGCGGACGGAACTAAGGAATAGTATCGCAATTAAATATCAATATTTATGGGGTCCAGTGGCCTTTTTTATGCCTTCATAAATTTGTTTGGCATCTCCCTGATCGGCAGCAGATAGGATGCCTATGCACAGATCAACCCAGTATTTGTTGGCGCAGAAGCGTGCGGTCTTCCTTACTATGTTCCTGGCATTTCTGAGTCTTTGCAACGTAGCAGGTCCTGGGGCAGTTTTGTAGGCCATTAGGAATTTTCTCTTTGTCTCCGTCACGAGCTCCATTATCTCCCAGTTGGTTTCAAACCAGTCTCAAAGTCAGCTCCACTCAAGTCGAAGATAGGAGAGCTGATCACTGAACAAGACACGCAGATGCAGCGCTGGACCGAGCACTACCTGGAACTCTATGCAACACACAACGTTGTCTCTGACTCTGCCCTAAATAGAGTTCCAGCTTTACCAGTGCTGGATCAACTCGATGAACTGCCCTCGATAGAGGAGCTCAGCAAGGCCATTGATCACCTTAGTAGTGGAGAGGCTCCAGGTAACGATGGCATCCCTGCAGAAGTCCTCAAGTGCGGTAAGCCAGCATTACTAAAGCCTCTGCACGACCTCATCTGCGATTATTGGGATCGTGGCCACATCCCACAAGACATGCGGGATGCCAAGATAGTAACCCTCTACAAAAATAAGGGTGACCGTAGCGATTGTAATAACTATCGAGGCATATCTCTACTCAGTATTGTGGGAAAGGCCTTTGCAAGAGTGGTACTGGCACGCCTGCAAACTCTGGCACAAAACGTCTACCCAGAATCTCAATGCGGCTTTTGGGCTGGCCGGTCAACTTTGGATATGTTTTTTTCACTCCGCCAGTTACAAGAAAAATGCCGGGAACAGCAGAAGGCCCTCTTCATTGCATACATTGAATTGACTAAGGCATTGTACTTTGTTAGCCACACTGGACTCTTTAGCATACTGAAAAAGTTTGGATGTCCGTCCCGGCTACTAAGTATTATTGAGGCTTTCCATAACAACATGCACAGCACAGTACTCTTCGATAGCGCCACATCAGAACCATTCCCAGTGTGTAGCGGAATTAAACAGGGCTGCGTCCTGACACCAACACTCTTTGGTATCTTCTTCTCAGTACTCCTCCGAGGGCGTGAACATCCATACTAGGGCCGATGGAAATCTCTATAACATAGCCCGGCTCCGTGCAAAGAGCAAAGTGGGAACCGTATTAATCAGAGAATTGCTATTCGCTGATGATGCAGCTCTTGAAGGGCTCCGGCAACTGGTCAGTAGATTCTCATAAGCGTGCAAAGAATTTGGCCTAACAATAAGCCTAAAAAAGACCAATATTATGAGGCAAGGTACAGAATGCCTCCCAGCAATCTCCATTGAGAAAAACACTTTGGATGTTGTCAAGGACTACACTTACCTTTGCAGCAACATCTCAAGCTCACTGTCTCTGTAAAAAGAAATACAAACCAGAATCGGCAAGGAAGTATCTTTAATGGCAAGGCTCAACCAAAGAGTATGGGATATTGCCCAACTCACTGATAGGACAAAAATCTATGTCTACCAGGCCTGTGTTCTAAGCACACTCCTCTATGGAAGCGAGACTTGGGCTACATACGCTAAGCAAATAAAGCAGCTCAATAGCCTTCATCTGCGATGCCTGCGCAGGATGCTCCACATCAAATGGCAGGAAAGAGTCACAAATGTGGAGGTGCTCAGGAGAAGCCATAGGCTGAGTATGAATTCAATCCTGAGTGAGAGGCGCCTGCGTTGGATAGGCCATGTCCACAGGATGGGTGCGGTACGCATCCCAAGAGCCCTGCTGTATGGAGAGCTGGCAGCCGGAACAAGAAAGAAAGGTCTCCCTAGCCTGCGTTTCAAAGACGTCTGCAAAAAAGACGTATTACTGACACGCACTGACCACAAAACGTGAGAAGGCCTTGCTAAAGAACTTGCTACATAACTGGTAGATCGTTGATCTATCTAATAGTACATAACTGGTAGATCGCTGGTCTATCTGATAGTACATAACTGGTAGATCGCTGGTCTATCTGATAGTACATAACTGGTAGATCGCTGGTCTATCTGATAGTAAACAACAATGCATTAAAAGTTCTAATTTTATTAATTGACAAATTTTGCTTCTGTTAGTTTTAAAACTGCCAGGTTTGAGTATTCAGTCGGACAGTCTGGTTTTTAAAAAAACCGTCCGGTTAAAAAACAAAAAGAAATACCGGACATGTATAAACAATATACCCAAATACCCGATCGGCGGGATGCAATAGACAATAATAGGGTTATTCTAGTTTTTTTATGGCCTATTATTATTTGCTTTTAATTATGGTCTTTGTGTATAAATATTGTATAATTAGTTTTGTGCTTGAAATAATAATAAAAAATCATATTATAATTATACCTTTCAGAGAAGTCACACAATTTATAAACGGGATATATCATGTTATACAATACATGTCCAGTAATCTATTATGTCCAGTGATATAACATGTTATACAATACATGTCCAGGGATATATTATGTTAAGTGATATATCATGTTATACAATACATGTCCAGTGATATATTATGTTCAGTGATATATCATGTTATACAATACATGTCCAGTGATATATCATGTTATACAATACATGTCCAGTGATATATCATGTTATACAATACATGTCCAGTGATATATCATGTTATACAATACATGTCCAGGGATATATTATGTTCAGTGATATATCATGTTATACAATACATGTCCAGTGATATATCATGTTATACAATACATGTCCAGTGATATATCATGTTATACAATACACGTCCAGGGATATATTATGTTCAGTGATATATTATGTTACACAATACATGTCCAGTGATATATCATGTTATACAATACATGTCCAGTGAATTATCATGTTATACAATACATGTCCAGGGATATATTATGTTCAGTGATATATCATGTTATACAATACATGTCCAGTGATATATCATGTTATACAATACTTGTCCAGGGATATATTATGTTAAACAATACATGTCCAGGGATATATTATGTTAAACAATACATGTCCAGGGATATATTATGTTAAACAATACATGTCCAGGGATATATTATGTTAAACAATACATGTCCAGGGATATATTATGTTAAACAATACAAGTCCAGGGATATATTATGTTAAACAATACATGTCCAGTGATATATCATGTTATACAATACATGTCCAGTGATATATCATGTTATACAATACATGTCCAGTGATATATCATGTTATACAATACATGTCCAGGGATATATTATGTTAAACAATACATGTCCAGGGATATATTATGTTAAACAATACATGTCCAGGGATATATTATGTTAAACAATACATGTCCAGGGATATATTATGTTAAACAATACATGTCCAGGGATATATTATGTTAAACAATACATGTCCAGGGATATATTATGTTAAACAATACATGTCCAGGGATATATTATGTTAAAGAATACATGTCCAGGGATATATTATGTTAAACAATACATGTCCAGGGATATATTATGTTATACAATACATGTCCAGTGATATATCATGTTATACAATACATGTCCAGTGATATATCATGTTATACAATACATGTCCAGTGATATATCATGTTATACAATACATGTCCAGGGATATATTATGTTAAACAATACATGTCCAGTGATATATTATGTTATACAATACATGTCCAGGGATATATTATGTTAAACAATACATGTCCAGGGATATATTATGTTATACAATACATGTCCAGTGATATATCATGTTATACAATACATGTCCAGTGATATATCATGTTATACTATACATGTCCAGGGATATATTATGTTAAACAATACATGTCCAGGGATATATTATGTTAAACAATACATGTCCAGGGATATATTATGTTAAACAATACATGTCCAGGGATATATTATGTTATACAATACATGTCCAGGGATATATTATGTCATACAATACATGTCCAGGGATATATTATGTTAAACAATACATGTCCAATCTTACTAGTTAGAAAAACTACGTCATCCACAACTTTTTTTTTTCTTTGTACTTTGAAATATCAATTGAAGTTTGCGCCATTATCCAACACTTGTAAACCCGATCATGCATCAACATGTAGAAAATCAAGTGGAAGTAACCCTTTGCCTCAAAGATAAATGTTAAACTTAAAGGTTGAAATGTCTGAGAAAGGAATTGAGGTTTCAACAGAGGTGGGTTTTTTTTTAAAGAAAATTCTTTCAATTATTTTTCAAATGAGGCTATATTAAGAACATCGTTTTATGTTCATTTAACATCGTTTTATGTTCATTTAACATCATTTTATGTTGATTTACTTGAACTCTAAAATTGAGTAAAACTACAGAAAGTACAGCATTTGGCCATTGCTCATATTATTTTAATAATTGATCAACTGGACTTTTAGAATCAATACTAACATTTTTTTTACATCTCTTGATAGCCTTTTTTGGGGGCGGATGTGAAAAAAAACAAAACTTTTGAAAATCACAATAAGAACATTCAAAGTTAACTATTGAAATATCTTTAACTTGTCACTTTTATTGATCTAATAGGCAAACGGTAATATGAAGAACGGAGTCAGTTTTATATAGTTTATAGTCATGGGCATGCTATTATATTAAATGATAACGAAATGTTCCTGTTTAAATTATATTTATTAAACGTATAAGAAAAGAAATTCTGTAATAAAATATATTCTTTCAAGAAAATTGTTTCTCTAAGTAAATTATTCCAATCGAATGAATGGTTCTTAAATGAAATATTCTCCTTGTTCTTAGACATTCAACTATAACATGAGGACAATGAAAGCCACATACAAGTTAGTTATATATTATAAAGAGCCACATACAAGTAAGTTACTTATAATATATTATAAAGAGCCACATACAAGTTAGTTATATATTATAAAGAGCCACATACAAGTTAGTTATATATTATAAAGAGCCACATCATAGATGCATTGTATTAAGTATACAAATTCAAAAACCATTATTGAAATATTAGCTTTATAGATTCTACACATGTCCTAACGTATGTTATTTACTTAGAACAAAATTATAATTCAGATTAGTAGTAATGGGCGTTTCGTTATATATTAAAATATAATATAATATTATGCTTTCATTATAAAATACTTTCATTGATCCGTGTTTACTTAAATGATAAAATAATTCGCTTTAGTTCTTTATTTAATTTGGTCGGTGAGTTGTTGTAAATATTATGAGTTGATCGCTGAATTGTAAGTAGCTCTAAATTAATCTAATTATGAAACATAACTTATATTTTAATATAACTTAGTTAAGTAAGAATAAGTATTATTTACAAATATTTAGAAAGCAAAACATGGTATAACCTTTTTTTATAAAGATAAAATTTATCCAGGTGACTCAATTTTGTTGATTCTAAGTACATTCTTTCAATTAGTTATTTGAGACATATAGGCCACCAGTTAGACCACAGTTCTATAGTCCACCAGTTAGACCACAGTTCTATAGTCCACCAGTTAGCCCACAGTTCTATAGTCCACCAGTTAGCCCACAGTTCTATAGTCCACCAGTTAGCCCACAGTTCTATAGTCCACCAGTTAGCCCACAGTTCTATAGTCCACCAGTTAGCCCACAGTTCTATAGTCCACCAGTTAGACCACAGTTCTAGATTCATAGACGGAATAAAATCAAAATACAAACAGCGTATTAAAACAATATTTCCCTCATATATTCATATTCCTATATAGATCAATAGCATTGCATCTGTTTTAATGTTTTGTGGTGTCTGTTTTAAATGGTGTCTATGACAATGGTGTCTATGACAATGTTGTCTGTGCCTACGGTGTATGTGCCAATGTTTGTGTCCACAGTGTCAGAGTTAAATGGTGTCAGTACCAAAGTTGTCTGTGCCAATGGTCTGGGCTTTGCTCTAAATATTGGACATGTGGCTAAGAATTGTGTTTTGCCTCCTAAAATCTCTTAGAAGAAAACTTGGTTCAACATCTGGGCAAGAAAACTTGGTTCAACATCCGGGCAAGAAAACTTGGTTCAACATCCGGGCAAGAAAACTTGGTTCAACATCCGGGCAAGAAAACTTGGTTCAACATCCGGGCAAGAAAACTTGGTTCAACATCCGGGCAAGAAAACGTGGTTCAACATCCGGGCAAGAAAACTTGGTTAAACATCCGGGCAAGAAACTTGGTTCAACATCCGGGCAAGAAAACTTGGTTCAACATCCGGGCAAGAAAACTTGGTTCAACATCCGGGCAAGAAAACTTGGTTCAACATCCGGGCAAGAAAACTTGGTTCAACATCCGGGCAAGAAAACTTGGTTCAACATCCGGGCAAGAAAACTTGGTTCAACATCCGGGCAAGAAAACTTGGTTCAACATCCGGGCAAGAAAACTTTGTTCAACATCCGGGCAAGAAAACTTGGTTCAACATCCGGGCAAGAAAATGACCGCGAGGACAAAAAAGGCCAATTAAGTAAAATTTCTCTTTTATAAAAATTACAGTTACTGCATCAAGGGCTCTTGTCCAGTCTCATTCAAGATTAAATGATCTATATTCCGTGGTCAATCAAGATAAAAAACAATGGAACCCATATATGACTTTGTCTTGGTATGTTGAAATATTGTTAGCATTCTGGCAGGAAGTAATATGTTTTATTACAAAAAAAAAGTTAATCTAGACTTAAAGGTCATCGGGTCAGTCCATTTGGGCAAGGGGAAGCAACCTTTAAATCTTTTATTGTCTTCCTGTATACAACAGATTCTATTTAAAGAATATAAACCTTGTATTTCTTTCATGTTGAAAATGTCATTGTTTATGTCAATTTAAGTATCTTGTATGTTATGTTATGTTTTAAGCTAACTGAGTGTAAATGTTACATTATATTTGTATATAAAAACAACAATCTTAAAAATGAGAAAAATATAAATTTTTATTGTTCCAGACTAAAGTATTTTTAATTTCAACATTTCTTGCAGCAACAAATACTTACAGACAATAAACACATATTTTTTTTCTGATATTTTCTAAAGATAAATACAATACATGGAGACGACATAGAAGAAGTCAGATTAAATTTATAAACTTTTTGGTGATTAATAGAATCTAATACTTGGGAAGATATTATGTTTACATATCTATACAATTCACTTTCAGTTTTTAAAAAAAAGTACTTCCTTTATTTTGATTACTAAGTTTCTCTACCACGTCCGCCTACATATACTGGTTTAAATGAATGTAATTCTGGTATTATATTTCTTCTTGTTGATTATTCTTGCAGACATATGTGGCCATTATGTCTTGAAGTCATTCAGTAAAAATTCCGCATGAAACAATTACTATATATGTAAGCTTAGTTTGCTTGTTCCAAGCAATTTATCATGATCTAAGATAGGAAGACATCTGAACTGTTTAGTTCAAACAGAGAATTGCTTAATTACAACAGAGAAATGTTTAGTTCAAACAGAGAAATGTTTAGTTCAAACAGAGAAATGTTTAGTTCAAACAGAGAAATGTTTAGTTCAAACAGAGAAATGTTTAGTTCAAACAGAGAAATGTTTAGTTCAAACAGAGAAATGTTTAGTTCAAACAGAGAAATGTTTAGTTCAAACAGAGAAATGTTTATTTCAACAGAGGTTTTATTCAAACGGAGAAATGTTTAATTCAAACAGGTAAATGTTTAGTTCAAACAGAGAAATGTTTAATTCAAACAGAGAAATGTTTAGTTCAAACGGAGAAATGTTTAATTCAAACTGAGAAATGTTTAATTCAAACAGAGAAATGTTTATTTCAACAGAGGTTTTATTCAAACGGAGAAATGTTTAATTCAAACAGGGAAATGTTTAGTTCAAACAGAGAAATGTTTAATTCAAACAGAGAAATGTTTAGTTCAAACGGAGAAATGTTTAATTCAAACTGAGAAATGTTTATTTCAACAGAGGTTTTATTTAAACGGAGAAATGTTTAATTCAAACAGGGAAATGTTTAGTTCAAACAGAGAAATGTTTAATTCAAACAGAGAAATGTTTATTTCAACAGAGGTTTTATTCAAACGGAGAAATGTTTAATTCAAACAGGGAAATGTTTAGTTCAAACAGAGAAATGTTTAAATCAAACAGAGAAATGTTTAGTTCAAACGGAGAAATGTTTAATTCAAACTGAGAAATGTTTAATTCAAACAGAGAAATGTTTATTTCAACAGAGGTTTTATTCAAACGGAGAAATGTTTAATTCAAACAGGGAAATGTTTAGTTCAAACGGAGAAATGTTTAATTCAAACTGAGAAATGTTTAATTCAAACAGAGAAATGTTTAATTCAAACAGAGAAATGTTTAGTTCAAACGGAGAAATGTTTAATTCAAACTGAGAAATGTTTAGTTCAAACGGAGAAATGTTTAATTCAAACTAAGAAATGTTTAGTTCGAACAGAGAAATATTTAGTTTAAACAGAGATTTAGGTCAAACAGAGGTTTTGTGCAAATAGAGATATATTTAGTATAAACAGAGGTTAGTTCAAACAGATAAATATTTAGTTCAAACAGAGATATATTTAGTTCAAACAGAGGTTTAGTTCAAACAGAGGTTTAGTTGAAACAGAGGTTAAGTTCAAACAGAGAAATATTTAGTTCAAACAAAGGTTTATTTCAAACAGAGGTTTAGTTAACAGAGTAATATTTAGTTCAAAAAGAGAAATATTTAGTTCAAACATAGGTTTAGTTCAAACAGAGGTTTAGTTCATACAGAGAAAAGTTTAGTTCAAACAGAGGTTTAGTTCAAACAGAGATGTTTAATTCAAACAGAGAAATGTTTAGTTCAAACAGAGAAATGTTTAATTCAAACAGAGAAATGTTTATTTCAACAGAGGTTCAATTCAAACAGAGAAATGTTTAATTCAAACAGAGAAATGTTTATTTCAACAGAGGTTCAATTCAAACAGAGAAATGTTTAGTTTAAACATAGGTTTTATTCAAAAGGAGAAATGTTTTATTCAAAGAGAGAAATGTTTAGCTCATACAGAAAAATGTTTAATTCAAATTGATAAATGTTTAGTTCAAACAGAGAAATGTTTAGTTCAAACTGAGAAATGTTTAGTTCAAACAGAGAAATGTTTAGTTCATACAGAGAAATGTTTAGTTCATACAGAGAAATGTTTAGTTCAAACTGAGAAATGTTTAGTTCAAACAGAGAAATGTTAAGTTCAAACTGAGAAATGTTTAGTTCAAACTGAGAAATGTTTAGTTCAAACTAAGAAATGTTTAGTTCAAACAGAGAAATGTTTAGTTCAAACTGAGAAATGTTTTGCTCAAACATAGAAATGTTTAGTTCATACAGAGAAATGTTTAGTTCAAACTGAGGTTTAGCTCATACAGAGAAATGTTTAGTTCATACAGAGAAATGTTTAGTTCAAACAGAGGTTTATTTCAAACAGAGAAATGTTTAATTCAAACAGAGAAATGTTTAGTTCAAACAGAGGTTTAATTCAAAAAGAGAAATGTTTAATTCAAACAGAGAAATGTTTAGTTCAAACAGAGGTTTAATTCAAACAGAGAAATGTTTAATTCAAACAGAGAAATGTTTAGTTCAAACAGAGAAATGTTTAATTCAAACAGAGGTTTAGCTCAAACAGAAAAATGTTTAATTCAAACAGAGAAATGTTTAGTTCAAACAGAGGTTTAATTCAAAAAGAGAAATGTTTAATTCAAACAGAGAAATGTTTAGTTCAAACAGAGGTTTAATTCAAACAGAGAAATGTTTTATTCAAACAGAGAAATGTTTAGTTCAAACAGAGGTTTAATTCAAAAAGAGAAATGTTTAATTCAAACAGAGAATTGTTTAGTTCAAACAGAGGTTTAATTCAAACAGAGAAATGTTTAGTTCATACAGAGAAATTTTTAGTTCAAACAGAGGTTTATTTCAAACAGAGAAATGTTTAATTCAAACAGAGAAATGTTTAGTTCAAACAGAGGTTTAATTCAAAAAGAGAAATGTTTAATTCAAACAGAGAAATGTTTAGTTCAAACAGAGGTTTAATTCAAACAGAGAAATGTTTAATTCAAAACAGGGAAATGTTTAGTTCAAACAGAGAAATGTTTAATTCAAACAGAGAAATGTTTAATTCAAACTGAGAAATGTTTAATTGAAACAGAGAAATGTTTAGTTCAAACAGAGGTTTAATTAAAAAAGAGAAATGTTTAATTCAAACAGAGAAATGTTTAGTTCAAACAGAGGTTTAATTCAAACAGAGAAATGTTTAATTCAAACAGGGAAATGTTTAGTTCAAACAGAGAAATGTTTAATTCAAACAGAGAAATGTTTAATTCAAACAGAGAAATGTTTAATTCAAACAGAGAAATGTTTAGTTCAAACAGGGAAATGTTTAATTCAAACAGAGAAATGTTTAATTCAAACAGAGAAATGTTTAATTCAAACAGAGAAATGTTTAGTTCAAACAGGGAAATGTTTAATTCAAACAGAGAAATGTTTTATTCAAACAGAGAAATGTTTAGTTCAAACAGGGCAATGTTTAGTTCAAACAGAGAAATGTTTAATTCAAAGAGACAAATGTTTAGTTCAAACAGAGAAATGTTTAGTTCAAACAGAGGTTTATTTCAAACAGAGAAATGTTTAATTCAAACAGAGAAATGTTTAGTTCAAACAGAGGTTTAATTCAAAAAGAGAAATGTTTAATTCAAACAGAGAAATGTTTAGTTCAAACAGAGGTTTAATTCAAACAGAGAAATGTTTAATTAAAACAGGGAAATGTTTAGTTCAAACAGAGAAATGTTTAATTCAAACAGAGAAATGTTTAATTCAAACTGAGAAATGTTTAATTGAAACAGAGAAATGTTTAGTTCAAACAGAGGTTTAATTAAAAAAGAGAAATGTTTAATTCAAACAGAGAAATGTTTAGTTCAAACAGAGGTTTAATTCAAACAGAGAAATGTTTAATTCAAACAGGGAAATGTTTAGTTCAAACAGAGAAATGTTTAATTCAAACAGAGAAATGTTTAATTCAAACAGAGAAATGTTTAATTCAAACAGAGAAATGTTTAGTTCAAACAGGGAAATGTTTAATTCAAACAGAGAAATGTTTAATTCAAACAGAGAAATGTTTAATTCAAACAGAGAAATGTTTAGTTCAAACAGGGAAATGTTTAATTCAAACAGAGAAATGTTTTATTCAAACAGAGAAATGTTTAGTTCAAACAGGGCAATGTTTAGTTCAAACAGAGAAATGTTTAATTCAAAGAGAGAAATGTTTAGTTCAAACAGAGAAATGTTTAGTTCAAACAGGGAAATGTTTAATTCAAACAGAGAAATGTTTAATTCAAACAGAGAAATGTTTAGTTCAAACAGAGAAATGTTTAATTCAAACAGAGAAATGTTTAGTTCAAACAGAGAAATGTTTAGTTCAAACAGGGAAATGTTTAATTCAAACAGAGAAATGTTTTATTCAAACAGAGAAATGTTTAGTTCAAACAGGGAAATGTTTAATTCAAAGAGAGAAATGTTAACTTCAAACAGAGAAATGTTTAGTTCAAACAGAGACATATTTAGTTTAAACAGAGAATCATTTAGTTCAAACAAAGGTTTAATTCAAACAGAGGTTTTGTGCAAACAGATATATATTTAGTTTAAACAGAGATATATTTAGTTCAAACAGAGGTTAGTTGAAACAGAGAAATATTTCGTTCAAACCGAGGTTTAGTTCAAACAGAGGTTTTTTCAAACAAAAATATTTCGTTCAAACCGAGGTTTAGTTCATACAGAGGTATTTTTAAACAGTAATATTTAGTTTAAACAGAGGTTAAGTTCAAACAGAGGTTAAGTTCAAACAGAGGTTTAGTTCAAACAGAGAAATGTTTAGTTCAAAGAGAGAAATGTTTAGTTTAAATATAGAAATGTTTATTATTTGCTTAGTAGTTGTAGTTTTGTCTTTGGCTAAACAAAATATTTTTCCTTTCAGTCAACACAGTAGTGTTAATAACATTGTACAATTTATGTTTTCTTTTAGTCATCAAAGTGTTTTTCATTTTATTCGTCTAATTTCAAAATGTTCATTACAATTTAGCATCGTTTTTAGAGAATACAATTTAGTATCAAAAGTATAAATGCAAAGATATAATTTTATTACAAACGGCACATCTTGAAAAGAAAAAATCAGGCTTCTTTGATATTGATTAATAATGTCTTACGTCTTTTTTTTCACATTATTTATAATACACAACAAACGAAGAAGATATTTCTTATCTTTGATTACATTACTGGAAATCAGGGAAGAATATTAAACATCTTCTCTCCAATCATGATTAAAGGATGTTATAGAGTTTCGTGAGCATTTTGAAAAAACTCCAAGAACAGCCGTCAAACTCGTTAGTTAAACTGTCACTAAATAGGAAATTATATTGTTTTTTTTATCAACTCTTTAGTTAAACTGTCACTGACTAGGAAGTTATATAGTTTGTTTTATCAAAGCGTTAGTTAAACTGTCACTGGCTAGGAATTTATATAATTTGTTTTATCAACTCTTTAGTTAAACTGTCACTAACTAGGAAGTTATATGGTTTGTTTTATCAACTCGTTAGTTAAACTGTCACTGGCTAGGAATTTATATAATTTGTTTTATCAACTCGTTAGTTAAACTGTCACTAACTAGGTAGTTATATAATAATTATATACGAACAATTAGACATTTTCATTTATGTAAAGGATATCTAAAAGCAAAACAGATCTAGGCCTTATATTTAAAACACTTATAAAACACAGTTGTAACAAACATACTGGACATTTGTATGACTTCATTGTGAACTTATTACAGCCATTCCCTGCCGAATGAAATCTTCAGCTAAAAATGTTATCGACCTTGTTCTAGCATTTTTATTCCGGATCTCGTTTTACAAAGTGGACGCCCTTAGCAGTAATTACAGCCCTTGCCTAAATGTAGGAAGAAAATATTAAATCATAATAACATCACACTTTCTTCTTCCTTTAAAGAGGTGTCTGCTGTTAAAGCGAGAGACAATTGCTTGTCAATAAGAGTAATCTTCCCCTTGATGTGCTGGTATTAAGTTTTGCACTGAACTTTATAGACATTTCTACACAGCTTTTTGTTGGGGTGAAAGGTCAAGTCGACTCCCTAATGAACTACCTGTGTCGTTTTTTTTAAGCTATGTCACGCGCTACAGCCGCGTGGAAAGATGGCAATCAACGCGCATGCGTTTTATTGTACCTGACAATGCTGACAAAAAGCTATCTACGTTTAAATAAATAAAATCCTGGATTCTAAGACCGTTAAATGGAAAAATTCTAGAAATATATTTTCAAATAGCAGTGACGAGTTTAAGGAGCTTAAATTATAACTTGTGTGGGAGATAATTCATTAGATTTGAGAGGAGATAGAAATATAGAAATAGAGAAAGAGGAGATAGTAATAGAGAGAGAGGAGATAGAAATAGAGAGGAGATAGAAATAGAGAAAGAGGAGATAGAAATAGAGAGAGAGGAGATAGAAATAGAGAGAGAGGAGATAGAAATAGAGAGGAGATAGAAATAGAGAAAGAGGAGATAGAAATAGAGAGAGAGGAGATAGAAATAGAGAGAGAGGAGATAGAAATAGAGAAAGAGGAGATAGAAATAGAGAGAGAGGAGATAGAAATAGAGAGTGAGATAGAAATAGAGAGGAGATAGAAATAGAAATAGAGAGGAGATAGAAATAGAAAGAGAGGAGATAGAAATAGAGAGAGAGGAGATAGAAATAGAGAGAGAGGAGATAGAAATAGAAACAGAGGAAATAAAAATAGAGAGAGAGGAGATAGAAATAGAGAGAGAGGAGATAAAAATAGAGAGAGAGAGAAGATAGAAATAGAGAGAGAGGAGATAGAAATAGAGACAATATAGAAATAGAGAGGATATAGAAATAGAGAGAGAGGGAATAGAAATAGAGAGAGAGAGAAGATAGAAATAGAGAGAGAGGAGATAGAAATAGAGACAATATAGAAATAGAGAGGATATAGAAATAGAGAGAGAGAGAAGATAGAAATAGAGAGAGAGGATATAGAAATAGAGAGAGAGGGAATAGAAATAGAGAGAGAGAGAAGATAGAAATAGAGAGAGAGGAGATAGAAATAGAGAGAGAGGAGATAGAAATAGAGACAATATAGAAATAGAGAGGATATAGAAATAGAGAGAGAGAGGGAATAGAAATAGAGAGAGAGAGAAGATAGAAATAGAGAGAGAGGAGATAGAAATAGAGACAATATAGAAATAGAGAGGATATAGAAATAGAGAGAGAGAGAAGATAGAAATAGAGAGAGAGGGATAGAAATAGGGAGAGAGGGAATAGAAATAGAGACAGACGAGATATAAATAGAGAGACAGGAGATAGAAATAGAGAGGAGATAGAAATAGAGAGAGAGGAGATAGAAATAGAGAGAGAGGAGATAGAAATAGAGAGAGAGGAGAGAAATAGAGAGAGAGAAGATAGAAATAGAGAGAGAGGAGATAGAAATAGAGACAATATAGAAATAGAGAGGATATAGAAATAGAGAGAGAGGAGATAGAAATAGAGAGAGAGAGAAGATAGAAATAGAGACAATATAGAAATAGAGAGGATATAGAAATAGAGAGAGAGGGAATAGAAATAGAGAGAGAGAGAAGAAAGAAATAGAGAGAGAGGAGATAGAAATAGAGACAGACGAGATATAAATAGAGAGAGAGGAGATAGAAATAGAGAGGAGATAGAAATAGAGAGAGAGGGATAGAAATAGAGAGAGAGAAGATAGAAATAGAGAGAGAGGGATAGAAATAGAGAGAGAGGGAATGGAAATAGAGACAGACGAGATATAAATAGAGAGAGAGGAGATAGAAATAGAGAGGAGATAGAAATAGAGAGAGAGAGAAGATAGAAATAGAGACAGAGGAGATAGAAATAGAGAGGAGATAAAAATAGAGACAGAGGAGATAAAAATAGAGAGAGAGGAGATAGAAATAGAGACAATATAGAAATAGAGAGAGAGGAGATAGAAATATAGAGAGAGAGAAGATAGAAATAGAGAGAGAGGGATAGAAGTAGAGAGAGAGGGAATAGAAATAGAGACAGACGAGATATAAATAGAGAGAGAGGAGATAGAAATAGAGAGGAGATAGAAATAGAGAGAGAGAGGAGAGAAATAGAGACAGAGGAGATAGAAATAGAGAGGAGATAGAAATAGAGACAGAGGAGAGAAATAGAGACAGAGGAGATAAAAAAAGAGAGAGAGGAGATAGAAATAGAGACAATATAGAAATAGAGAGGATATAGAAAT
The DNA here is from genome assembly GCA_949126835.1 of Anisus vortex. NCBI lineage: Eukaryota > Metazoa > Mollusca > Gastropoda > Planorbidae > Anisus > Anisus vortex. The sequence goes on along the minus strand of OX421507.1, from coordinate 537,967 downwards.
AGAGAGAGAGGAGATAGAAATAGAGAGAGAGAGAAGATAGAAATAGAGAGGAGATAGAAATAGAGAGAGAGGAGATAGAAATAGAGAAGAGATAGAAATAGAGAGAGAGGAGTTAGAAATAGAGAGGAGATAGAAATAGAGAGAGAGGAGATAGAAATAGAGAGGAGAGAAATAGAGACAGAGGAGATAGAAATAGAGAGGAGATAGAAATAGAGAGAGAGGAGATAGAAATAGAGAGGAGATAGAAATAGAGAGAGAGGAGATAGAAATAGAGAGGAGATAGAAATAGAGAGAGAGGAGATAGAAATAGAGAGGAGATAGAAATATAGAGAGAGGAGATAGAAATAGAGAGAAGATAGAAATAGAGAGAGAGGGATAGAAATAGAGAGAGAGGGAATAGAAATAGAGACAGACGAGATATAAATAGAGAGAGAGGAGATAGAAATAGAGAGGAGAGAAATAGAGACAGAGGAGATAGAAATAGAGAGGAGATAGAAATAGAGAGAGAGGAGATAGAAATAGAGAGGAGATAGAAATAGAGAGAGAGAGAAGATAGAAATAGAGAGAGCAGATAGAAATAGAGAGAGAGGAGATAGAAATAGAGAGGAGATAGAAATAGAGAGAGAGGAGATAGAAATAGAGAGAAGATAGAAATAGAGAGAGAGGAGATAGAAATAGAGACAATATAGAAATAGAGAGGATATAGAAATAGAGAGAGAGAGAAGATAGAAATAGAGAGAGAGGGAATAGAAATAGAGACAGACGAGATATAAATAGAGAGAGAGGAGATAGAAATAGAGAGGAGATAGAAATAGAGAGAGAGGAGATAGAAATAGAGAAGAGATAGAAATAGAGAGAGAGGAGTTAGAAATAGAGAGGAGATAGAAATAGAGAGGAGATAGAAAGAGAGAGGAGATAGAAATAGAGAGAGAGGAGATAGAAATAGAGAGGAGAGAAATAGAGACAGAGGAGATAGAAATAGAGAGGAGATAGAAATAGAGAGAGAGGAGATAGAAATAGAGAGGAGATAGAAATAGAGAGAGAGGAGATAGAAATAGAGAGGAGATAGAAATAGAGAGAGAGGAGATAGAAATAGAGAGGAGATAGAAATAGAGAGAGAGGAGATAGAAATAGAGAGAAGATAGAAATAGAGAGAGAGGGATAGAAATAGAGAGAGAGGGAATAGAAATAGAGACAGACGAGATATAAATAGAGAGAGAGGAGATAGAAATAGAGAGGAGAGAAATAGAGACAGAGGAGATAGAAATAGAGAGGAGATAGAAATAGAGAGAGAGGAGATAGAAATAGAGAGGAGATAAAAATAGAGAGAGAGGAGATAGAAATAGAGAGCAGATAGAAATAGAGAGAGAGGAGATAGAAATAGAGAGGAGATAGAAATAGAGAGAGAGGAGATAGAAATAGAGAGAAGATAGAAATAGAGAGAGAGAGAAGATAGAAATAGAGACAATATAGAAATAGAGAGGATATAGAAATAGAGAGAGAGGGAATAGAAATAGAGAGAGAGAGAAGAAAGAAATAGAGAGAGAGGAGATAGAAATAGAGACAGACGAGATATAAATAGAGAGAGAGGAGATAGAAATAGAGAGGAGATAGAAATAGAGAGAGAGGGATAGAAATAGAGAGAGAGAAGATAGAAATAGAGAGAGAGGGATAGAAATAGAGAGAGAGGGAATGGAAATAGAGACAGACGAGATATAAATAGAGAGAGAGGAGATAGAAATAGAGAGGAGATAGAAATAGAGAGAGAGAGAAGATAGAAATAGAGACAGAGGAGATAGAAATAGAGAGGAGATAGAAATAGAGACAGAGGAGATAAAAATAGAGAGAGAGGAGATAGAAATAGAGACAATATAGAAATAGAGAGAGAGGAGATAGAAATAGAGAGAGAGAGAAGATAGAAATAGAGAGAGAGGGATAGAAATAGAGAGAGAGGGAATAGAAATAGAGACAGACGAGATATAAATAGAGAGAGAGGAGATAGAAATAGAGAGGAGATAGAAATAGAGAGAGAGAGGAGAGAAATAGAGACAGAGGAGATAGAAATAGAGAGGAGATAGAAATAGAGACAGAGGAGAGAAATAGAGACAGAGGAGATAAAAAAAGAGAGAGAGGAGATAGAAATAGAGACAATATAGAAATAGAGAGGATATAGAAATAGAGAGAGAGGAGATAGAAATAGAGAGAGAGAGAAGAGAGAAATAGAGAGAGAGGGATATAAATAGAGAGAGAGGGAATAGAAATAGAGACAGACGAGATATAAATAGAGAGAGAGGAGATAGAAATAGAGAGGAGATAGAAATAGAGAGAGAGGAGATAGAAATAGAGAAGAGATAGAAATAGAGAGAGAGGAGTTAGAAATAGAGAGGAGATAGAAATAGAGAGGAGATAGAAATAGAGAAGAGATAGAAATAGAGAGAGAGGAGATAGAAATAGAGAGGAGAGAAATAGAGACAGAGGAGATAGAAATAGAGAAGAGATAGAAATAGAGAGAGAGGAGTTAGAAATAGAGAGGAGATAGAAATAGAGAGGAGATAGAAATAGAGAGAGAGGAGATAGAAATAGAGAGGAGATAGAAATAGAGAGAGAGGAGATAGAAATAGAGAGCAGATAGAAATAGAGAGAGAGGAGATAGAAATAGAGAGGAGATAGAAATAGAGAGAGAGGAGATAGAAATAGAGAGAAGATAGAAATAGAGAGAGAGAAAAATAGAAATAGAGACAGACGAGATATAAATAGAGAGAGAGGAGATAGAAATAGAGAGGAGATAGAAATAGAGAGAGAGAAGGTAGAAATAGAGAGAGAGGAGTTAGAAATAGAGAGGAGATAGAAATAGAGAGGAGATAGAAATAGAGAGGAGATAGAAATAGAGAAGAGATAGAAATAGAGAGAGAGGAGATAGAAATAGAGAGGAGATAGAAATAGAGAGAGAGGAGATAGAAATAGAGAGCAGATAGAAATAGAGAGAGAGGAGATAGAAATAGAGAGGAGATAGAAATAGAGAGAGAGGAGATAGAAATAGAGAGAAGATAGAAATAGAGAGAGAGAAAAATAGAAATAGAGACAGACGAGATATAAATAGAGAGAGAGGAGATAGAAATAGAGAGGAGATAGAAATAGAGAGAGAGAAGGTAGAAATAGAGAGAGAGGGAATAGAAATAGAGACAGACGAGATATAAATAGAGAGAGAGGAGATAGAAATAGAGAGGAGATAGAAATAGAGAGAGAGGAGAGAAATAGAGACAGAGGAGATAGAAATAGAGAGGAGATAGAAATAGAGAGAGAGGAGATAGAAATAGAGAGGAGATAGAAATAGAGAGAGAGGAGATAGAAATAGAGAGGAGATAAAAATAGAGACAGAGGAGATAGAAATAGAGAGAGAGGAGATAGAAATAGAGAGAGAGGAGATAGAAATAGAGAGGAGATAGAAATAGAGAGGAGATAGAAATAGAGAGGAGATAGAAATAGAGAGGAGATAGAAATAGAGAGGAGATAGAAATAGAGACAGAGGAGATCGCAATAGATACACTGGGAATGGAGGAAAGATAAAAAATGAGAAAATGAATGACAAATAAAAAAGACTGTTTAACTTAATCAACCAAAAGAATAAATTGCAACTAATTGCCTTGGCCTAATGCTTCATTACAAATAGAGTTTTATGCATCATATAAAAGCCCAAAGATTAACATTGTGAAATAGCAACCAATCTCCTAAATACTATTACTATAACAATTACTGAATGAGGAAGAAAAAATTGTGTAGAAAATTTATATAGGTCATAGGTTAGATGTAAATTATAGTACAAATGGGCTCTGCAAGCAGAAGTTACATGAAACTATTTGGCAGTGTACAAATATACTGTATGAAGTGTGTCTATGAAACTATTTGGCAGTGTAAAAATGTACTGTATGAAGTTTGTCTATGAAACTATTTGGCAGTGTACAAATATACTGTATGAAGTGTGTCTATGAAACTATTTGGCAGTGTACAAATATACTGTATGAAGTGTGTCTATTAAACTATTTGGCAGTGTACAAATATACTGTATGAAGATTGTCTATTAAACTATTTGGCAGTGTACAAATATACTGTATGAAGTGTGTCTATTAAACTATTTGGCAGTGTACAAATTTACTGTATGAAGTGTGTCTATGAAACTATTTGGCAGTGTACAAATATACTGCATGAAGTGTGTCTATTAAACAATTTTGCAGTGTACAAATATACTGTATGAAGTGTGTCTATTAAACTATTTGGCAGTGTACAAATATACTGTATGAAGTGTGTCTATTAAACTATTTGGCAGTGTACAAATATACTGTATGAAGTGTGTCTATGAAACTATTTGGCAGTGTACAAATATACTGCATGAAGTGTGTTTATTAAACTATTTTGCAGTGTACAAATATACTGTATGAAGTGTGTCTATTAAACTATTTGGCAGTGTACAAATATACTGTATGAAGTGTGTCTATTAAACTATTTGGCAGTGTACAAATATACTGTATGAAGTGTGTCTATGAAACTATTTTTGCAGTGTAAACATATACTAAATAAAGTGTGTCGTGTGTCACATTTAAAGTAAATCCACGATCTTCATGTAATCAAATATAATCAACTGCCACTACAAATCAAAAATCCTATATGATCATTACAATAAGCACTAGAACTGAACTCACTTCCAATTATCATTCTTCTAAAGACACTACCAGCTTCGCCTCGATGTGAAACTTGAACAGGAAATGATCGATGGAATATGTAGTTAAATTAATTTTAGAAACTTTATATTTCATTGCCACCCCCACAGTTATGGATTAGAACTATTGTATGAGGATTGTTTGACCTATTTATTTGGTTCAGTTAATTTATATAATCAAGGGCATGTACAATCGTTGATCTTTTAATAACATATATCAATATATAAATATATATATAATAATATTTTACATATTGGTATAATATGTGTATATTTAAATTCTATAAATAATGAAGTAAAAATATGTTTAACTTACTTCATACATGAAATAACTCTTTTTGTGTGTGATCATAAGTATATCGAAAGTCCAGTAGACACGGTGTAAATAAATCGAGCACTGGGCATTGTGTCAGACAAAACGTTGGCAGCGCGAGGCTGGAACTCCACAGAGTGAGTGGAAAAGTACAAGTCTGTGCAGGTTGGTGGGATGTCTGGAAGACAGGGAGGTAACTGCTCACGTAAACTGGACCTGGCTGCTCGCTCTATGAGTCAGGTGTTAAAGGGAAGTAAATAAAACTGGAATAATACAATAGATGTAATCCGGCGAAGAGATTATACAGAACATTGTGGAGTAAACTTTATTAGAATAAAGTTATTCAAACAAAACTGACAGTAAAATAGAACAACGCTTTATTTAGTTAACCCAACCCTGAGGCAGCAGTAGACAATGCAAACATTAAGTCATTAATAGACCTACAAATTATTTATTTTCAGTTTTAGTTTATAATATTGTTGATGTAATAATGAGAAGCCATTCAATTTCAATTGTTTACTAAAACTTAATATCAGAGAAAATTAAACAAATTAAAACTAGATCTAACTACACATTGGAAAAGATAAAACAAAATGTCGGCCTAATTGTTTCTATATATTGTATTTTAATTTTAGTCAGCCTAAATTATTATTATATATAATATAGGTATTATTATAAGTATTATAGGTATTATTATAAGTATTATAGGCAGGGCCGTATTTAAGATTGTGGGGGCCCTGTTCCAAAATGTATGTGGGGGCCTCCGGAGCCTCGCCTCTGCCTTCCACATGCAACAGAAAAGTGACGTTAATTCATGTTACATTCTGTAAAATCATAAATTTTAGTTTTGCGCTTAGCTTGGTTGGGCTGGAGCGCCTAAAATTGTGGGGGAATAAATGAATTTTATTTTACATTTTCAACGAAAGAATGGGGTTGTCACCACTAATCTATAAAAAGACTGGATAAGGCGTGGAAGTAACATTTTTGAGGAAATTTCCGACATTTTGTTTCTACTGCACTGATCAATGTATACAAGTACCTTGAGTTTGTTTATTTATTTAGATGTTTGTTTCTGCTCTACAGTCTCCTAAGGCCGTTTAACTAATCGGGTTAAAAGTTAAATGTATAAATTGGAAACGTCCTCCAAAAAAGAGTTGTATTTTTTCAACAATATTGCTTAATTCGTTAATTTATTTGTTAAAATAAACTTAGACCTATTACTAATCAACGTATGTTAAGGTTATACAATGCGCGCAGTTTCCAAATGATGTTCATTTGAAATGCGTTCAAATTTTGTGTGTTTCGGGACCGGGTTTTCCCGTACTGCGAAATATTGCTGTATACTTTTTTTATTATTAACTTTTTTTATCTTTTGATATTTGTTTTCTTTTGATCGTATTATTGTTAGTTTTATATTATTAATTAGATGTGGGAAGTTTGACAGCAACAATTCATATACATATTGTGTAAAATGGCTGCAACATAGATTCCGTTCCGATCTATTTATAGATCAGTGGCGCAGTAAGTTTTAGACACAATTTTGTTTATATTTGTAAGTGCATTGGAAATTTTGAGTTTTTCCTTTCTTCTATAGATCAGTGCATTTCTTCACATTTCTCAAACCAATTTATTAAGAAGGCGCAATCCAGTCTATTTATAGATTAGTGGTTGTCACTAAAAAAATTCATTTGGGGATTTGTGGGGGCCCCTGTTTTGTGTGGGCCCCTGTTCCAATGGAACATGTGGAACATGCCTAAATACACCACTGATTATAGGTATTATTCTAAGTATTATAGGTATTATTCTAAGTATTATATGTATTATTCTAAGTATTATATGTATTATTCTAAGTATTATAGGTATTATTCTAAGTATTATAGGTATTATTCTAAGTATTATAGGTATTATTCTAAGTATTATATGTATTATTCTAAGTATTATATGTATTATTCTAAGTATTATATGTATTATTCTAAGTATTATAGGTATTATTCTAAGTATTATAGGTATTATTCTAAGTATTATAGGTATTATTCTAGGTATTATAGGTATTATTCTAAGTATTATAGGTATTATACAGATTTACAATATAAGAAATCGTCAAAAGTCTTAAAATGAAATCTTTGTTTATGTGTCAGTATAAGCTGATGAAATAAATACATAAACTGATTCATTGATTGATTGATGAAATAAATACATAAACTGATTCATTGATTGATTGATGAAATAAATACATAAACTGATTCATTAATTGATTGATGAAATAAATACATAAACTGATTCATTGATTGATTGATGAAATAAATACATAAACTGATTCATTGATTGATTGATGAAATAAATACATAAACTGATTCATTGATTGATTGATGAAATAAATACATAAACTGATTCATTGATTGATTGATGAAATAAATACATAAACTGATTTATTGATTGATTGATGAAATAAATACATAAACTGATTCATTGATTGATTGATGAAATAAATACATAAACTGATTCATTGATTGATTGATGAATATATATCTTGTTAGATATAAATATAGAGGGATGGAAAGATTAATGAACGAATTGATTAATGATATTAATAAATAATTTATTAAATAAATATAAATAAATAATTATGTTAAATAATAGCTGGTGGATTAGTTTGCATTGTTCAAAGCTAGAACTACGAAGTCTGGGAAATTAGACAATGACGTCCCACAAAGCCTGGAGAGGCATCTGCAAGAGATTGTAATGACGCTGAGAGGGCTACATCAGACAGAAAACTCTGTAAAATGTCGGCTATCCCATGCTATGTACGATATATTGATAGATAGATTGATAGATAGATAGATAGACAGACAGATAGATAGATAGATAGACAGACAGACCGACAGATAGATAGATAGACAGACAGACAGACAGACAGATAGATAGATAGATAGATAGATAGATAGATAGATAGATAGATAGATAGATAGATAGATAGATAGATAGATAGATAGATAGATAGATAGATAGATAGATAGATACATAGATAGATAGAAAGATAGAAAGCAAGAAAAAAAAAGATAGATGGATGTATTGATAGTTCTATGGGTAGATAGAGAGATAGATATGTTGATAAATAGATATAAAGATATATATTTTGATAGATAGATTGATGGGTAGATAGTTAGATAGATAGATATTAAGGTGTATATATATATATAGATAAGATGGATGGATAGATAAATAGATAGTTAGATCAGCGACTCAACTAATAAAAAAAGTTAAATAAATAAGGGGAATTAACTTGGATTTGAAAACCTAAAATGTTTGTATTTCATTACTTCCCTTTAGTGATTGTTTATGCCCGAGATTAACATTTCTCAATTGACCTTGACCTTTGTTGTATACTTCAATTACTTGACATTGAGGTTTCTCATTCTTTTACGGTTAAAATTTAAATCTCATTTTAATTTACAATTAATACAAAAAAAACATGATTTATTTGTCAATAGCCTTGTTGTTTTAACTTCACAGTTTTTCCATTCAAGTCTACATACACATTAAAATACGTGGGTTTGTCAATCCGGCTGTACACATTTCTTTGTTTATTGACTTGTTATATTTTTATCATCGTGCGAGTCAGCAATAAGCCTGACATAAGCCCGATAGACTACCAGTAAATGAATATTCTTACTGGCTCAAACGAGTGATTTTACACCGTTGACCATATTTTGTGTACAATTTTCGTACATTTAGATCGATAAGGTGAGTCGATGCGACCCAACGGTATAGCATTGTATTAATAGTATTATTTATATATCTTCTTACTGTATATGCATGTTAAAAGAGCAGCGAAGAAAAGTAAAGAACATAGGATACCCATGACAAACTCCAACGGTCCCGCTTTCAGGTGTCAGAGATGCGACAGAGCCTGTCTCTCACAGATAGGTCTCCACAGACACTGACAATTCTGCAAAGCTGACCAAATCACAGGAGCGCAAAAACTAATCGTCTTTCGAGACTGTGGGGCCAATGATGATGAGCGATGAATGTTAGGATTTAAAATATATTTTGTGGTTTTAGTAAGACTCATATTTTATAATCTCTAACACGGCGTACATTTATTAAATAAACGTGTGACGTAGGACGAGAAAAACGATGACGTGTGAGTTAGATTCGACGTCGCATAGTTATTGCAGAAACGTTAGACGTCATTAGACTTAGGGAGCGACAAGACGTGTTTGGACTAGGCTCTTGAATCTTTTTTGTATTATTGAATTCATTCTGTACATACGTTAACGGATTGTTCATCTTGATTAAACAATCGATTCTTATTTACTACAGGACGGCAGTTGCTTTATTGTATTCAGGTTAAAATGGGATCTACCCTGAGATACATGCACCTTATATAAATATATACAAAATAACGGTCACAATGATATAATACATAAATAAACTTTATATAATGAATATAAAGTACACTTTAGATAATTATAACAATAAATTGATATGATTTATATTTTAGATCCACCAAGAAGAATTTTTTTTAACCAAATTTTTACAACGTGTTGTGATTTGGACAATAGAGTTGTTCGTGTTGTGATTTGGACAATAGAGTTGTTTCAAATGTTTTCTGTGACTACTTAACCCTACTCGTTTATTCTTCTCTAAGTCCAATTCTTAAAAACAAATAATTATTATTGTAAACAAGGACTAGACCCATTTAAAATTTAGTAAAACATACACAGATGTTATTTTTAACTCGATTTCAAAATGACATCAGACTTATTCAACTAATAAGAATTACTTCTATGTTTTTTTAATTAATATAATTGAGTATAGTTTTGTTTTCATTTTAACTCCCTTTTATTTTATTACGTGTCTAAATCTCGACCAAAATCTCATTCTATAGTTGATCTCATCAAGCTAGTCTTCATACGGCAATATAGTGGTATGTGGAGTGTGGTGTTTGGTGTGTGTAGCGTCTGTGTGGCGTGTTTAGTGTGTGTGGAGCGTCTGTGTGGCGTGTTTAGTGTGTGTGGAGTGTGTGTGGCGTGTGGTGTGTGTGGAGTGTGTGTGGTGTGTGTGTGGAGTGTGTGTGGAGTGTGTGTGGTGTGTGTGGAGTGTGTGTGGTGTGTGTGTGGAGTGTGTGGAGTGTGTGTGGCGTGTGGTGTGTGTGGAGTGTGTGTGGTGTGTGTGTGGAGTGTGTGTGGTGTGTGTGTGGAGTGTGTGTGGAGTGTGTGTGGTGTGTGTGTGGAGTGTGTGTGGTGTGTGTGGAGTGTGTGTGGTGTGTGGTGTGTGTGGAGTGTGTGTGAAGTGTGTGTGGAGTGTGTGTGGTGTGTGGTGTGGTTTGTTGTGTGGTGTGGTGTGTGTGGTGTGTGGTGTGGTGTGTGGTGTGGTGTGTGGTGTATGTGGTGTTTGGAGTGTGTGGTGTGGTGTGGTGTGTGGAGTATGTGTGGAGTGTGTGTGGTGTGTGTAGTGTGCGTCGTGTGTGAGGTGTGGTGTGTGTGTCGCGTGTGGAGTGTGTGTGGTGTGTTTGTGGCGTGTGGTGTGTGTGTAGTGTGCGGAGTGTGATGTGTTGTGTGTGTAGTATGTGTGGTGTGTGAAGTGTGTGTGGTGTGTTGAGTATGTGTGGTGTGTGTAGTGTTTGGAGTGTGTGTGGTGTGTGTGTTGTGTGGTCTGTTGTGTGTTTTGTGTGTGGTGTGTGGTGTGTGTGCGGATTGTGGTGTGTTTTGTGTGTGGTATGTGTGTGGTATGTGATGTGTAGTGTGTGTGTGGTATAATGTGTGTTTTGTGTGTGGTATGTAGTGTGTATTGCCCAGACAACAGCATCACTAAAGAGGCTCAAAGCAATATGGAAAGACAAGAACTTAGCCCTCAGCACCAAAATCAGGCTGATGCGCTCACTGGTCCTCTCCATTTTCTTATATGCTTGCGAGTCATGGACACTAACAGCTGAGCTGGGAAATAAGATAAACGCCATCGAAATGAGATGCTTCAGGACCCTGCTCGGTATCTGTTACAAAGACCATATCTCCAACGAACAGATACTGTGACCGTTATTTTGTAAATGTTCTATATCAGATGCACACAACTCTCAGGGAGATCACATTCTCTGCTAACATGCAATAAACAAACTGCCGGCTTGTAGTAAAATGATAACTAAATGTTTTATCCAAAATTATCCAACAATTTATGTACAAGATGACTTCAAATATACAACAGTTTCAATAGCCTAGTCTACACACGTCTTGTCGCTACCAAGGCTTAAGGTCGTCTCCCGTTTTCTGCCAAATCTATGCTACGTCGAATCTAACTCACACGTCATTGTTTCTAGCGTAAAACGTCACTCGTTTATTCAATGCATGAACACCGGTTTAGAGATTATACAAATTGTGTCTTACTAGAAACAATGAGATATATTTTAAATCCTAACAGATACGAAAAAGAATACAACTGGAAATTGGAAAGTATGAAGACCTGCTGGCCACAGCCAAGAAAAGAAAACTGGAATAATATGGCCACGTCACCAGAACCAACGGGCTTGCAAAGACCATACTGCAGGGTACCACCACAGGAGGCAGAAAGAGAGGAAGACAAAAGAAACGTTGAGAAGATAATATCAGGGAATGGACAGGTACAAAACTGTGCGAGGCCATTAGAACGGCTGAGAGACGGGAGGAATGGAGGAGGCTGGTTTACATGTCATCTGTAGCGCCCCAACGTACCAACAGACTATGGGATATGTAGGATGTAAGTAGAATGTAGTGTGTGGTGTGTAGTGTGTGTTTGGTGTATGCTGTGTTTTGTCTGTGTGTGTGGTGTGTTTTGTGTTTTGTGTGTGTGCTATGTGTGTGGTGTGTGGTGTGTGCCTGGTGTGTTTTTGAGGTGTGTTTGAGGTGTGTGATGTGTGTGTGATGTGTAGTGTGTTTTGTGTGTGTTGTGTGTGTTGTATGGTGTGTTTTGTGTGTGGTGTGTGTGTGGTGTGTAAAGTGTGTTTGGTGTGTGACGTGTTTTGTGTGTGGTGAGTGTGGTGTCTTTTTGTGTTTTGTGTGTGTGTGGTGTCTTTTTGTGTTTTGTGTGTTTTGTGTGTGTGGTATGTGTTTTGTGTGTGGTGTGTTTTGTGTTTGTGTGTGGTGTGTGTTTTGTGTGTGGTGTGTTTTTGTGTGGTGTGAGTGGTGTTTGGTGTGTTGTGTGTGGTGGGAGTGGTGTGTTTTGTGTGTGGTGTGTTTTGTGTGTGGTGTGTTTTGTGTGTGGTGTGTGTGGTGTTTTGTGTGTGGTGTGTGGTGTGTTTTGTGTTTGGTGTTAATGGTGTGTGTGTGGTGTATTTTGTGTGTTGTGTGTGTGATGTGTTTTGTGTGTGTGGTGTGTTTTGTGTGTGGTGTGTGTGTGGTGTGTTTTGTGTGTGGTGGGAGTGGTGTGTTTTGTGTGTGGTGTGTTTTGTGTGTGCTGTGTGTGGTGTGTGTGTGGTGTTTTGTGTGTGGTGTGTGTGTGTGGTGTGTTTTGTGTTTGGTGTGAATGGTGTGTGTGTGGTGTGTTTTGTGTGTTATGTGTTTTGTGTGTGTGGTGTGTTTTGTGTGTGGTGTGTGTATGGTGTGTTTTGTGTTTGTGTGTAGTGTATGTGGTGTGTTTTTGTTTGGTGTGTGTGGTGTGTGTATGATGTGTTTTGTGTGTGATGTGTGTGGTGTGTGTTTGGTGTGCTTTGTGTGTGTGGTGTATGTGGTGTGTTTTGTGTGTGATGTGTGTGTGGTGTGTTTTGCGTGTGGTGTATGTTGTGTGGTGTGTTTTGTGTGTTGTGTGTGTTTTGTGTATGGTGTGTGTGGTGTGTTTCGTGTTTTGTGTGTGTGTGTGGTGTGTGTGTGTGGTGTGTGTGTGATGTGTTTTGCGTGTGATGTGTGTTGTGTGTGGTGTGTTTTGGGTGTAGTGTATGTGGTGTGTGTGTGGTGTGTGTGTGTTGTGTGTGGGTGGTGTGTTTGTGTGTGGTGTGTTTGAGTGTGGTGTGTGTGGTGTGTGTGTGTGTGTTTTTGTGTGTGGTGTGTGTGTGGTGTGTGTGTGGTAAGTTTTGTGTTTTGTTTTTGGTGTGTGTGTGGTGTGTTTTGTGTGTGGTGTGTTTTATGTTTTGTGTGTGGTGTGTGTGGTGTGTGTTTGGTGTGTTTTGTGTGTGTGGTGTATGTTGTGTGTTTTGTGTGTGATGTGTGTGTGGTGTGTTTTGCGTGTGGTGTATGTTGTGTGGTGTGTTTTGTGTGTTGTGTGTGTTTTGTGTATGGTGTGTGTGGTGTGTGTTTTGTGTGTAGTATGTTTCGTGTTTTGTGTGTGTGTGTGGTGTGTGTGTGGTGTGTGTGTGATGTGTTTAGCGTGTGGTGTGTGTTGTGTGTGGTGTGTTTTGTGTGGTGTGTTTGTGTGTGGTGTGTGTGGTGTGTGTGTGTGTTTTTGTGTGTGGTGTGTGTGTGGTGTGTGTGTGTGTTTTTTTGTGTGTGGTGTGTGTGTGGTGTGTTTTGTGTGTGGTGTGTTTATGTTTTGTGTGTGGTGTGTGTGGTGTGTGTTTGGTGTGTTTTGTGTGTGTGGTGTATGTGGTGTTAGTCACGATGTGGCAATTGAGAGGGGGGTAATAATGGCTGGTTGTCTTAGAGGTATGAGGTGCCGATGCTGTAGTTGACCTGGAATATTTATTTGTTCTCTACTGGCTCGTTTAGATGTTATTAAACACACACAAACAGACAGTTCTAAGTTAGGCAAGCAAGTCTCTGGTTACGTTTCAGGTGTTTATTTATGATTCAAATTCAATATCCAATGATGAGATACACATACTAACATGCTGGGGAGATATAATGCTTGAGATATATGCACAGGAACGTCTATCACTCAATATACTGTGTTGTTGCGGAATCCAAGTTTAGGCTACGTAACTATAATGAGGAAATTACGATTACTGGCTAAGTATCTGCAAGTCCAAGTAACAATTCGGGAGTTAGACCAAAACGATGTGTCTAGCTCGGGAGCTGGGGGAGATCTGCTTTAGTTTAGTTGGGCGGGCTTTTTCGTGAACATTAGTCACCTGACCCAAGGTTAATTTGGTTGGCTTACATTTAATTACATCCTATTCTCATTGGCTAGATTGAATATACATTTGCATAAGAAAAGCTTATTGGAGCCAAAAATGGATTGGGGGTCGGGGTTGCGAGGGCGGAAAGGGGGGGGGAGAGAGGTCTAGATGAAAGACATTTGATACAGACGTCATGCTGAGTGGGGGAATTTATCTCCCTTTGGTAGAATTTTAAGTAGTTAACTCAAGTGGCTGGGGGGGGGGGGGGGGGTTTCGGACGAGAATTAGTTATATGTGTGCGAACTGGGTTCTCTGGTCAACGCTCAGGGAACGACCGTCTCAAAGCAATTGCATAACGTGCCGCTAAGCTGAGGGGATATAAAAGGGGGTGGGGGTGGCGAGGACGCGAAGAGGAGGGGGTGAGTGAGGGATCGAGTAATGACTGTCTACACATGCGTTAAAATAGTACAAGATATAAATACGTTAAGACATGATATGAATACATTAATATAGCATAGGATAAAATATATACATTCTAACTAACACATTCGTACCCATTCAACCAAGGTGTAGTACCAAGTTGATCGTATTAGTCAGTAGACTCTGAATTTGGGCGTAGTACAAGAGTATAGTGAAGGGTAGAGAAACAGGTGAGAAAGAGTGATGGAAAGATGTAATTGTGTAAGGGAGGGAGAAGATAGTGACGTCAGACTAACCTTCTCTCTATTCTAGCTAAACTCAAGCTAATCTAAGGTTCTAGTTATACACTGCTATCTATCTAAGTGCTAATAGTCACGATTAAATCCAGAATTGTGACATCCCTCCGGGCCAATTTGGAATACACGTGAGAGTGGATTCATACCTAATTTACTGAGTCTGAGGCCGGGGTTTGAGTGGTGTCGGTGGGGCCTGAGTCAGGGGCGGGATCTGAGTCAGAGTACCGGGACAGGAAATCTGCGAGATGGTGTTCCTTCCCGGACTGGTAGATGGTCTGGAAGCTGTACTGTGACAGGGTGAGGGAGTACCTCATTAACCTTCTGTTTAGGTTTTTTGCGCATGCGAGAAACGTGAGGGGTTGGTGGTCTGTGTGGAGGATAAAATGGCGACCGTATAGGTATACGTGGAACTTCTCAATTCCAAACACAAGAGCCCAACATTCTAGCTCAGAAGTACTGTAATTCATCTGGGTGGCGTTGAGCTTACGCGAGGCATATGCTACGGGAAACAGCATATTATCGTGCTCCGGGTCGGGTTGTAGCAGGGCCGCGCCGACGGCGCGTCCACTAGCGTCGCACTTCAATACGTAGGGGCGGGTCGGGTCAGGCAGACGGAGTATCGGTTTACTAGTGAGAGCAGCCTTCAGCTGGTCGAACGCTAGCTGGCATTCTGTTGACCAGGTGACTTTTTCCGGGAGGTTTTTCCGCGTCAAGTCTGTTAAAGGGGCCGCGATGCTATTGTATTGCGGTATGAACTTTTGGTAATACCCTGTTAATCCTAGGAGGGACCTTATACCTGATTTGGTGGTGGGCTGAGGGGCTAACTTAATTTTCTCTACTTTGGTTTCGTCTGGCATTATTTTGTTCTTTTCGATCATGTGACCTAAGAATTTCAGTTTATTGAAACCTACCATGCATTTCGACGGCCTGGCGGTTAGGCCGGTTTCGCGGAGTCTAGCTAGTAGAGCGGTTATCGTTTCCACATGTTCTGCCCAGGTGGGCGTGGCTATCAAGATGTCATCCACGAAGTGGGTGATCCCAGGTCGGTCAATTGGCTGGATCAGTTTTCGCATCATGCGAGTGAACACGGAGGGGGAATTGTTTAGGCCAAAGGGGACGGTTTGGAATTCGAAGTGGCCTTGGTCGGTGGTAAAGGCGAGGTAAGGGCGGCACTTCTCTTCCACTTCTATTTGGAAGAACCCCTTGCTAAGATCAAACTTGGAAAAGTATTGAGCGTTGCTCAATTTTGAAAATAGTAAATCAGGGTCTGGCATGGGCTCGACTTGAAATTCAGTGACTGCGTTTAACCGGCGGAAATCTACGCACATGCGGTGAGATCCGTCTGATTTCTTTACTAATACTATCGGCGCATTGTATGGGGAGGTTGAACTCGCGATGATGTTATGGGCTAACAGATAATTGATTTCTTTCTCAATGACGTCCAGTTTGGCGTGGGGCATAGCATATGGCTTGACCGTAATGGGTCGCGGGTCCGTGACTTTCATGGTGAACGTCTCTAAGTTAGTACGTCCTGGGGTGTCAGTTAGCACATCTGAGTGTGAGGAAAGTAAGTTTTTGACTGTTTTGATCTGTTCAGGGGTTAAGAGGGGACAGATTCCTACGTCATCCATGGTTTCTCCCTTATGTAAGGGAAACGCGGTCAGTGAGTCATCGGCTTCTGTTTCTTCCGCGATGGCGGTTGCTACAAGGGGCGTATCGTCGAGTGGGCGTTCGAGGTATTGTTTCAGCAGGTTGATGTGGAACAGTTTGTCTTTGTTTCCGACTTTGATGAGGTAGTTAGTGCCTGAGAGCTTTTTTGTAACTGGGTAGGGGCCCCTCCATGCTAACTGGAGTTTGTTGTAAGAGGAGGGGAGGAGCAGTAGTGCCTTATCGCCCGGAGCCAGAGAGCGTTCTTTGGCCCGCCGATTGTATAGTTTCTCCTGTTTCTCCCTCTCCTTGGCTAAGTGTTTTGAGGCGATAGTGTGGACAGTGTTAAGCCTAGCCTTTAAGTTGTTGATGTAGGCGTGGACGGAGAGTTCTTCGGGATGCGGGGAAGGATTAGTCCAGGCGCGCTTGAGGAGTTCTAGAGGCCCACGGGGTTGGGAACCGAATAGCATCTCATAGGGGGTGTAGCCTAGAGTAGAATGGGGGGTGGACCGATATGCGAATAAGGCTGTGGGGAGGAGTGTGTCCCACTCATCCAGAGGGCCATCGACGGTTTTCTTTAACAGCCCGATTAAAGTTTTGTTAAAACGTTCGACTAGCCCATTGCATTGAGGGTGGTAGGGGGAGGATCGGATGTGGGTGGTGTTCATTATGTGCAGCGCTTCTCTCATCAGTGTACCGGTGAATTGGGGCCCGTTATCGGAGAGTAGGAAACCCCACTCTCGTGAAAATGGTAAACAGTGCCTCGGCCACGTGTTTCGCGTCCTCTTTCGGCAACGCTACCGCTTCCGGCCAATTGGTGGTCTGACATATCACGCAGAGTATGAACCTGTTCTTCTTACGTGTTATGGGAAGTGGCCCGACGAGGTCTACTGACACCCGCTGAAAGGGTGTGTCGGTCACCGGGTGTTTACCTAACGGTACTGGTTTAGTGTGGTGGGCCTTGGACATGAGCTGGCATTGGTGGCATGACGCTACAAATCGTTTGATCTCATTGTGCATGCCGGGCCAGTGGAAATAATGGGTGATTTTGTTGATTGTGGACCCTTGCCCTTGGTGACCACCCAGGGTTGAGTCGTGGGCCGCCTCCATTACTTGTCTACGGTAGGGACCGGGAATGATGAGCTGGTCTCTGACCGATCCGTCAGGAACGCTGGACCGTCGGAACAGTCGTTTCCCTTTTTGAATAAACGAGTGGGGTTTCGGGGGGTCTGGGTTTTGACCGACCTTAGCGAACAGTGGGGCCAGGGTCGAGTCTTCCTGTTGGGCCCGCAGGAATTCGTGGGCCGTGGGGGATTCCTCGAGAGGGTGGGGAACAGGGTCAGGGTGCGCGCGTGTGGCCACTGAGGCTAGGGGAGGGAGGGGGACATCGGCAAGGTTGACGTATCGTTCCCCCAGGATGACGTCATAGGGTAATTTGGCTCGGACTGCTAAGGTAGCCGTGCCAGTGTATGGTTGTGACTTGATGTGAACCTTGGCGGTTGGGAGGGACTCAACTTCTCCCGTTACCACTCTATATTGGATTGACTCGCCGGTGTAATCGGAGGGACTCACGAAGGAGGTCTTAGCGAACCCATCGATCTGGCATCCTGAGTCGAGAAGGGCCCTGGCTCTTTTAGAGTTGATCTCTATATTTCTTTCTGTCTTGGTTTCCGGTTTGTCGGAGGGTGTAAGCGGGACCGACGTCCACGACCCCCGTTTAGAACAGTTCGACATTTACCTCCGGCGGTTTAGCGACCGCATGGAGTTGAATGAGGTCCCCCCAGAATTACATTGTAGGATCCTCGTCTCCACTCTGAGAGGAGAGGACTACGAGGCTTACTGTAAACTGGCCCCAGAAGACAGGGAGTCATGCGCTGCACTGAAAAACGCGCTCTTAAACCGGCACCAGTTGCACGCGTCCCACTACCAGAAAAAGTTTCGGTCGTCCACGCTACGACCAGGGGAGAATTACACCCGATTCGCGGAACGAATACAATCCTACCTTCTTAAGTGGGTTGAGTTGGGAAATATCGAGCAGTCATTCGACGGTATGGTCACCCTCCTAATGACTGAGCAGGTAGAGTCACAAATGACACCTAAACTCAAGGCCTTCCTGATACAACACGGGATCGAAGGGTTACCCTCCTCCCTACAAAGCGCAGATAGATTTCTGCAAGCCAACAAGGTAGAATCGTCCCACCCCCGGGAGAAATCTCTCTCACATCCCGCTTCCCGACAGGAAAATGGGAGGTCGACAAGGCCACCGGGCCATCTGTCCCGCCCGGGTCACCCACAGTCACCCTGGAATAACTGGGACAACCACCGCACCAACCCTCCCCCACTAATCAGTCAAACCAGCTTCCCGTCGTCCCGACCGGGTCCACCCCAACCCAGACCCCCCCCCCCGCCCCCTCAAGACTCCCGACGTGCGGGCCAACCATACCAACCGACCAGGGCACAAACCGGAACCGGGCAAACCCAATCGACTCGACAAGGTAACTCCACTGGGCAACAGCCTAATGCACATACCGGCCCTAATCACTCCCAGAACCCCCCCCCCCCCCGAGGAGTATACACCATCACCCTTTGCCCTGCGGACACCCCCCGGACGCAAGACCGGTATGTGCATTAGGCTGTTGCCCAGTGGAGTTACCTTGTCGAGTCGATTGGGTTTGCCCGGTTCCGGTTTGTGCCCTGGTCGGTTGGTATGGTTGGCCCGCACGTCGGGAGTCTTGAGGGGGCGGGGGGGGTCTGGGTTGGGGTGGACCCGGTCGGGACGACGGGAAGCTGGTTTGACTGATTAGTGGGGGAGGGTTGGTGCGGTGGTTGTCCCAGTTATTCCAGGGTGACTGTGGGTGACCCGGGCGGGACAGATGGCCCGGTGGCCTTGTCGACCTCCCATTTTCCTGTCGGGAAGCGGGATGTGAGAGAGATTTCTCCCGGGGGTGGGACGATTCTACCTTGTTGGCTTGCAGAAATCTATCTGCGCTTTGTAGGGAGGAGGGTAACCCTTCGATCCCGTGTTGTATCAGGAAGGCCTTGAGTTTAGGTGTCATTTGTGACTCTACCTGCTCAGTCATTAGGAGGGTGACCATACCGTCGAATGACTGCTCGATATTTCCCAACTCAACCCACTTAAGAAGGTAGGATTGTATTCGTTCCGCGAATCGGGTGTAATTCTCCCCTGGTCGTAGCGTGGACGACCGAAACTTTTTCTGGTAGTGGGACGCGTGCAACTGGTGCCGGTTTAAGAGCGCGTTTTTCAGTGCAGCGCATGACTCCCTGTCTTCTGGGGCCAGTTTACAGTAAGCCTCGTAGTCCTCTCCTCTCAGAGTGGAGACGAGGATCCTACAATGTAATTCTGGGGGGACCTCATTCAACTCCATGCGGTCGCTAAACCGCCGGAGGTAAATGTCGAACTGTTCTAAACGGGGGTCGTGGACGTCGGTCCATAGAGAAGCATGTCTGGGGAGGGGATGGTTGGGGGTGGCTGAACTAAATGATGAGGGGGAGTTTGGGTTGTCGTTGTTATCGGGGGCCCTAACACTTGCTGCTAATTCAGCTAATCTGAATTCGTGTGCCCTGCGTGCTTCCTCGTCTAACCTATGTTTCTCTCTAGCTAATTGTTCTACTCTAAGCCTATCTTCTCTTTCTAATTGCTTTGCTCTCTCCTCTCTAGCTACCTGTTCTAATCTAAGTCTCTCTGTCTTGGCCTCATGGGCCGCTACCTGCTCTACTACGTATTTAGTGATGTCTGAGTCAATGTAGCCTATAGCTATAGCCTCTTCTCTCAGCTGCTTACGCAATAGTACACCTTCCGCCATAGTAACAGAGTGAGGCGAGATTAAGATACTAGAGGTGGACAGAGATATAGCGAGATAGGAAAGGAAAATATAGGAGGGGTGTTGGGGTTCAGAGTTTAGCTAACGTAATACAACTCAAAATGGTACTCACCAGACAGCAATTCCAGAATTTTACACACATACACTAACACACGTATATCCAATCATAAAGTTATCGTTTATATGACGCTCGGCGCTGTTGGTGCAGATAACTTCGGGCTGGTTAGGAATTCTCTTTCCCCGTGCCGGGACTGGATTAGCGTTTAATGTTAGTGTCTATTTTTCCGGGTTTGGATACCGGGAACTACGGCGGGTTCCTACGGGGAGGTTGACAGGGCAGTTGTCGGGTTCTCGGCGGTCTCTAGTTGTCGGGCAGGCTGATGCGGCGGCGGTGGGTCTCTCTGCTGACGTCTCGGGTGCCGGTACGTTGATGCGGGGCCAGAGGGTGGCAACCTGGCGGTTGGGGCGGCAAATCTGGCGTAATGGGGTGGCAAATTTGGTTGCTGGTGTGTCTGGGGTGACGTAGGCTGGCGTAGTGTGGCGAGCCTGGCTTAATGGGGTGAGTTGGCTGGGGTGGCGTAGATTGCTCGGAGTGGCGAATCTGGGGGCGAATCTGGGGTGGCTTAGGTTGGCGTATCTGGGGTGCGTAGGCTGGGGTGACGTAGGCGTAGGCTGGGGTGGCGTGGCGTAAGCGTAGGCTGGGGTGTCGTAGGCGTAGGCTGGGGTGGCGTAAGCGTAGGCTGAGGTGTCGTAGGCGTAGGCTGGGGTGGCGTAAGCGTAGGCTGGAGTGGCGTAGGCTGCGTAAAGTGGCGAGCCTGGTTTGATGGGTTGATGGATCTGGTTGCTGGCGTTGGGATGACGGGTCTGGTTGCTGGCTTAGAGTCTTTGTGTTGTAGAGAGATGAGCCCCCATCCAGGGTCGGTTTCAGAATCGGCGTAGTCCTCGGGTTGTTGCTGTTGACAGTGCGCTGAACGGCTTGAAGTTCAGATGATCCCGGACACGAGGTCCCACTTTGTCACGATGTGGCAATTGAGAGGGGGGTAATAATGGCTGGTTGTCTTAGAGGTATGAGGTGCCGATGCTGTAGTTGACCTGGAATATTTATTTGTTCTCTACTGGCTCGTTTATATGTTATTAAACACACACAAACAGACAGTTCTAAGTTAGGCAAGCAAGTCTCTGGTTACGTTTCAGGTGTTTATTTATGATTCAAATTCAATATCCAATGATGAGATACACATACTAACATGCTGGGGAGATATAATGCTTGAGATATATGCACAGGAACGTCTATCACTCAATATACTGTGTTGTTGCGGAATCCAAGTTTAGGCTACGTAACTATAATGAGGAAATTACGATTACTGGCTAAGTATCTGCAAGTCCAAGTAACATTTCGGGAGTTAGACCAAAACGATGTGTCTAGCTCGGGAGCTGGGGGAGATCTGCTTTAGTTTAGTTGGGCGGGCTTTTTCGTGAACATTAGTCACCTGACCCAAGGTTAATTTGGTTGGCTTACATTTAATTACATCCTATTCTCATTGGCTAGATTGAATATACATTTGCATAAGAAAAGCTTATTGGAGCCAAAAATGGATTGGGGGTCGGGGTTGCGAGGGCGGAAAGGGGGGGGGAGAGAGGTCTAGATGAAAGACAATTGATACAGACGTCATGCTGAGTGGGGGAATTTATCTCCCTTTGGTAGAATTTTAAGTAGTTAACTCAAGTGGCTGGGGGGGGGGGGGTTTCGGACGAGAATTAGTTATATGTGTGCGAACTGGGTTCTCTGGTCAACGCTCAGGGAACGACCGTCTCAAAGCAATTGCATAACGTGCCGCTAAGCTGAGGGGATATAAAAGGGGGTGGGGGTGGCGAGGACGCGAAGAGGAGGGGGTGAGTGAGGGATCGAGTAATGACTGTCTACACATGCGTTAAAATAGTACAAGATATAAATACGTTAAGACATGATATGAATACATTAATATAGCATAGGATAAAATATATACATTCTAACTAACACATTCGTACCCATTCAACCAAGGTGTAGTACCAAGTTGATCGTATTAGTCAGTAGACTCTGAATTTGGGCGTAGTACAAGAGTATAGTGAAGGGTAGAGAAACAGGTGAGAAAGAGTGATGGGGAGATGTAATTGCGTAAGGGAGGGAGAAGATAGTGACGTCAGACTAACCTTCTCTCTATTCTAGCTAAACTCAAGCTAATCTAAGGTTCTAGTTATACACTGCTATCTATCTAAGTGCTAATAGTCACGATTAAATCCAGAATTGTGACAGTGTGTTTTGTGTGTGATGTGTGTGTGGTGTGTTTTGCGTGTGGTGTATGTTGTGTAGTGTGTTTTGTGTGTTGTGTGTGTTTTGTGTATGGTGTGTGTGGTGTGTGTTTTGTGTGTGGTATGTTTCGTGTTTTGTGTGTGTGTGTGGTGTGTGTGCGGTGTGTGTGTGATGTGTTTAGTGTGTGGTGTGTGTTGTGTGTGGTGTGTTTTGTGTGGTGTGTTTGTGTGTGGTGTGTTTGGTGTGTGTGTGTGTTTTTTTGTGTGTGGTGTGTGTGTGGTGTATGTGGTATGTTTGGTGTGTGGTGTGTGTGTGGTGTGTTTTGTGTGTGGTGTGTGCGGTGTGTGGTGTTCTATTGTTGATTGTTGTTAATTTGATTAGTTTAATGCCGTATAAAAAATTTTTTGTGGGTGATTGTGTGGTGTCAGTGGCGTATTTAGGCATGTTCCATTAAAACAGGGGCCTTCACTCAAAAGATGCCCCCACACATCCCAAAAAGAATTTATTTAGTGACATCCTTATTCTTTCGTTGAAAATGTAAAATGTAATTCATTTGTTTCCCTTTAATTTTGAGCGCTCCAGTCCATCCAAGCTAAGATCTACATAAAATTTATTTATTATTTTACAGAATGTAACATGTATAAACGTCGTTTTTCTGAGGTATGTCAAAGGCAGGGCGAGGCCACGAGAAGCCCCCACATAAATTTGGGAACAGAGCCCTCACAATCCTAAATACGGTCCAGTGTAGTGTATTAACTATGTGTCCTACGTGTTTTAGTCTATGTGCAGTATTTTGGATGTGATAACTTGTAATGCAATGCCACCTTCTAACTTGTTTTGAATTGTGTTATATGTTTTGTAGTCTTGATTTGAAAATGAATGACCTAATTTTATTTTTTGATGAAGTTGTGTGACTGTTGCGATGTACTGTATTTTAGTTACAATGAAAGTGTTGATGATGACGGAACGACCAAAGATAGTGTGAGAGATGTGTTTGTAAATGTTTATTGTGTTGTCTGTTAATTGTATGATGTCATTGTATTGTTTTGTGTTGTAAGTGTGTGAGCTGTTGCTCCAAATATTGCCTGTTAGTTTCATTCCTTGCTGATTCCTGAAGTTTCCTGTGAAGGTATCTTTATTTCTCCATGTACCAAGGCCAATAACTGCAGATCTTGAAATTTATTTTGGCGCCTTTAGCCTTGCCGAAAAGTTCATTCAATTTTTGCAATGCCTTTTTCCTTTGTTACAAAGAAGGTAGTGTCCCTAACATAGGCATCTACCTTCATGCTCTCAGCCTGTCCTTCGGATGAGCTCCAGCAGGGGCTCTATGCGACCTTTGCACAGGGAAGAGTGAAGTCAGGGTATGGTTTACCAACAGGCTGCTCTGTGGTGTATCGAACATCAGACTTGAACTCTACTTCTCGACGAAAATGCGAGCCAAGATTACTCTCTTAAGTCTCGGAGAACGTATTTCGCTGTATCACGCAGCTGTGACACACTCCCATAAAGGTTCGGCGCTTGAGAGCAGGGCTGCCTGTATGAGTTTTAAGTGCGTGTAAATTATAATGTCCCTAATGCAGTGGTTTAGTATTTCTATATTCCAAGCGGGTATACGACAATATTAATTAGGGTGTCTAATGTGTGTAATGAGTCAGAAATTCGAGTAAGGATTTGGGACTGCAATGGCGGCAATGGCTTGCCTAAACAGAATCTGGACCAGCAAAAGTTTCCCAACGAAGCCCAGACTTTACAGAGCCCTTGTCTAAACGTTTGTTCTGTATGGATGTGAGATCTGGACACCGCTATCAGCAACTGAAAACAAGTTGCAGGCTTTCGAAAATAAATGTATGAGAAAAATACTTCGAATCTCCTATGTAGAACACAGGACTAATGCGTATGTGTAGGAAAGAATACCCTCAATTGCAGGCCCTCAATAAACATGATAACAATCATACGGCGAAAACTGACATGGTTCGGTCATGTGTTGCGGCAAAAGCCTGTCCAACACAATCGTCCAAGCCACGGTAGAAGGTGGACGTCGGAGAGGTCGTCAGCGGAGATGCTGGATTGACAATGTAAAGTATTGAACAGAGCTCTAGTTGACTTAACTATTGACAACCGCTCAAGATAGGCAAAAGTGGAGAAAGTTGAATGCTGAGGTGTCCATTCGCTCTCTCCAGCGACCACAACGGTCATGGGATTGATGATGATGATGATGAATGTGTGTATGTGCGGTTGTATTTTACTAATTAACTAGTGGTTATGCCCGTCAAAATGACGGAGAAACGAATGACTACAATGTGTTTTGTTAAGAGAGAAAGAAAAGAGACTATTACAATAAAGACAATGAACGTTTCTTTTCGGTATTTAGTTTTTGTTCTTTTTAATTGTTTCTGGTCGCCCTGAAACTGGCATATGCATAATAATTGTTACTGTCAAGCTTCTGATATTAAAACGTAGCAAACAGTTGTGTTGAATTGACTTGTTATTAATAATAGTCTATTAAATTAACAATAATATACTATCTAATAGAAAAACAAAACCACAATACCAAACAATAAAAAGGTAAATAATAAAAAAAGCGTAGAAAATAATATTTTAATACCATAAAAACTGAAGTGAGAACGATTTTTTTTAAATATTGTTCTTGCTTATTGTATTAATAAAACAGTGTTGAGAATGTTTCTTTCGGTATAATAATAATAATAATGACATTTGTATAGCGCAGCCAACAAACAAAATGTAAGCTCAGAGCGCATTTAACATAACAACTAAGAACACGGATACAATCTATAGGCCAAGAGATAACAAACTAAATGATTATTCAAAACTTTACAAACATAGAACAAATCAAACAACTAAAACAAAATAACCGACCTAACATATAAGTAAGACAGTAAGGCTCTAAAGCATGTTAACTGAGATAAATATTGAAATAATGAGTTTTTAAGCTCTTCTGGAAGGAATCAATGGAGCTTGTTTGCCTGAGTTGAATGGGAAGTAGATTCCACACCTTCGGACTGGATACTGAGAAGGCTCTAGGCCAACGGTCGTCAGAGAGAAACGGGGCTCTTCCAGAAGCGCTGAGTTGGCAGAACGAATTGTTCTTTGAGGGACATATGGTGTTATTAGTTCCTTGAGATAGGACGGAAACTCGTTATTAAAAATGCACTGATGGCAAAGTAGCGCCACTTTATACTCGATTCTGGCTTTCACGGGGAGCCAATGGAGCTGACGCAGGAGAACTGTCACAGAATCTCGCCTTGACTTACGCATGACTAGGCGAGCGGCACTGTTTTGTATACGCTGTATTTTGGCGACCTTATCGTCGGGTATCCCGATAAGCAGAGCATTACAGTAGTCGAGGCGCGAGAGTATAAAGGCAGCGGCAAGTTTCTTTGCTGACTCAATTGACAAATAGGGCCGTATCTGACCAAGTCTACGCAGCTGTAAATAAAGGCCTCTGCATAGATTTCTAATGTGGGCATCGAAAGACAACTGTGAATCAAGGATGACACCCTGGTTTCTTACGTTGTTTGCTGTTAATGAGGCGTTTGCTTTATCCCCATTGAACAATAATGTTCAGTTCATTAAACTAGTAATTTATACCTTCCTGCAATAGTTTCGGTAAGCACATCAGATAGTTTCGGTACACTTCAGATTCGGTAAGCACATCAGATAGTTTCGGTACACTTCAGATTCGGTAAGCACATCAGATAGTTTCGGTACACCTCAGATTCGGTCAACACATCAGATAGTTCAGGATTGAAACGAGTATTGGTAGTCTTAGGCTTCAACATGTAGAGAACATGTCAACATCACGAATTTAGTTACGACAGGAAGAGTTTCGTTATTAATGTTCACCAACCTGCATCAGTTCATTACTTGACAAGGTTTATAATATAGAATGTTTATATTGTCAAGTAAAATGTTCTTCCGATGACGATAATAAACCACATTGAATATTTATTAGTTGTCAACATGATCTTTTTTTTACTTTACATCCGGTTCCGAAAATTATGTCCGGTGTATTCCTTTAGATATATTAGTACATTTTTTATCCATTTGTACGACATTAAGAAAAATTCAATCCATGAATTTTCTCTTGAAATCATAGAGCTAATATGTTGCTCAGATGAAAAATTGGTATATTTATTTATGTCGGACTCAGACTTCAGTTAAAAACTGGTATGCTGCTCAGACCATATGGTATGGTTTATAAAAATGTCAAATTTACGACTCGATAATGATTTTTTCAATCGCCAGCACTCGCTGCACCATAATCTCTTCTTTTTACCAGGCTGCCACCAGCTGTTAATGAGGCGTTTGCTTTATCCCCATTGAACAACAATGTTCAGTTCATTAAACTAGTAATTTATACCTTCCTGCAAGAACTCAATAAAATATCTATAATCACAAGTGATCTGACAACGCTCTTCTGCAGCACAAATATATTTAATCACATTAAATCACAGTCACATATAATATCCAATGAATAATATAATATAATATAAGTCCAAGAAATGAAATAGTATTCTGATAAAATGTAGTAGAATTACGAGTCTAACGTATGCGTCTATACGCTTCTAGATATTTGAGTCTACTGACTTTCCTCTGGTCCTTTACCCCCGTGATCAGACTGAGACATGTAAAACCCCGTGATCAGCCTTGCCCAGTCAAGCAAGTATCACATGAAAAACGTGCAAAGCATAAAGCTAAGACGCAGTAGAACAAACTAGATTGTGACATTCAAAATCTTCCCAGGGCCCATAACTCTTGTACTATACTATTGACTATTGACTATTTACTGAGTCATTTCCCTTTGACCATGTTAGTGCATACTAGCATCTGCAAAAAGGATATGGCAGTTTAAGACCACCAATGATTCCAAGCCCTTGACTTAGGCGATTTTACTCTGAGTTCCAATTAGAATTGCCTCCGTCTTGTCTTCGTTCATCTTAAGTCTGTTTTCCATCATCCAGGAGCAGACACTAGCAATAGCAAGGCTGAGGTTGGTTGCTATACGGGAGACTTCAGCGGGAAAAGCAGAATCATGCAACTGCGAATCATCCGCGTAGAAGTGGTATGAAATGTTAAAAGGCCTGATGACATCGCCAAGTGGATAAGTGTACAGTAAAAACAGTACTGGGCCCAGAACCGATCCCTGTGGTGCTCCATATTGCAGAGTCGAGTATGTTGAGGTAGATCCACCAATGATGACACTTTGTGTGCGTTTAGTTAGGTAGGATTTAAACCAGCTGCAAACACATCCCGAGCAACCAAAAGTAGTAAACAATCTATCAATAAGAATATCATGGTCAAGCGTATCAAATGCAGCCGACAAATCGAGCATCGCTAAGATTGACACCTGATCGGAATCAGACTCGCAAAGAAGGTCGTTAATTAACCTGACAAGAGCCGTCTCAGTGCTGTGACACTTCTTGTAAGCTGACTGGGACAGTTCCAAGAGGCCATGATGCCTAAAGTGAGTCAACAACTGTGCCAACACGATACGCTCCAGGACCTTTGATAGAAATGGTAAGTTGGAAACTGGCCGGTAATTCTTTAGGCGCTGGCATCTAGATTGGACTTTTTAAAAAGGGGCTTGACAAGCGCATGCTTGAAAGAC
Source organism: Anisus vortex (assembly GCA_949126835.1). Taxonomy (NCBI): domain Eukaryota; kingdom Metazoa; phylum Mollusca; class Gastropoda; family Planorbidae; genus Anisus; species Anisus vortex. The sequence continues at coordinate 509,794 of OX421507.1, read as the reverse complement.
TGTGGTACTATGCCGGTAGTCGATGAGGTATTCATTATTTCTGTGATAACAGGAGCAAGTTCGTCGAGGCAGTCGATTAGTATTGAGCAGGGAACAAAATCAAGATCACATGACGTTTTTTGGCATCTTCATAATAAGGTTCTTAATATAAGCCTCAGACACGCAACTAAACTCACAAAAATGGGAACCCTGAAAAATTTGATCGTTGGATAGCTGTGAATTTTGGTACGACATGTCGTGTCGAATCTTTTCGATCCTCTCAATAAAGAATTTATTGAAAGAGTCAGGTAGCTCAGCAGGAGAAATGGAAGATGGCAGTACTGGATTGCCTGCACCACCCAGCATCTCAGCAGTTACTCTGAACAAATCCCTGGAAGAATCAGCTCCTTTGGTTTTCACACAAAGATAATGAGTCTTAGCATCTCTCATCATTCGGTTTACCTTGTTTTTTTCATGTACATAAACCTGTCGGTGAACTGTAAGTCCAGTCTTTTTATACATTCTCTCCGCACGACGTCGTTTACGTTTAGCAGCTTTGATGTTATCCGACATCCACGGGGCAGATGGGCAATCTGAGACTGATCGAGTGATGAGAGGGGCATGGCAGTCCAGTACATTTCTAAGACTGGTGGTATAGTGTGTATACAAGTTTGTGGGGCTAGGCTGCAATAACATGGCGACTGCATCTGATCTAAATATGTCGACATTAATGTCTCTTAATTTGCGGGATGTGACGGTCCTCTTTGGTTTTCTCGGTTTCAATAGTCTCAAATTGAGAGAAACTAGAAAGTGGTCCGACAGACCTCTATCCTCCACACTGAGATTAACACATTAGCTCAGGAGAGTTTGTGACGAGCCAGTCAAGGGTATGACCCCTGACATGCGTTGGTACATTGACAAGTTGTACGAAGTTTTGATCTTGAAGTGCCCTGAACAAATGCACTAGATGTGAGCTTGTTTTTCTTGCTTGGCGGTGGGCGATAGAGGAAGACAAAGGTCAGTGTTCTGCGCTGGTGGTAAATGCGAAATTCATACATGTTGAAAGTTGTAAATGATGCGAATTCTGGACAAATGTTGACCTTATTCGTTAAAACATCACTGTACTAATTGCTCATTAAGTTGTTGATCTGTTTGTCTGCGCTGTGTGTTTATGTGTTTTCTAATTACAATTCAAGTCGTTGATCTGCTTGTCTGCGCTGTGTGTTTATGTGTTTTCTAATTACAATTCAAGTCGTTGATCTGCTTGTCTGCGCTGTGTGTTTATGTGTTTTCTAATTACAATTCAAGTCGTTGATCTGCTTGTCTGCGCTGTGTGTTTATGTGTTTTCTAATTACAATTCAGGTCGTTGATCTGCTTGTCTGCGCTGTGTGTTTATGTGTTTTCTAATTACAATTCAAGTCGTTTATCTGCTTGTCTGCGCTGTGTGTTTATGTGTTTTCTAATTACAATTCAAGTCGTTGATCTGCTTGTCTGCGCTGTGTGTTTATGTGTTTTCTAATTACAATTCAAGTCGTTTATCTGCTTGTCTGCGCTGTGTATTTATGTGTTTTCTAATTACAATTCAAGTCGTTGATCTGCTTGTCTGCGCTGTGTGTTTATGTGTTTTCTAATTACAATTCAAGTCGTTGATCTGCTTGTCTGCGCTGTGTGTTTATGTGTTTTCTAATTACAATTCAAGTCGTTTATCTGCTTGTCTGCGCTGTGTGTTTATGTGTTTTCTAATTACAATTCAAGTCGTTGATCTGCTTGTCTGCGCTGTGTGTTTATGTGTTTTCTAATTACAATTCAAGTCGTTGATCTGCTTGTCTGCGCTGTGTGTTTATGTGTTTTCTAATTACAATTCAAGTCGTTGATCTGCTTGTCTGCGCTGTGTGTTTATGTGTTTTCTAATTACAATTCAAGTCGTTGATCTGCTTGTCTGCGCTGTGTGTTTATGTGTTTTCTAATTACAATTCAAGTCGTTGATCTGCTTGTCTGCGCTGTGTGTTTATGTGTTTTCTAATTACAATTCAAGTCGTTGATCTGCTTGTCTGCGCTGTGTGTTTATGTGTTTTCTAATTACAATTCAAGTCGTTGATCTGCTTGTCTGCGCTGTGTGTTTATGTGTTTTCTAATTACAATTCAAGTCGTTGATCTGCTTGTCTGCGCTGTGTGTTTATGTGTTTTCTAATTACAATTCAAGTCGTTGATCTGCTTGTCTGCGCTGTGTGTTTATGTGTTTTCTAATTACAATTCAAGTCGTTGATCTGCTTGTCTGCGCTGTGTGTTTATGTGTTTTCTAATTACAATTCAAGTCGTTGATCTGCTTGTCTGCGCTGTGTGTTTATGTGTTTTCTAATTACAATTCAAGTCGTTTATCTGCTTGTCTGCGCTGTGTGTTTATGTGTTTTCTAATTACAATTCAAGTCGTTGATCTGCTTGTCTGCGCTGTGTGTTTATGTGTTTTCTAATTACAATTCAAGTCGTTTATCTGCTTGTCTGCGCTGTGTGTTTATGTGTTTTCTAATTACAATTCAAGTCGTTTATCTGCTTGTCTGCGCTGTGTGTTTATGTGTTTTCTAATTACAATTCAAGTCGTTGATCTGCTTGTCTGCGCTGTGTGTTTATGTGTTTTCTAATTACAATTCAAGTCGTTGATCTGCTTGTCTGCGCTGTGTGTTTATGTGTTTTCTAATTACAATTCAAGTCGTTGATCTGCTTGTCTGCGCTGTGTGTTTATGTGTTTTCTAATTACAATTCAAGTCGTTGATCTGCTTGTCTGCGCTGTGTGTGCTGTGTGTGTTGTGTGCGCTTTGTGTTTATGCTTTATGCAATAACTATTGTCTGTAAGAAGAGGAAATCGAGTTTGTGTTTGCTAACAAGTTTAATAATGTAGGCCTATTTGTGTTTGTTCCTAACATTGGGAGAAACTAATGCATCTTCTTATGACTGTTTTGTTTAGTTCTCTGATGTGTCTGGGGAATCTGTCCCATTATACGTTTGAGGGAGCCAGAGGGTGACTATAAGTCTTCTAAGGTGGATGGGAGGGGTGTGGAGTCAAAAGACTCCATGGAAGCATGAGAGTCGCTTTCCCACTCGCTACCCGAATTGTTATTTCTGGGATTTTGGACGCTTTTTTGTGGGAGTTGCGGGGACTTTTGCATGCGGTCTGAGGGCGGCAGGGTACCTAAACCTGGAGAGGTTGGGGGAAGCGCTCTTGTGCCTGAAATCGACCCTTGTGTGCTGTAGGGTTTTTTTTTTTCAGATTTTTTACGTACTTCCGTAACCCGTCGTCTTTAGGCACCGTTCCCAAAGTGGGCTGTGAATCCACCTGCGGGGCGGGCTGTTGACAGGGTTGTTGTGGTGGTAAAGATATAAGGGGTTGGGTTGGGTGGTAGTTCGCCCGGCGGCTAGAGTCGCTAAGCTAGGTGTCTGTACCTATTTGCACTGGTTTGGCCAGTGTGTGTTGCCGCCGCTGCGGAAATGCCTGCCGGGGACTTTTACTAGTAGCCTGTAATGACGAGGGTCCTCTTCATACTCTATTGTTAGGTAGTGGGGGATCTCTCTGTCTTTTCTTGGTTGGATTTGAGCTGTCCATTTGTCGTGAGGTCCAAGCGTCGCTTCGCTACCACCTTCGTACCGGGTTCAACGAGGTCGCGAAAGATACCTTTAACGAATGACTGTTTTATTTCGTGTGTAAACCAGTGGATAGTCAGGCGTACTGTGCCTTCCTGGACAGGTTTTGCTTTAATATTGAAGGTTTCGGGGGCTCCAAAATTTTGTTAAGGATTCTGCCCTCGCTTCGGAGATAGTTTGTAAGAACTTTTTTGAGGAGGCCCTGAAACCTTTATAAGGCTTTTACCTCATCAGCTTTAATGCCCAATTTGGTCATCATATTGGACATGTAGCATGACGCGCAGCGTCGGGATCGCCCAGTTCTAGTTCGAGCGTGTCCGGTCTGTGCGTCAGGCCTTCTTTCGGCGCTTTCTCTGTTCTTCAAGTGTTAGAAGTAGAGAAACACAGAAACGGGGGTGTCTCGAAAATGCCAATAATGCTCATTCACAACTGTGGGTCGTGAGCAGAAAAGGCTGATGACGTCACAGGTGGATAGACAAGATACATAAAGAATCCCACTGAACCCTGCACTCCTCTTCACAAGAATCTTTAGTAAAAGGCGAAAGATTTACACGTTGTGTAGAGAAGTCAGATAATTAAGTTAGTTCTGAGGAGTGCGCAGCAATACAAATGGCTTTTTTTTACTTTTTTACTTTTTTTAAAAGTATATTTCCGATATCACCGAGGAACAAATGTCTCGAATATCAGAACATTAGAGGGAAAAAAGGTCGCCGCTCTGTGTAACAATGTAGGGACAACATTTAGCCCTGTGTTTTACAGTTAACATTTTCATTATTCCTAGCAATAAGAATGTTGTTTTAACTGTCTGAATCTTTTTTTTAGCTTGTCATTTAGGGATGTTCAAATCGTTTTTTTTTCCAAAACCAGTTTTCGATTTTATAAAACCGGTTTAAAACCGGATTTCGGTTCCCCCCCCCCGGCAATGTCACAAGTCACATGACGTAAACGCCAAATGTGCGTAGTTTTGTAGGTATATTTGAAAAATACTTCAAACTTAATTAGTGTTTGCGGTGCATTCAAGGGGTTGATGTGAGTGAATACAAGATGATTTTGTACTATTTACCATAAAATTCTTAAGAACTAAACAATATCTGGGCTAATTTTTTTTAAACCGATTATCGCTTTCAATGTTTGAATACTGATAATCAAATTACCGATTATCGTTGACCATAATATTAAGACGCATTTGAAGATGCATATATGGTAGGCTAACTTGTAAAATAATGTGTTGAAAGGTTTCGCTTAGCACAAATCAAAAGAATGTGTATTTAATAGTGCCGTTAATAATAAAGCACAGACGCGGTGTTTAGTCGAATTGTTCAGGGTCACAGGGAAGGGCTAGTTTGCGTCTCTCCACTGCATACATCAAAGAGCAGCGCACATCTAAAAAAAATGAATCGACAAGTAAAAAGATTCATGTTAACAATGTTAACTTAACAATTGATTTGATGTTGTTTTTACCCAAGCCATAGACTAGTTTGTATTTGGAAATACAAGAAACACATATCTAAGACTAAATAATGTTAGCAAGGCATTTCATGAATTGTTTTGTGCGAATCCAACATTATTTATTTAAAATATTTCCATTAGAACCAAAAAAGGGTCTTTTACTTGAAGTACTTCCAATTTCCAACCAACAAACCTTTTAACATCCCTACTTGTGATGTATGAGATTAGAACTAATTAGCTCCCTTATTTTTTAGCTGTGATTACCTTCCTTTGTAGCTAAAGGTCACATTCCTTTTGGTGACCCTGGATGACCTTTATCAGTTTGGCATTAGCGAGCACGAAGGGAAAAGTTTTAGAACCTTTTGGTATCTAATTAGAGTATAGTGTATTGAGAGATTGGTTATGCTGTGTTTTAATGCTTCTTGTGTTCTTTTTAAATCGTGTTAATTATTATTGGTTAGTGTTGAGCTTCGATGTTATGTGTTATGTTGAATATAAAAGTTGTATGTTAATTATTCCTGGCGTCATTTCTAAATTACTTGGATGAAAGTTTCGGCGAGGGTTAAGGATTCTTCAGGGTCATCAAAAAGTAATTGCAATAAGGCGCCCATGCTAGACAGAGAGTCGTCACAATGAAATAACTAGTTTTTATCTTTCCATTAGTAAAATAAAACGTCGAAAATTGAGAAGATAAATCCGCAATTTATTTTGTGATGAATAGATTGACGCACAAATTATAGTGAGATATATAGATTGGCCCACAATTTATTGTGTGATGTAAAGATTGGCCCAAAATTTATTGTAAGATGAATAGATTGGCCCACAATTTATTGTGTGATGTATATATTGGCCCACAATTTATTGTGTGATGTATAGATTGGGCCACAATTTATTGTGTGATGAATAGATTGGCCCACAATTTATTGTGTGATGTATAGATTGGCCCATAATTTATTGTGTGATGTATAGATTGGCCCACAATTTATTGTGTGATGTATTAATTGGCCTACAATTTATTGTGTGATATATAGATTGGCCCACAAGTTATTGTGTGATGTATACAGTGGCCCACAATTTATTTTGTGATGAATAAATTGGCCCAAAATTTATAATTTATTGTAAGATGAATAGATTGGCCCACAATTTATTGTGTGATGTATAGATTGGTCCACAATTTATTGTGTGATATATAGATTGGCCCACAATTTATTGTGTGATGTATAGATTGGCCCACAATTTATTGTGTGATATATAGATTGGCCCACAATTTATTGTGTGATGTATAGATTGGCCCATAATTTATTGTGTGATGTATAGATTGGCCCACAATTTATTATGTGATGTATAGATTGGCCCATAATTTTTTGTGTGATGTATAGATTGGCCCCCAATTTATTGCGTGATATATAGATTTGCCCAAATTTATTGTGTGATGTATAGATTAGCCCATAATTTATTGTGTGATGTATAGATTGGCCCACAATTTATTGTGTGATGTATAGATTGGCCCACAATTTATTGTGTGATGTATAGATTGGCCCACAATTTATTGTGTGATGTATAGATTAGCCCACAATTTATTGTGTGATATTTAGATTGGCCCACAATTTATTGTGTGATGTATAGATTGGCCCACAATTTATTGTGTGATGTATAGATTGGCCCACAATTTATTGTGTGATGTATAGATTGTCCTATAATTTATTGTGTGATGTATAGATTGGCCCACAATTTATTGTGTGATGTATAGATTGGCCCACAATTTATTGTGTGATGCATAGATTGACCCACAATTTATTGTGTGATGTATAGATTGGCCCACAATTTATTGTGTGATGTTTACATTGGCCCACAATTTATTGCGTGATATATAGATTTGCCAAAATGTATTGTGTGATATATAGATTAGCCCACAATTTATTGTGTGATGTATAGATTGGCCCACAATTTATTGTGTGATGTATAGATTGGCCCACAATTTATTGTGTGATGTATAGATTGGCTCACAATTCATTGTGTGATGTATAGATTTAAATTAGCCCACAATTTATTGTGTGATGTATAGATTGGCCCACAATTTATTGTGTGATGCATAGATTAGCCCACAAGAGTGAGGACTGAAGTATTCGGGAATTCCAGATTACAGTAACTGACGATATATCTTGAAGATTTACTCCCTCCCCCCCCCCCCCCCCCGGACATTCTCGGTACTCATAAGGGATCATACAGCATGGCTGATTGTAACCATGTAATTTGGGAATCTGAATCGTAATGTTACGACAGAAACTCTAGAATGAACATAACTCTTATTGTTATTTAAACAAAAAAGATTAATTTGCGTAACATTGTACTGGTGGTATCCAAAGCTTACAATTACGGCGAAATACACACAGGTATCCAGGTATGTGAAGTGAAGGCCTATATCAAACAACTTCCCACACACTTGTTTGTCAATTAATTCTGGAGACTATAGCTTACAAAGCAACGAATCAATAGAGATGGAAATGTAAATATAATACACAACGACCTTAGTGTGCGCCTGACGACTTAGGCGTGTAACAGCTTGCACATTAACCACCATTTCACGTTAAATACCTGAATAGTAACAAAGTGTTTTTTTAAAATGTTTTATAACAATGATTGCAGCGACAAGCATTACCTGAAATATCAATCGTAAGTAGGTCTAATAACATTTTTATTGTTCAATATCAATGCAGAAAATATATAGGCCCACAAAATATCACTTTCAATTAGCCAGTTGTATTATCTTGACTTTAATGTTGTTGAAAATTTGATGTTACATCAAACTGTATAGTATTCAGTATCCATTAGCAAATTTCATAAAAATCAACAGCTAAAAACTTTCTGGAAGGACAACGAACTTAGAAAAAAATGCCACTAAGGATTGTTACAAATAAAATTCACTTGTAACAAATGTAACACATTTAGTAATATTATAATATAGAAACGATTCGGAAAAGACTTTTCCAGAACAAAATAGTAGACCTAGATCCGAATGATAAATGATCAATTCATTTCTAACTCACAGTCATGATACAAACAATTATTTTTTAACGAATTGCAACAGTGCAAGTTCACCACTGACACTCGGCAAGCAGTTCATTTAAAACCCTAATTAAAATGTAAATATATACGACATATAGGGGTGGAATTGTATAATCTCTACATAACACGCGGCTACACAGTCGAATTTCTGTAGCGAAGATCCCAGGTTCAAATAATGTCAGCGTCAGGTTCAAATTTTGACAGTGCCCGGATTTTTTCAGTAGTTCTAGAGTCTAGTCAATGATTACTTCAGTAGTCCTAGAGTCTAGGCAATGATTAATTCAGTAGTCCCAGAGTCTAGTCAAGAAATACTTCAGTATGCTAGAGTCTAGCCAATGATTACTTCAATAGTCCTATAGTCTAGTAAATGATTACTTCAGTAGTCCCAGAGTCTAGTTAAGGATTACTTTATTAGTCCTAGAGTCTAGTCAATGATTATTTCAGTAGTCCTAGAGTCTATTCAATGATTACTTCAGTAGTCCTAGAGTCTAGTCAAGGATTACTTCAGTAGTCCTAGAGTCTAGTCAATGATTACCTCAGTAGTCCTAGAGTCTAGTCAAGGATTACTTCAGTAGTCCTAGAGTCTAGTCAATGATTACTTCAGTAGTCCTAGAGTCTAGTCAATGATTACTTCAGTAGTCCTAGAGTCTAGTCAAGGATTACTTCAGTAGTCCTAGAGTCTAGTCAAGGATTACTTCAGTAGTCCTAGAGTCTAGTCAAGGATTACTTCAGTAGTCCTAGAGTCTAGTCAAGGATTACTGAAGTATTCCTAGAGTATATAATTCTCTTGTTTCTTTCCCATTTTGTTTCAGATTTAAAAAGAAGGAAATATTAGCAAGCAAGATTTTACATCATATCTAAAAATTTTCAAAATCTTTCAAATTAAATTCTGCTATTTGTTTTCTGATGAACCTGTTGCTAATAGTCCACTGGTCTTATCTGATTATATATCTAATAGGTAGGTTTAACACAATTATGAATCTTTTTTATTACGCAATTAAATATGCTATTTTCATTGTAGATCATTGATATGAGCTGTGGAATTATATCAATGATAAGCTATGGAATGGTGAAATGAGTACACATCGCGATTTTTCCTAGAGCATAGGGCGCCACGGGAAATCAGAAAATTAATATTGAGTTGGCTTTTACCATGATGGCGCTAGAAATAGTTCTGGGTGCTCAGGTGTTACCAAAAAGATTTTAGTGATGTATGGTTGGAGAGTATCATGATATGGCAACTATAAATATAAAGGTGTACATGTTGACGACTGACGATCCGAAGGTCCTGGGTTCGAATCCTGGTGGAGGCTAGGATTTTTTCCCAGGATATGAGGGTGTCCCTGAGTCTACCCAGCTCTAATGGGTTCCTGACCTTAGTTGGAGTAAAGTAAAGGCGGTTGTGCATAGTGCTGGACACACAATCACCTAGTAAGCCGTGGCCACGGAAACTGGTGAAAGCTGCTTCACCGGCCCGATGACGGGATACTTTACTTTTTTTACATGTTGTCGAGCCATTACCATTGCTAGTGCCTCACGTTATATCCATTAGTATCGAGAGATTCTATCTCAATAAGATCACTGCTGGCATGCGTTGATCTACCGTTGATCAAATACGGCTGCAACCCTAACAATTGTCTTCCAGATTAAATCTGGTAAAAGCACAAGGTTGATGTAGGCCATAAGCTTATTACTTGAGTGTAACCTTTGCTATTTCATGCACAGCCCGATGTAGCTTTTTCTCAATAAAGTTAGTTTATTTTCTAAACACTTAAGACGAAGGTTTGTGTTATTCTTTCTTCTAATCACTTAAGACGAAGGTTTGTATTGTTCTTTTTTCTAATCATTTAAGTGAAACATTTGTATAAAACAGTTTGAGTGTAAATAAATAAGAAGTTCACTTCTACAATCTTTATTCATTATTCCTTTTTTTCACAATTTATGTTGTACATTTTATTTCCCCTTCAACTCTCCTAAAATTTCTGGTATGAACTTGGGTTATATTTGCCGCACCCCCCAGAGGTGTCGCCCCCTGGCATACGCCCCTTCTGCCCTCCCCTATGTGAGGGCACAGCTAACAGTATGTGTTAGCATCCACTTAGTGTCTCAATTATATAGAACAAATCCAAATAAATACAATATATAGTTTGATTAATCGTGTGTTTTTTCTCCCTTTATTAGGATCTTTGTGTTTTATTGGTTCACACTGTTATAATGACGTAGACAGAAATTCTAATCACTGGGGCCTAGGGCTGCATTTTAAAGGGAGAAGAACATTTATTCAAAGTGATGAATCTTTGAACAACAAAAAAGGTCAACTGATTGAAGGTCAACTGGTTGAAGGTCAACTGGTTGAAGGTCAACTGATTGCTACCAAATATACTAAAAATCAAAACATGCCTCCGTCGCACAATCAATACCTAAACTATTTGTATCCAGTCACAAAAACCGTAAAAGAATCAAAAGTTGATACTGGGATTGTTTTCAATCCTGTTCGACGTATTAGGGACACCAGCAAGTTTACGGGACTCGTAGTTGGCGCATCATCCAATCAAAAACAACAGCAGCTGGTGAATAATAATCTGAAAGAAATTGAAACCAGCCTTTGGAAGCTGCAGTCTCAGAAGACCACAAATTTTGATCCGGGAGATCAGACTCCGGCTACTATTATAGGTTCATTCACGTCCGACGTGAAAATCAACTTTCACGGCACGGAGCTGGAGTCTCAACTTCGTCATGGTAAACAATACATCGTACCAGATGTTAATTGCTTGTCTACTTTATTCGTTTTGTTGTGTTTAACGGAAAGCCAGTTGTACGGCAGATGGCAGATAATGTCGATCCCCAGCTTTGACCTGGCGATTCAATCGTTAGAACATTTTCAAAGTAGACAGCATTTACGTCAGAGGTAGGCCTACGTGTTTTAATGAATAATGAACGGTACAATTCATTGATCAATGGTTGATATTGTCACATCTTGATTAGGCCTATTAAATAATACCAGTCCATTGACTTACATTTAAACACAGGTTCTAAGATGTTCAATAAATGTATTTGTTTGTTGTTAGAGCCCATAACTATTTAGTTTATTATTATTATGGTAGCGTGGTAGCCTATGGGCAGCTAAACATTTATCTTCAGTTTTATTATAATATATTATTATCCAGCCAAGCTCACAACTTGAGTTTGATCACAACTCATAAACTTGTAATTTGTTTCACTTACTTCAAATTTATTTTCAAAACATAAAACACAGATATATGTATTCTTCTAAGAATCAAAATGTAGGAATTGTAGGCACATATGATATACTTTAATTAAACAATTTTACAATGGAGATATTAAATCAGTTCCATCTCACTTGGGGCTTATAGCAAACTCTAACAAAAACTTAATCTTTTTTTATAAAAGATTTCCCAACATATATATTATATTGGGTGCACTGACCTATACAACTTTAATAAGGGATAATAAATAATTAATGTAATAAAATGCAAATGTCTTGATATAATTATCAAATCAATTAACTCATTAACATAATAATTATTTTGGGAAAGGCAATATCTACATTTGTGTAGTTTATTAAAACTTTATATTATTTGTTCTTTTGGCTATGAGTTAAACATTTTCTGTCTACAGTTCCATGTTGACTCTATGGCCAGAGAAAGTTTTATCATCAGCACAGAGTTATATTAACTTCCCTGAAAACATCGTTTTGACCAAGTTGAAGGAAAATAGCACATTAGGAATACTTCAAAGTCTAGTCAAATCATGTCAATGTCAACCTGCAAAGTCAGCCCTGGAAGAAATTATCGGTGACCCGTAAGTTTCTTGTTTAGGAAATCATTATGACCTGTACATCAATATTTGAGACTATATACTTTAAGAAACGAATTTTCTCTCTCTCTCCCTCTCTCTCTCTCTCTATATATATATATATCTAAAAGGTCTTATTTCACTATTTATGTTCCAGAGTGTGTAAAGAATATTTCAACACTTCGTTTTCTGATACTATTTTCGATCAGGCTACTCCTCCAGATTTGCTGATCTCTTCCATGAACCTCGGACTTGGTACTTTGTTATACTCCAGTGTTGATGCAGATAACAAAAGTGAATTTCAGGTAGGGCGTGGGGCAGTTGGTATCTTTCCTAAACTCGTATGACGATAGTAGGTCCACAGAATAAATATATAAATAAACTTATTCTGTGAGTAGCTCCTTGCTGTGTTATATTTTTGTTACATTCGGGAAAATGTCTGTTTATTATTCGTACTATTTTTATATAATGATTTAAAATAATTTCAACAACATTTAAGTGGACGTCCATTAATTACGTCAATGGGGAGGGGGGAGGTCAAGAAAAGTTGACATCAACAATGTTACTTTATTTGAAATAAATATTGATACACATTTATTAGCGGTACAAAATTTTACATTTGTCATGTGCCACTTTCATAGCAAAAGTAAAAGTATGGTATCACGTTATTAAAAATCTTTTAATTATGGAAGCTACATTTGAAATGTTTTTTGTGTGCTTATCTTGTAAGTTTGTAGAAATATGTTTGGGTGGAAACTACTACAATTGTTTTCAAGGCAAAGTGACCGACCAATTGTAAAAAACATCGCCTTCGCTTTATAACGAGACATGGTGACTGGAACACAATGGAACACAAATGCACCAACAATCTGTCTGCTGAGTACTTCCAGAAACCCAGTTTTCTGCCGCTCAAAACATATAAATTAGGCGCCAGAGACTGGCGTTTGTTATATAAGCCATGTAAGCGATAGCTGGGAATGGCAAAAGAACTAAAAACAACAATAGGCCCTAACTGAGACGGTAATTAATGTTTGCAAAGCATTGAATTAAGTGTATTGTGTGCAGAGCCAAGTTTTTTTTAATATTATAGGCCTATCATGAGTTAGCTTTGTCTCCTAGCCTAGAGTAATGTCCGTGTTATTAGTTGTAGGTTAAACGCGTTCTGAGCTTACATTATGTTTGTTGGCAGCGCTATACAAATATTATTATTATTATTATTTAGGATTGTGGGGGCCCTGTTCCCAAATTTATGTGGGGGCCCCTCGTGGCCTCGCTCCTGCATTCCACATACCGTGACATACCTCAGAAAAGTGCCGTTAATTCATGTTACATTCTGTAACATCAAAAATGTTATGTTGTGCTTAGGTTGGTTGAACTGGAGCACTTAAAATTGTTCGTGAATTTTATTTTAAATTTTCAAGGAAAGAATGGGGATGTCTCTAAAAAATTCTTTTTGGCATGTATGGGAGCCCCTTTTGTGTGGGGGGTCCTTTTCCAATAGAACATGTGGAACATGCCTAAATAGGCCTACGCATCTGATTGTGTGAATCCAATATGGTTATTCTAAAATATTTCCTTGAGAAAAATAATTCGAGGCCCACCACATGAAGTCCGAAATACTAAGACTACCTTTCCTTTTATCTTAACTTATCTTATACATTACAGACGCTTCTTCTATAAAGAAGATTATTGCGTCCAGGGCCGGATTTACCTATAAGCTAAACAAGCTATAGCTTAGGGCCCCCACTTTCTTAGGGGCCCCCAAACAAAATTGCTCAAGTGAACATTTGTCATATTTACTTAAATATATTGCAGCATTATTATATATTTAAATAATAAACGGCAGTTCTGGGAAAATGTTCTTGAACGAGTTGTGGCAGCCATAATTAAGCTTACTATGGCAGAGCATGGTTTACCTTTAAGAGGAGATAAGCAATTATTTGGTTCTCCTCACATTGGAAATTTCCTTGGATTACTGGAACTTATAGAAAAATTTAAACCTTTTCTGGCAAGTCATATAAAAAAATTTGGGAATAAAGGATCAGGTGTCACATTTTTTCTTTCTAAAACAATATGTGATGAATTTATCCAAATTATGGCACACGAAGTAAGAGACTCAATCTTGGATGATTTAAAAACTGCAGGGTACTTCAGTTTATCTGTAGATTCCACTCCAGACCGGTCCTATATTGATCAGCTCACTGTTATTGTGAGGTATGTTTCACCAGATAATGGGCTCCCTATTGGATGTTTTCTAACTTTCCTAGAGATGGGTAAATATACATAGCATACTTGTTAATCTTCATTATTGTTTCTTCCATACCCTTGTATTTGCCAGACGTATTGGAAGCATTATCATATGACTGGACTCGACACTTAATAAAAATCTTTTTTAATCTAGCTTATGTGTTCTTTTTTTTCCGTACGCAACCAATAAGGCTGCCATGAACGACTTCTACACTCCTACGATTGCATTAAAGGTTTCCGCTGTATACAACTTTCGATTTAAATCTTAATTTTCCGTTGAGCAAATCATAGCGAATTTCTAAAACGGAAGTCTAGAGGACTTAGTGCGATCGGAAATTCCGAAAGTAAGTGTTTCAAGTTATCAAATAGCAGATATCGAAATATCAAAGCAAGCGGTACATCTTATTATAGACTTTGATTTATTATGTCACTATCTATAGGTCTATAGCCTACTTCTTAATTATATTTCAGTTTAACCCTCTAGGTATCCGAAAATAATATTTGACACTGACATATAGGGCCTAGGCCTAAGCTTATAAAGGGCCCTATATCTCAAATAGCTTAGGGCCCCATCAAGTCTAAATCCGGCCCTGATTGCGTCCTACGCTCATCCGTGGTCCGAGTCTAGTCCTGCATTTTTATTAATGTTTTAAATAATGTTAAGTTACTGGTTTTCCTGGCTTGTCCAGGCAACCCATTCCATGCCCGAATGCCACTCGGGAAGAGAGAACACTTATATGCATTTGTTCTCGCATAAGGGACAAGGAAAGTGTTTTTGTCTTTATGTTTATCTGAGCTTTGCAACAAGTTGTTATTGGGTTGTATTTCTAAATTAGAGTTTAATGCATTGTGTATTATTACTACTTTACTCTTTGCCCTTCTGTCCTCTAGTGTTTCTAGGTTTAGTGATTTGACTAATGGTGTTACTCTTGTCAATGGGGAATATTCACTAGTTATAAACCTTGCAGCTCTTTTTTGAATTTATTCTAATTTTTTAATGTTTTCTTTAGTAGATGGGTCCCATACAGATCCTGCATATTCTAGTATAGGCCTAACTAATGTGAGATAGCATTTTAGTTTTATATTCTTATTACATTTGTAAAAGTTCCTTTTTATGAATCCTAATGTTTTGTTTGATTTTTTAATTACTTCATCAATGTGAGGGTTCCAAGATAACTTATAATTTATTATTACTCCTAGATACTTAGCATTGCTAGTTTGAGTTAGTTCTTTACCATGAATGAAGTAGTTTGTTATTATTTGTTTCCTTTTCTTGGATACCCTTATCAGTTGGCATTTTTCTGGGTGAAAAGACATACTCCAGTTTGATTCCCATTTTTGTAGTTCATCTAGGTCTTTTTGTAAAAGTTCACTATCTTTTCCTGTCTTTATTATTCTATAAATTATGCAATCATCGGCAAATAATCTTACTTTTGTGCCTGTGTTGATGCAATTTGGCAGGGTTGGGGTTAGGTTATGTGTGAATACAATATGATTTTGTACTCTATACCATAAAATTCTTTAGAACTAAAAAAAATCTGGGCTAATTGATTAAAACCGATAATAGCTTTCAAGTTTTCAAAAGTGATAATCAAATTACCGATTATCTTTGACGATAATATTAAGAAGCATTTGAAGAGGCATATATGGCAACTTGAAAATAATGTAGGCTATTGAAAGGTTTCGCGTAGCACAAATCAAAAGAATGTGTATTTAATAGTGCCGTTAATAATAAAGCACAGACGCGGTGTCTAGCCGAATTGTTCAGGGTCACAGGGAGGTCACAAGGCATTTCAAGAATTGTTTCGTGCGAATCCAACATTATTTATTTAAAATATTTCCATTAATACCACATAAAAAATGGTATTCTACTTGAAGTAATGATTACCTTCGAACTTCCAACCAACAAACCGAAATCCGGTTTTGAAAATCAAAACCGGTTTTAGGTTTCAAAACCGGAATCCGGTATTCCGGTTTTCGTTTAACATCCCTAGTTTTAATATTGTTTTTTGTTGGCTTCCATAAGTCTTGCGAGACTCGAGACGACATAATTTAGTGTGCCCTTGGGGAGTGTGCGCTCCATGCGCAGCATTAATCATTGGCTGGTCCCTTACCTTGCTTCTGGTACACTTTTGTCAGTGACCCGTTGCGGGTTTCTTTCTCCTGCTTCCAGTCCAGCCCGGAGGTCAACGCTTGTCTCCAGCTGGACCAGTCTCTGGCGAGATTCTCGCAGCTGTTTGTACCCATGGCTAGGGCTTGAGGTCTCTCTTGCAGACATCTTTGAATCGAATTTGGGGCCGGCCTGTAGTGCTCTTTCCTGTAGCTAGTTCTGAGTATAGGATGAGAATGCTGTAGCACCTCGTTATTTATGACACGATCTTGACAGAGCACTCACTTTTATGTGGGTTGTATCGAAATTTACAAAACAAAATACGTGTGGTTTTGACGACAGAATCGGGAGCGGACCACTGTAGCCTAGTAACAAATTGTTGCCAAGGATCATCAATAGACGCTTCTCACTCTGCGATAGATAGGCCTACTGTTTATTCCCATGCTAGCAGCATGCATTCTTTAGAAGAATGTATAGGAATGAATAAGATAAGAATAACAAATAGTGCAGAAAATGGAAGAGGATGCCGGGAAAACACAAGTAATATGCCTGGATGATTTGGAAAAAGAAGATGATGCTGGTAATGTTGATTCGAAACAAGAAATGGCTAATGTCATTATGAGGAAAATTGGAATACTCTATCAGATGCTACTTACTGGAATATACCAGTTCCAGATCATTTTTGGGTAGAAATAATTAAAAGAGGGAGTTCTTTGTTTCGGTCCTTTCAGTTTTGTGACAAGACAAGATGTAAAAGCTAAAGGAGATGTGCGCCAGCTAACAAAACAATGGTTCTACAAGGTAATGCCAAATGGCGAGAAAATAATGCGTTCATGGATAGTTTACTCACTTGTCAGGGAGAAATTATACTATTTTTTGCTGCAGATTGTTTGCTGTTGATGTTACCGAAACACCATCTGATTTTGTTACTGAGTTTGATAAGTGATGGAAGCTGAATCCAAAACTACATAATCATGAGACATTTGAAGAGAACCTATGTTGCCTTGAAAGATGGAAAACATTGGCAGCAGGACTTAAGCTGCATAAGACACTTGATGCCGAAACTATTGCCTTAGCGGTTAGGGAGAGCCATGCAAAGAAAAATCTTGTTATGCATATAAAGGCCGCAAGGTATTTTGGAATTATGTTTGACAGCACACCTGATAAATCACACACTGACCAAATGTCTGAAGTGATCAGATATGTGAAAATCTACAGTGGGAAAAAAGCTGGCGACCTCAGTACTGACATTCTTAAAAATCTAAAAAGTGACGGACTTGATATAATGATGTGCAGAGCTCAAGGTTACGACAATGCTGCCACAATGTATGGAATCCATGGAGGTGTTCAAGCCATTTTGAAAAGAAAGAACAAGAAAGCTATTTTTAATGGATGTGTTGGGCCATTCCCTTAACTTGTGTGGTCAACAACCTTTTGCCGAAAATGCTTCATGTATAACATTTTTGGTACTTTTGAGAGAATGTTTTCCTTCTTTGCTGGTACCACTCATCGATGGGGTGTTTTAATTAAACATCTGGAGTGTCGTTGAAAAGTGGTGACCAAGTTAGACGCCTTAAGATTGTTTTAGCACCAAAAGCGGAGTCAATTAGTGGAGCATGCTATTGAACAAGCACTTATAAAATCAGACCAACATGGGGCTTCGGTAGAGAGAAGATAAAGTTTCAAGAACAGAACGGCAGGGAAAAAATTAAGAGATCCTGGAATTTCAATGCGAGAAGCAATCAGTAGGGAGATGCTATAGTAAATTGATCCCTTACATTGGGAACTGCAGATCAGATCAACAGCGTTTCAGGAAGTTGCAGATATCTTTGAGGCTGTTCAGCCCAAGATTCTACTGTCAGCAAGTGAAGAAGAGTTATTGGTGTCCGTTCCCAAATTAGCCTCTCTCTACGATGAGCTATCCGAAGATGAGCTCTTAAAAGAAATACCACGGCTTAGACGACACATAAAAGCAACTGATGTTGACCTAAAAAAAGCCATGGACTGGTCAGTATTAGATATTTTTCGAAATAGCTAAATGAGACTTCATAGAATCTCTTCCAACACTCTCGCTAGGCCTTCAATTATTTCTAACTGTATGCGTGTATTTGACTTCATGTGAACGGAGCTTTTCAAAACTAAAGCTTATAAAAAGCTATTTACGCTCCACCATGGGACAATCAAGACTTTCTGATCTGGTTATGTTATCGATTGAAAGGGATACTGTGAATGATAAATATTTTAAAGAGGTGATTGACAAGTTTGCAGTTACGAAGAGCTGGCAAGTAAAAATAGAAATAAAGTAGACCTGCTTTTAATGTAAAAATAACTAACCGTAGGTTGTTTCAGTTGTTTATGGCTTTTACTTTCTAATATTAAACTAATATTGTTATAGTTTTTGTCATATTTGAACTGTAGGCTTGTTTAAAGGGGACAAAAACTATGGTGAAAGTCGTGGGCGGGGGGGGGGGGGGTGTGACACCCAAAGCTTATTGCACCGGGTGACACCAGCCCTCGGTACGCCACTGGTCGGAGACAACGCATTTGAAAAGCGCTCAATCTCTTCTCTTGTTTAGAGCATAATAATATGGTCCAGGTTTCGCTGGCATAGAGGAGCGTTCTTAACACACATACACGATACACGTCAACCTTGGCTTTTATGGTCAGATTTTTATTATTCCACACTCCATAAGATAGTCTAGCCAGTGTTGTTAAGGCCTTCCCAATCCTTGTGTCGAGGCTCTGAATCTAGAGATAGAGTGCTAGTGATGGTGGAACGAAGGTATGTGAAGTGCTCGACAGCCTCAAGCTGACTGTCAACTTATATAGATCTTACTTATAGAAGTAAGTTTAGTTTTAATTTTTAATTTTCTGCACACATTGTATAAGCAGTGGCGTAGCTAATGGGGGGGGGGGCGGGGGGGGCGGACCACCCCGGGTGACAGCATATAAGGGGTGACACTTTGTCATCTCAAACAAAAATTTTCAGCCAGGCTAAGGTGCAAAAATAGTCTGAAAATAGAATTGTGAAAAAACCCAACCAACACAGAAAATGTGACCTTTATGACGTCACATATTTCGAATTGGAATCTATCAACCGGGCGTCGAAAATATTGTCTGAGCGAGTACAGCTCTTTTGGTGAGTCATTTTTTAAATTATATTTTCCTTATAATTTATTTCGAACAATGCTCGAAACTCAAAATAAGCTTAAATGACGACCATGGCTTTGGCAAATTATATGAAAGAACGTCGATGATAGCATAATATCAATGGAAAGACGACAGCTTCCATTGATATTATGCTGGGCATGTACAGTCCGCAAGATGCAAGGATGTACATTTGATAAAGCAGTTGTTTACCATTAAAAATTTACAAACTACAATGGACATTTATGAAATTTTCGTCAAATTTATAGGACTAAAAAGCAGAAAAAAAAAAAAAAAAAACTTAATATCTGATAACAGGTTTCTTCCGTGATCTGTGAATTTTGAAACCTACTTATAAATACCGATGTTGCTCTATTCCCGATAGAACGATATTATTAAAAAGTTTTTTTTATTTATATTTTAGGCCTATTTATTTTCAACACCGGAAACCCAATAACAATGAAACGTCAAAATCGCACCAGCGGCTATCAGCAACGGAAAGCCAAAAAGGCCAAGGATGCAGCGCTAAATGCTATGAAAGGGTCTTTGCTGAAGTGGACACAGAAACCAGAAACTGTCAATAGTTCTGATTGTTTTGACGCTGAAAGAACGTCGCATGAACAACAATTCGAAAGCCATTGTTCAAGTGATGGCGAGCAACCGAGAGACAACGAGCAAACTGACATTAAACAATATAACGCAGCAATTGCAACTCCATTAGAAGAAGAGTTTGAAACCTCGGCCGCCAGCACCACCAGTATTTTGTCAATATTCAACGACGTGTCATCGTGGCAAATTCCTGTGGCTGATAGTGTCAGAACTGATGTCATCAAAAGGGGCAGCGAGCCATTCCAGAATAAGCAGGGGCCTTTCAAGTCGGTCAAAAGGCCAGGTGCAAAGATTAAAGGTGAAGTTCGGCAACTCTCTACAGCTTGGTTTTATTACTCATTGTCAAATGGCGACAGGGTGCTACGCTCGTGGATGGCGTACTCGCTGCGTGACGGAAAGTTGTACTGCTTCTGCTGTCGGTTATTTGCCAAAGCTGACAAGGCTCCTGGAACGTCTGCTTTCGACACCGGTTTTGAATCCTGGTGGAAGCTAAATCCGAAAATTCCTGATCATGAACAATCAAAGGAACATCTGTCGTGCTTGGAGAAGTGGAAGACACTGGCTTCAGGACTCCAGCTGCAAACAACCATCATGCAGCAACCATTTCCCTGATGGAGAAAGAGAAAAAGAAGTTCAGAGACATTCTGCATAGAGTTTTAGATGTGATACTCTTCCTTGCACGACAGAATCTGTCATTTAGAGGACATCGAGAGGATGCGTTATCATTAAACAGAGGTAATTTCTTGGAGCTTGTTGAATTGTTATCTCACTACGATGTAGCGTTAAGAGAACATCTTGTCAGACTCCAGCAAAGAACAGACAGTCAGTTAGTATGTTCATACATGTCACCTGAAACACAAAACGAGTTCATTTCTCTTTTGGCAAAACACGTCACTAGAAAACTCGTTTCTGACATCAACAATGCAAAGTACTTTGGCATACTTTTTGATAGCACACCGGACGTTTCGCATACAGATCAAATGTCAACCGTAATTAGATATGTACACATCAGCAGTGGTACAGTTGAAGTGCGGGAGTCATTCCTTGCATTTTTTCATCTGAAAGGTAAAACAGCTACTGCATTGACTGGCGAAATCCTTGAGAAACTAGAAAACGAAGGACTGGGTATTCAGTTATGTCGCGGTCAAGGGTATGATAATGCAGCAAGCATGGCTGGAATCCACGGTGGTGTGCAACAAAAGATCAAAGACATTAATCCGAAGGCAATTTTTGTAACTTGTTCCAATCATTCTCTGAACCTTTGTGGCAAACATTCGTTTGCTAACAATCCGTCTTGTGTAACGTTTTTTGGAAGTCTTGAGGCGCTGTACACTTTTTTTGCTCTGTCGACCCATCGCTGGGATGTACTAGTGAAATATACAGGTCTAACAGTGAAGAGACTGTCCACAACTCGCTGGAGTGCACATGCTGATGCAGTGAAGTCAGTGATACAGAAGTTTAACCAGTTTGTGGAAGCCATTGAAACTTTGTGTGATGTCGAAGAAAGCGTCGAGACAAGAGGTGCTGCGCACAATCTGTTGCCAGCTATATGCGACTTATCTTTCATTTCGTTCTTGTTTTTCTGGGCTGACGTTTTAAAAGAAGTCGACTTAGTACAGAAGTACATGCAAGCACCAGGTATTACTGTGGACATGGCTGCAACCAAACTAAGGGCTCTCAAGGTCTTTTTGGAAGAGCAGCGCACGAAAGTTGTTGACAATGCCGTCCAGCAGGCACTTGCGAAATGTGAAGAACTAGATATCCCTACAGAGAAGAGAATCATGAGAAAGAGAAGATTACCAGGAGAGGGGGCAAGAGATGCTGGATTGTCATTGCAGCAGGAGACCAAAAGAGCAATGTTAGAGTGTCTGGACCGTTTTAATATGGAGTTAGATACGAGAGGAAAGGCAGTGAATGACATTTTGTTGACTTTTTCTGCCGTTCAGCCAGACCATATTATTTGTGCCAACGACGAAGAAATACAGTTGTCTGTTACCAAGCTCACAGCCGTGTATGATGAGCTGTCTAAAGAAGACCTTTGTCTAGAAATACCACGTTTAAGGCGACACCTACAAGCAGCCGAAATAAACTTGGAGGACGCCAAGCACTGGACTGTACTGCTATTCCTACGGTTTATCATCAAGTGGGACTTTGTTGAATCATTGCCATATCTTACGCTGACTCTAAGATTCTTTCTGACAATATGTGTTTCTGTGGCATCGTGTGAAAGAAGTTTCTCCAAAATGAAACTTATAAAAAATTACCTCCGGTCAACCATGAGCCAGTCGAGATTGTCGGATCTGGCTGTTCTGTCCATTGAACACGAGCTTACAAGACAAATAGATTTTGACGATGTCATTGACCTGTTTGCAACAATGAAAACAAGAAGACATTCCTTCTAGGACTATAGTGTCGATAGACATTCTTTTGGTCTGTGCATTGCCATGTTTTGCATTTAGATGTTCTGAAAGTGAACAGTTGCATTTTAATTAAAAATCTTTGGATTTGAACTATTTGTTTTGTGGTATTGAATTCCGATGTTGTCTTGGATCATACATGTAAGCAGTAACGTACCGGTCAGTAGAGTAAAGTAGAGCCTAGAGGTAGAGTATGTATCAAAATTTAGCTACACCTAACCATTCAGCATAGGGTCGTGTGGGGTCACTGGGGTGACATTTGAACGAACCGCCCCGGGTGACGTTTACTCTAGCTACGCCACTGTGTTTAAGATAAAAATGTATTAGTATCAGTAGCGTAGCCAGAATTGCAAGGTGTGGGTGGCAAACAGTGTAAGGTAGGGGAGGTATGGGGACAGAGAAGCCAACTACCGTGTATATAATGTGTGTGTGTGGGGGGGGGGGGGGCAATAATGCAGGAAGGAATAGTGAACATATGGTTAAAATAGAAGGCTAATTTAGAACCGGTGCACAATTCCCCCCTAAACAATTTAACAATTAACTTTGTACCAAAAGTTCTCTAGTAAAAGTAAAATTAGAAATGATAAAATATTTATATGAAAAGAACAATAGTAAACAAAAAGAAAAATATTGTTCAGATCCTCGGATTGGAAAAAAAATGTGGGATGGGCGAGTAGGGGGGTAGGAACCATATTACACCCCTTTCGTGTCTACGCCTATGAGAGTTATTGTTACAGTCAATTTGAAATCTTTTAAAATATATTACGGAACAATTAATTATAGTAGGCCTATAGACCTTTCCGTTTCACATCTTTTTTTAACATAGGCCTAAATGCCAGCGTCTTAAATTTTTTAAGGGGGAGGGGACATAGGCCTAATTATATAGGGGGGGGCGGGTCTCTGAAAGTTTGACACTTGTTGACAAAGGGGGATGGGGGAGGTAAAAATCGCCTAAAAATTGTCGACGTAATTAATGGACGTCCCCTTAGCACATTTGACGCAGTAATCTTTGGTATCTTATCTTATAAGTTTACAGACGTTCATTCTAGATAGAAGATTTTTACGTCCACTAGGCCCAAAACTCCTGCAGGGCGACAGGGATCCGTCGGTGGCAGGGATAGAACCCGCGACCTGTCAGTTGGTTTTTGGTTGACAGTCCGGTAAACTAACCGCTGGACCAGCCGGCTATAGAAGAAGCGTCATTAGATTTCCTGTGTAGGCTATCATGTTTTTCTTAGGCCTACACTCAAATTCAAATAATTTGAAATTTATTTTTAATATGTAGGCCCTATTCTGTGTATAAAACTGTTAGTAGCCGCTACATTTTAGCTTAATAGGCCTCTAGGCTAAAACTTGTCAATTGCTATTCCTAGGTTTTCAGTCTATAGGCATATTTAGTATGCTTTATTATTATTATAGCTGTTACGCTCAGAAAGCGTTATTGTCCAGTTCATAGACTGGACAACTTTTTATTACCTATTTCATGAACAAAGAAATTACTTTTTGTGAATAGGCCAAACATATCCAAATAAATGAGCTCTCTATATTGTGCCCTGGACGCACTGAGCTATATATGCTCACATGGTCCAAGTCAGTCATACCACTTGTTTTCTTTTACCCCTAGATCTTGTTTTTTTTTCTTCTCCAATCTATACTTTGGGGAAAACATTTTCCGAGGTTGTTGTTTTTTAAATAAAATATTTGCTGAAATTAATTTATAGTCTACTAGTGGCCAAAGTTTATAAAGTTTGTGGGACATGGTATTCGAGCGGCAAAGCGCGTTCGACTGGCAAGCCGAAGGTCCCGGGTTCGAATTTTAGTGCAAGCTAGAATTTTTTTCCCGGATCTGGAGGGTGTCCCTGAGTCTACCCAGCTCTGATGGGTAGGCCTACCTGACCTTAGTTGGGGTAAAGTTAATGCGTCTGTGCATAGTGCTGGCCACACAATCACCTAGTATGCCGTGGCCACAGAAACTGTGTAACTCTGATTTAATTAACGCTGAAATGTGTGTGTTATCACAATCCCACAACAAATTTGCTTTGACTCATAGACCTAAACTATATTATCTCTAAGCTTATAGCCTAATTATTCGCATCCCTTTTCTTGTGCATAGCCTACTTAAAAAAACACTTTCAGTGTTTGAGTATAACGGGAGTCACTGCAGAGTGCAAACTCTGACAAACTAATAGACTCTATATAGGCCCTAGTGATGCCATTGTAGGCATTCATCTCTATACGGAATAGAAATATAATATTTATATATATTTCATGGCACTATATCCGGCTGATACTGGAGGTACTTTAAGGACTCCAAGACTCCTGTGATGGTAGAAGCTAGAAGGCAGTCTTTTGTGCACCACGTCGTTAGCCCCGGGTATTAAATGACCCATAACTACAGGAGTTACGAATCCGCTTGATTGATCTTGCAGTCGGAAAACATAGCAGCCGGCTGAGAGGCTTGCTATATATACCACCCTAGCAAAGGTAATTTCTTTAAGACGTTCGTTAATAAGACGTTTACTTGTGGTCTGACGGCGAGGTGCATTGTGGAAACGGAGCCTTTCTGCTATACAAAGAGCGGATAACCGAATAGAAGAGTTGTCAAGGCCTTGTGGCGCTATCTGCAATTAAGAGGCAGAGATGGAAGCCATTAGGCATAGGCCTACCTTCATAGCAATCAGATCATGGTTTGAAGATAGGTCAAATGTGAAAGCTGACATAGCCGTCTTCAATGATGCGCTTTCAGTCCTCCATCGACGGCCCGAGCGACTCGTACGATATTGGCTACTTTCGGTCTGATATTTATGCACTAGGAGAAGGCCACTCTCCAGTGGATACCAGATCATGCAGTTGTTCCTGGAATAGCGTACTCGATATAGGGAAGAATGGGGTTGGTCGAGCCCAAGCCCGCTCTCAGCGAGCCTTGCTGAATTGAGAATGCCCGCAGAACTATCCGTTTGTGGGAGCCTGAATAGTTGAAGACGGTATGTGACAATAGCAAGCTAACAAGGTATGTGGCAGCATCCTAAACGACACAATTAAGATTACACGTGGTGGAGGCTCCACATAAGGGAACAGGTTAAAGTTGCCCAATTATTTTTCTTATCTTATCTTATCTTATACATTACAGACGCTCCTTCTATAAAGAAGATTATTGCGTCCTACGCTCATCCGTGGTCCGAGTCTAGTCTTGCATTTTTATTAATGTTTTAAATGATGTTAGGTTATTGGTTTTCCTGGTTTGTTCAGGCAACCCATTCCATGCCCGAATGCCACTCGGGAAGAAAGAGTACTTATATGCATTTGTTCTCGCATAAGGGACAAGGAAGGTGTTTTTGTCTTTATGTTTATCTGAGCTTTGCAACAGATTGTTATTGGGTTGTATTTCTAAATTAGAGTTTAATGCCTTATGTATTATTACTACTTTACTCTTTGCCCTTCTGTCCTCTAGTGTTTCTAGGTTTAGTGATTTGACTAATGGTGTTACTCTTGTCAATTGGGAAAATTCACTAGTTATAAACCTTGCAGCTCTTTTTTGAATTTGTTCTAATTTTTTAATGTTTTCTTTAGTTGATGGGTCCCATACAGATCCTGCATATTCTAGTATAGGCCTAACTAATGTGAGATAGCATTTTAGTTTTATATTCTTATTACATTTGTAAAAGTTCCTTTTTATGAATCCTAATGTTTTGTTTGATTTTTTAATTACTTCATCAATGTGAGGGTTCCAAGATAACTTATCATTTATTATTACTCCTAGATACTTAGCATTGCTAGTTTGAGTTAGTTCTTTACCATGAATGAAGTAGTTTGTTATTATTTGTTTCTTTTTCTTGGATACCCTTATTAGTTGGCATTTTTCTGGGTGAAAAGACATACTCCAGTTTGATTCCCATTTTTGTAGTTCATCTAGGTCTTTTTGTAAAAGTTCACTATCTTTTCCTGTCTTTATTATTCTATAAATTATGCAATCATCAGCAAATAATCTTACTTTTGTGCCTGTGTTGATGCAATTTGGCAGATCATTAATGTAAATTAGAAATAGTAGTGGCCCTAGAACAGTTCCTTGTGGAACTCCTGAGTTTACTGTTATTGGTGATGACTTAGAGCCATTTATTATCACTGTTTGTTCTCTGCCTATAAGAAAGTCCTGAATCCACTGATGTAAGGGACCAGAGATGCCAAAGTATTTAAGTTTTTTAAGAAGACTAGAATGATGAACTTTATCAAATGCTTTTGAAAAATCTAGTAATATAGCATCAATTTGGTTGTTATTATCTAATCCCTTAGACAAGTCATCTATTAAGCCTATCAATTGAGTCTCACATGATCTATTTTTCCTGAAGCCATGTTGGTGTGGGCACAGTGCATTTAGTTTGTCTAGATGATTTACTATACTACTATATATTATATGTTCAAGTAATTTACATGTTATGCTTGTTAGAGAAACAGGTCTATAATTTCCGGGGTCAGATTTATCTCCTTTTTTGAAAAGGGGGGTTACATAGGCTAATTTCCAATCTTTGGGCACTTTGCCCTGGTTTAGAGAGGCCTGAAAAAGTATTTTAAAGATTGGAGATATTTCATTAGTTAGTTCTTTAAGCAGTCTTGCTGGTATTTCATCTGGACCAGAAGCTTTGTTTACTTTTAAGTTGGTTAGGAGTTGTTTAATACCCTTTTCATCTACATTTATATTTCCTATATCTTCTAGTTTGTTTAAATTTATGAATATTTCTTTGTCACCTGGATTTGAAAAAGATGATGCAAAGTGTGTGTTTAGGATATTAGCTTTAGTTTCATTATCATTATAAGTTTTGTTGTTTTGGTCTTTTAGTGGAGCTATGCCTGTAGTGTCCATTTTTCTTGATTTAATGTAGGACCATAAGTTTTTATTATTATCTTTAGAAATTACATTGTTTACATATTCATTCTGCAGCTGTCTGCTTAGTTTCTGAGTTAAATGTTTAATTTTTAGGTATTTTTTATGTAGTCTAATTGAATTAGTTGCCTTAAACTTTTTGAATAGATTTTCTTTTTGTTTACACAGTTTCTTTAGTTTAGTGTTAAACCAACATTTGTTAATTTTATTTGATGTTTGTTTTGTTGGCACAGAGTCAGCCATTATTGCTTTTAAGTTGGTTTTTATAAATTGCCAAATATCTTCAACTGGACTATTTATATTGTATTTAGTAAGAAAATTGGTTTGGAATTTTATTGCTGCTTGATGTAATTCTGTTGTGTTACATTTATTCCAGAGATAAATTATTCTTTTAGGTTTCTTGCTAATTTGGATTTTTATTTTGTTATTTACTCTGACAATATCATGATCTGAAAGTCCAGGGATTATTTCATAATCTGTCCTATTTTAGTAGGCCAGGCCTAATTAGCTTAGGTCCCACCTTTGTTCGCGATGTTGAAACTGCAGGGGTGCAGAAGAGTAGCCTTTTTGACTGCCAGGCCTTGCACAAGTTTAGAGTGATGGGAATTTTTTTGCCATTTTTGCCAACCGTTCGTATCAAACCTTTATGGTGATGTGACAATCTTGTGTGATACATCATAGCTCGTTCTCCGAGCCATAGGAGAGTAGGACCCTTACTCCGATTCGTTAACTCACTTAAAGAGAAGAGGGGCTCAAGTCTTGCCCTGAGGTTAGATAGGTCTAGGCTACTCCAGATTCTTAGCTAGACTATTAAGTTTAGCTTATTAGTTAAGGTAAAAAAAAATTAGGCCTTCCCTTCGGACTATACTGAAGTATGCCGTTGAAGCATCGTTCACCAGTTTCTATGGCCACGGCATACTAGAGGATGTCTGGCCAGCACAATGCCCAGCCGCCTTTACTTTACTAATGTCAGGTCCCAATCAGAGCTAGCTAGACTCAAGGACACACTCAAGTTCTAGGAAAAAATCCTAGCCTACAATAGCATTCGAACCCAGCCTAGGACATTCGGATCGCCAGTCGAACACGCTGGCGCTCGGCTACCGCGCCCCATTAGCTAGACTAGTAGACCTATTCGCCGAATAATTCGGGTTTTAATCCTGACACATTCAGTCAACTTTAATTAAAAAGCATATACTCCTATCATAATTAGGTAGGCCTAATTAGGCCTATATAGGCCTATGCATTAAATTCTAACTTAGGAATAGCCTACAACACATTAACAATCTGTTACAATGCTTAGGCCCTGTAGCTTACAACACAATCACAACCTGTTATAATGCTTATAGCCTATAAACATAATAGTCAAAAATAGTTTTGTATCCCATATGCAAAAACAGATGCACATAAGATAGACCTAAATGGGCCGATACTTTTTCTTCGTGGCATCCGGGCATGACAATGATTCTCAATGAACAAACAAGTAAAAACCAGTAGCATAACATCATTTAAAACACTAATGAAAATGCAAGACTAGACTCGGACCACGGATAAGCGTAAGACGCAATAAAATCTTCTTTATAGAATGGGCGTCTGTAATAACAGGCCTATAACACAATTAATATAATTTTAAGATTAGATCACATAGAACACTATAATTAGGTATAGAGGCCGATTATTATTATTATTATTATAACTTGGTTTACCTGTGTTTCTTTTAAAGATCTTTACTTGGGTTTTCTGAAATTTTACAGTTAGCGGTATGCGGCAACCGATAATAATAAATATACTAACTGCTTCTGGTTCTTAACTTCATGTTTATTTACAAAATATGATAATATGCCCTCTTATAGGGAACATTCGAGGCAGTCGAAAAATTTTACTACACACTTTTTATTGGAAAATGAACGCTTTTCGCCGGCCCATGCGAGGATTTGCGGTGGCACCTTATTGATTGCATGTGACATGTGGATGAAAAAGAAATGCAAAAAAAAATTAAAAAAATAAATTCAAATAGGGCATTAGGCCCTACAATTTCATTGCAGTTTGCATTTTAAATTTATAGGGGCCTAATTCTTTGAAATACGGCAACTTATATAGCATAGGCGTGCCAGCACTATCATCGCTATGGTCTATTATAAGTTATAAGTAAGTAAACCAACATTTTTAAATCTGGGCAGCGGGCTCAGGGTCCTTTTTTTAAGCTTCCCTTTTTTAAATTAAATGCGTAAGGGAGGTGTTATGCTGAGCAATACAATAGTCATGTTGATTAGGTCTAGTGGCAGAAATGTTCACACAATAGGCCTACAGAGTGAGTGTTATGCCAAGAAGTTTTTGTATACACAGATTTTGTTTGCATCTAATAAGTATAAGCTTAGTTGAATTTTATGCGCAAAATTATTCAAAATACTAGAGATAAATATTGATACACCATGCCGACTCATCCAATGCCAGCAGGTGTAGGGCCTAGGTAGGAGTAGGAGCGTAAGTGTAGGCCAGTTTTTTGTTTTCAGTTCATTCTTTATGTAGGCTTACGGTACAAACAGTAGCTTAGAAGCCAAAAATAGATAAAACGAAGTGTCTGCGCGTCCGGCGACCTGACAAATAGTGCACAAGATATATGTCCGGCGACCGGACAAATAGTGCACAAGATATACGTCCGGCGACCGGACAAATAGTGCACAAGATATACATCCGGCGACCGGACAAATAGTACACGAGATATACGTCCGGCGACCTAAGTCACGTGCCCCACCCAAAAATAATAAAAAGAAGCTACTGGCGCATGCGCATAATTGTTTATTATTGACGATCTGCTTAATTACTATTTGTTGTTTATAAATATCAAGGTTTCCTGGCATAGTGGTCAGAACTGTCTGCTGGCAACCGACATATCGCAGGTTCTACACCAGCTGTCACCACCATTTTTTAATTATTTTTTAAAAATTAATTATAGTAAAACGAGATATTTTTTGTTCAAAACGCGACTACCTTTCATTTATAAATGTGGGTGGGCATAATTTGATTCAAAGTATCAAAGAAATAAAAATACGACTGTTAGGCCTAATGCCTATTTCTTTAGAAAACGTGTTAAAAGTCATTACCAAACATCTTATAAAGCCATTATTGACATTAGTTAACAACTTGACTTGCGCTACAGTTACGATGAGCCATTCATTTTAAATGCATGTGAATGGACATAACAATCTCATTCAATTTATCCATTCAAACTAATAATAAGACTTTTAGGCCTCATGCCCATTTCTTTATAAATGTGTTAATATCAATACGCTCTACGTCTCTCGTTTGTACTTGTAGTTGGGTGGTCAAATAAAAAGCCGGCCGGAATAATATCTTCCCAATAATGTGTCAGGCGGTCACGTGACATGCTCGCCGGAAGAATATCTCCAGCAATGTTTTGTCCGGTCGCCGGACGTATAGACACGTATCGAGCACTGTGCGTAAATGACTGGACATAGTGACATAGCTAAAATAGGCTAATTGTGGTCTTACTGCCGTTTTTTGTAGGCTATTCTCCTGTGTCAAGTGTGTCTAACTCTAACTGTAACTGATAACTGGTCACTGGGTTCAAGATGTCAAAACACATAAACATCACGAACACAAACTGACACACCACAAATGATCATTACACCAAACCGGCAGGTGTAGAATAGGCTATATTGATCTTTATAAAGCTTTGCAGCAAATATGTGGCAAAACCAAAGCTATATTTATATACTATATAGTATAGGGCCTATAATAAATAAAATAAAACTGCAATGTCTATATATGCAATTTAAATTTTTTTTTAAGTTTTAATGATTTATATAAATGACCTTCAGAGGACATTAGATTAGATCACATTTTGCGGAGCGTTAAACACATGAGTTTTTTTATAAATAATCACTCCGTTTTCTTAACAGTAGAACAGTAGACATAAAAATAAAATTAAAAAGCCATATAACTCCTAAGCCGTAGCAGAATACTATTTGAAAGTTGACTGTATGTTGCACCACTTAGTCTAAGCCTTTATTTATTCCGTTTCTTACCTTTACTGATTTGCATGAACTATATGTGGATAATGTTAAATGATTTGATAGGTAGAATTTTTATTTTAATATATAAACAACCGGATCTCATATAAGCTGGCTCCCTCTGTTATAGGTGCCTGAATAACTGCCCCCGGATTCGCTCTTGTATGGAGCTCTACACCCAGTCCCGCCCACTCCGTTCGGCTTTTGAAGCGCTTACTCTGCGGATCCCTCGTGTGAGGCTAGTGTCCACTGGCGAACGTTCATTTTCCTACGCAGGACCGTCCGCTTGGAATCACCTCCCACCTCAGCTTCGCCAGAGTCCTAGCTATGACACCTTCAGGAGCCGGCTGAAGACTCACCTATTTCGTCAGCAGAATTAGCGTATTACTACATATTTCGTTGTCTGTCTGTATTCTGTAACTGTCGTCTGCGCATAGAACTGTCACCAACGGGATATGCGCTATATAAGCACCGTTATTATTATTATATTAGGCCTAGTCCTATATATGAAAGCCAGAATTGAGTATAAAGTGGCGCTACTTTGCCATCAGTGCATTTTTAACAACAAGTTTCCGTCCTATCTCAAGGCACTAATCACACCTTATGCCCCGCAAAGAACACTTCGTTCTGCAAACTCATCGCTTCTGGAAGAGCCCCGTTTCTCTCTGACGACCGTTGGCCTTAGAACCTTCTCAGTATCCGGTCCGAAGGTGTGGAATCAACTTCCCATTCAACTGAGGCGAACAAGCTCTACTGTTACTTTCAAACAGAACTTAAAAACTCATTATTTCAATATTTACCTTAGATAACATTTAACATGCCTTAGAAACTTACTGTCTTATTTATGGGTTGGGTCGGTTATACTACATTTATTTGTGTTTTGTCTTTTTTAATCATCAATTTAGCTCTGTCACCTGGTCTAGGGTAATATTCGTATTCTTAGTTGTATGTTAAACGCGCTCTGAGCTTACATTATGTTTGTTGGCAGCGCTATACAAATATTATGATTATTATTATATATATTTATTGGTTTTGAAGTAGATATTGTTTTATCATTGTATTATTGGAAGGTAATATTTTAGCTCCAGTCATCCAGGATTTTATTGATATTGTAGAAATTACGTTTACTTAAAACATTTAATAAAAGAAATTCCCACAAATTAAGACATTAAATTATTAGATAAACTGTTTTACAAAAATTAGATTTAAAAAAAAAGTATAAATCCCTCTTTTGGTCACAGTTGGGAGACTGGGTTGTTTTCAAAGTATGGATAATTGGTTTATCCCTTGGGTATACCATGTACATCACATTGATGTCATGGGTTACAAATACTAAGCTTCTAAAGATGTCACATTGATGTTATGGGTTACAAACACTAAGCTTCTAAAGATGTCACATTGATGTCATGGTTACAAATACTAAACTTCTAAAGATGTCATATTGATGTCATGGGTTACAAACACAAAGCTTCTAAAGATGTCACATTGATGTCATGGGTTACAAACACTAAGCTTCTAAAGATGTCACATTGATGTCATGGGTTACAAACACGAAGCTTCTAAAGATGTCACATTGATGTCATGGGTTACAAATACTAAGTCTCTAAAGATGTCACATTGATGTCATGGGTTACAAACACTAAGCTTCTAAAGATGTCACATTGATGTCATGGGTTACAAATACTAAGCTTCTAAAGATGTCACATTGATGTCATGGTTACAAATACTAAAATTTTAAAGATGTCACATTGACTTTAAAAGATGTAAAAAAAAGTTGTGACAGTATGTAAAATGTTTTTATTAAAAAACTTTAGCTAGTTATTTATTAGGTTTTGAAAAAAAGACAACCAGACATTAACCTATTTAGTCTAGGTATATATTCCCTACACAAAATTTTGTTAGGGATCAATTAGGCTGAATATATTTTTGGTTCAAAATAAGTCAATTGTCGTTTTTTAGGCTACTGAGCAGTTAAACTAGGTTGCTTGGTCTTCATAATATTTATAAAAACCACTTTTAATTAACTACAATTCTAATATTGATATCAACAGTATAATTTAAATCTATTTTTTTAAATTTCAGACAGAGTTAAATATGTGGCAGTCTAGTAATTCAGATGTTGATGTACTTCTGAACACAATCAAGTTTATGGCTGTCACACTGTCCAGAGATGGACACAAAAGTGAAAATGACCATCAACAATCTGTAGGCAATGATGCCGTTAAAAACAATAATTTGGTACTGACAAGCAAAGCTATTTTACCATCAACAAAAATAGTAGATGTCCGATCAAATATGTCAAATAACAAAACGTATCAAAAAAATTATGACACACATCATGAAAATGTTACTGAAATATATCATGGAAATGATAACAATGCAGATGATAAAAGAGATAACATATTGCCAGATGCAGAACTGCCAGTAAAATGGAATTCAACTATACCTTATAATGTGTCACTTACTATGACAACTTCAACAAAACCTTTAAAAACAAACAACACAGAGTCCTTATTGCAAATGGTTGATGTTGGCAATGCTTCAGATACTGATGATATTTTTAAAAAGACTACCTCGAATGAAGCCCTAATGGCTACAAATGATACCAGCAAAGTGTCCAAGCTTGATGCACAAACTGCTTCAATAATTAACAAACCTTCTCAAAATGATCAAATCTTGGACTCGGCCTCCTATTATGGTCTAAGTTTTTACATACAACAACAATTTCAGGAAGGCAAAGATGTAGTGTTCATCCCGACATGGGTACGTGAGTAATTATTGTTGTATTATTTATTTGTTATGTTTTATAGTTTTGAAAGCTTTGCTTGGATTTATATTATTAAGGTCATAGCTAAAAAAAATTGTGTTGTTGCATGGCCAAGAAATTTTCCTACTTCACAGTAGAGCTAAATATTTCATTTAATAAATGACTTTACATTATAATTGTTTAAAAAATATAATTTCATTTTTAACTCTTAGTTTTTTGGTGTGTAGATTTAGGAAAGACAAAGTAAAAGTTTTCAGAACATGCTCTTTAAGGGAGGATTGTATATATATCAGACTTAGATTTCTACAACATTGCTACTAAGTGGATTTTGCAACAATACTGGCTGATCTGCTTAAAGTGAACTATTAACAAAGCAATACAATTAAACAGATTAACTTTTATAATAGTAAATACTTATGAAACCTTTTTTATACAGTTAAAATCAATGCTACTCATTTAAAATAAAATAGTAGGCCTACTAGGATAATAATTTTAACATTTTTTTATTAATCATTATAACACATCTTAGACATGCTGAAACATTTGTGTTTTAACTAAAAAACTATTTTATACTTGACCTGTTTTCTCTTGATACAGATATCACATGATACTGCTGGTGATGTTAGACATAACAATCAACTGTTTCATAGCTACAACACCATAGACTTGACTACCACAGCTAGTGTTTGTCACACTCTGGTGGTATCACATATTAATGGATTAATAGACATAGAGTCAGATCATGTCCTCAAAGTGAGTCTTTCTAAATAGATAGTTTCATCATGTTACAGTGGAATCTCGATGGACAACCGTTATCTGTTCCAGACCCTTTGACATACACCAAACATAGTTTTTTTTACAAAGAAACTAAAGAGAAATATTCCAACAACTCACATTGCTATCTGCATATTCATACATAATATAATACAATTATATAAAATAATTGTATAAAATAATTTTAACACTGCTTAATACCAAACTACCTAAATACAAAACACCAAGAAAAATAAATAAAAATGTCACTTTAACTCTTTAAACCAGATTGGCCATTGGCAGCGGCCAAGTTGACTGTCTATGTATCAGATCGGCTGTCTATATATCAGATCGGCTGTCTATATATCAGATCGGCTGGTACTAATAGTCGATACAAAATTCCTTATTTATTTAGTTCTTTCTCCTAATTGATGTTTTCAACTGCTCAAATGGCTTATGGGTAACCTTAAACTGCCATTTTAAAATTAGTTTTATTCTACACATGGCAGCAAATAGTGGGTTGAAAATTTTTTTTTTTTCAAACTATATGTCTTCTTATATTATAAGTTTACAGACGTTCCTTCTAGATAGAAGATTATTACGTCCACTAAGCCCAAACTCCTGCAGGGCGACATGGATCCGTCGGTGGCAGGGATGGAACCCGCGACCTGTCCGTTGGTTTGTGGTTGACAGTCCGGTGAACTAACCGCTGGACCAGGCGGCTTCACAATATGTCATGCGGTTGTAATTGTTTACATGGCGGCCTATGGTTGCTGTCGCTGCTGTTGACTTCAGATTAGGATCAATCTATGTTTCTAAATGGTTATTTGGAAAATAGTGATTCGAGATACAGTGCATTTCAGTTTTAAGCTTTAAATATATTGAATAGTGACTTACAGCCTAATAATTCTAGAAATAGAAGCGAAATGTATGAAATGTGGGTGTCACCCTATAGAGGTCCTTATAGTGAGCCTAATCGATCTAGCATTTCTAAAACTGCATTTGAGGCCCTAAAAAAGGCTCAAAATGTTTTCTGTTAAATGTGTTTTGTTTATATTATAAGAGAATATTCTTTAACATCATGCAAAATTTGTGTTAAAATTGGATGGTTGTATTTTTCAAAACATCTTGTAAGTTATTTTTTTTGAATGAAAAAATGTGTGAAAGAAAAAATTTTTTGGATTACTACAAGCTTAGGCCTATATTAAAGATAGACTATACATTTTCAATTCTTCCCAGATCCTAGGCTCTATTTGGCGATCAATAAGGTCCATATTATGTGCTAAGGCGCTAATCGTCTAGGCTATGTGGAGTCTGCAAATTGACACATTTTGCTGACTTGGTTTATTTTGAAATATATTTACCGGTAGATCTAGATTTAAAAAAAAACAACAGAAATAGTTTTTTTCTATTTAAGTAATTCCAGACATTCCAGTAATTAGTGTGGTTTGGCCTAGTACTACAATATGAACTGATGTCTGCAGATATCATTATCAACACTACAATATGAACTGATGTCTGCAGATATCATTATCAACACTACAATATGAGCTGATGTCTGCAGCTATCATTATCAACACTACAATATGAACGGATGTCTGCAGATATCAGTATCAACCTTCTTAAAGTGTACTTGTTTTTTTATTAATTATTTTATTGTATGTGTACAATTTAAAAAATAATAATTAGAAAATATGGTAGACAACCAGCAGAACATATAACAACATATAACATAACATAGAACATATAACATATAACAAGTGTGGCCTTTTCATGCTATCTGTCGCACTGATTTTGGGTCTAGGCGTATATTTGGTGTGGGCCTAGGTCTAATCAGACTAATGACTAGTCTTAGTAATTTTATTCTCTGCTAAATTTATGAAATGCACTCAATGCTGAAAATATCTGGTTAGATATTATGTTCTAGAATGAATATAAAATCTGTAAGAAGTTAAACGCAGCATTTATACATAATTTGAAGTTTATTAATTGTTTTGTTAAAAAATAGATTTTTATTTTCTATTTGTTAACTAAAAATATAACTTGTTTCTGCCTGCAGAAAATCCTTCTGTCATCATTGCGTCTGCTTGCATGGTATGTGTCTCATCCTCAAGAACTGAACACTTTCTTGGGTTTATCAAGGTTCCCTTCCAGGATACAGTTCTACTGGCTTGTGTCAAGAGTAGCCTTTCATTTGCAGTCGGAGAAGGCAAAGTCCAGAAATAAGTTTCATGTACACATCTCTAGTATTTAGTCTTTATATATACATAAAAAAAAAATTATAGTTTCTGTGGTCCCTGTAAGAATTGACAATAGACTAGTGTTGACTTAAACATCAATAAGTTGGTCGTTTTTTTTAGTTACTTAAGAAAGCACTTAACTAATATTAAATAATTTGGGTTTTCATTTTAAATTTTCATGAAATATTTTTCTCTTTAAATGGACAGTTTGCTAAAGAAGAAATAGAAGGCTTGCTTAGCTCCCTTCAGAAAACTATGACTTACTCAATACTTGAAAGTATTGTTGATGGTGGACTTGGAGCTGATGGGAAAACAAGAGTTTTTATTGATGATTTCATTGGTGTGGATGATATTGACAGTACAAATTCCAGAAAGGTAGGATGAATACAGTAACTTGTCCATGTCTAACATTTCAAAAAGTTGCCTACCTTTACAATAGGCAACAACATGTATTATTTCTTTATGAGACAAGTAAAGAAGATTTGACTAAGCTTAATCAACCCAGGCAGTCAAGGCCTTTTTATTACTAATTGCCCATTTTCTTTCTGTGTTCATTGATTAAGACAGGATAAAATTAAAATTATAAAATGAAACTCTACCAAGCTATTCCTAAAGAGAAAGACCAGAATTAAAATTATAAAATGAAACTCTAGCAAGCTATTCCTAAAGAGAAAGACCAGAATCTTCAATACTAATGTAAGGGAAGGTAAATGGTTCATAGAGTTGGTAGGCAGGGATCTCGCGGCCTCCTGAAATTTCAGAATCTCCTGAAATTGCAAAACAGTGCAAAAACTCCTGAAAACCTCCTGAAATTTGAAATAATCTCCTGAAATGTCCTGAAAAATTGAGCTGATCCTATTTTTTCTTTCTCCAACACATGTCCCCAGTTTAACAGCTTACGCTTGCTACTCCAAGCCTCCCCCTTCTCGCTTTGTGATGGTAAAGATGGTATACATACAGCTCTTCCTCCTCTTTAGCTCCCTCTCCCACAGTTTGGTGTCTGCTAGATTAGATAATGATTAGATAATGATAAGGACTAACGTGCCTGTTTTCGCCATCTATGTTGAGAATGCCTGATTATGCTACACGCCCACCTACTAGTCTACTTGGGGTCAGCAAACCGACATATTTTGCCGAATCGATTTATTTTGAAATATATTTATATCAAAATACACAGAAATAGGTCTTTTTATTAGTTAAAAAGAAAATGATGAGGTTAAAGACGCTATTTTATATCATATGGTCATGGTAAAAATTCCAGCAGGCCTATTTAGCTAGCCCTACGAGAGGAGTTATTCGCAATGTAGGCCTACACTGATTGGCGCTGATATCATTAAAGTTTTAGGCCGTAGGCTTTACATGGTTTTACTAATTATTATATCATGTGTAGGCCTGTTTTTGCTATCAATATGGGAATTGTAGGCAGACGATTTTGGGTCAAGGCATAGACCTAGCTCGTGTGGCCCTAGGTCTATCAGTTTAGGCCTATCAGTCTAATGACTAGGCCTAATCTAGAAGTATAAGTAATTTTATTCACTAATGCATTGATGAAATGCACTCAATGCTGAATATATCTGACTAGAAATCATTACAAACAATGTTAATGGTAATTAGGGCACTTGTGTAGCTTGTCATCAAAACCGGTGCAGTTCAGTCTATAGAAAGCATAGGCAGGCCTACTACAAAAGACTTTTTTTGTGTCAACCCACTATAGTGTTACTATAAGGATAGGAACTTGAGTATGGACAGAAACAGATAGGCCCTACATTACTTTCCCTTATGGCTAATGGCTGTATTGATCGTTTGTTTAAAATAAGTGAAGCAATGTGTTCGCCTTATGCATGATTGAAACCATTTTTTAAGGAAAGTTTCCAAATTAGGGTGAATATTTAGTAACTTAAGAAGAACAAATTGATGTAATGAAGACATTGTTATTTGCTATTCACACTAGCTTTAGGGTTTTATTTCTTTCCACCATGAAATAGTAGAAGTAGAGGTTGAAACAGTTTGTGTGTCTCATTGAAATAATATATTAGCATATTACAAATTATTTTAATTACTTTTTCTGTATTTTTATAAGGGAAACCTTTTATAAGTATAAAATAAAATAAAAATATTACTTAAACTTAATTGTTAAAAAATAACTTGTGCAATTTTGTTCAGGTAACAGGAGATGACAGATTGTTTGCTTCAGCCATGGCCATTAACACCCTGATTGCTACATGGACTGTCCAAGGAATTGATGGGAAACTCAAATTTATCAATGGTACAATATTTATTCTTATTTTATCATTTTCTAGCTGCCCTTTAAAGTAAACCATAGCACGTAGTAGAAACTGTTTCTATCCATTCTTTAGACTGGTTATTTATTTCCTCAAACTCAAAGTATACAATTTGTGTATAGTTTGTATAGCTCTTAAGAATAGAGTAGACTAAGTGCCTGCAAATGTATAGATTTTAAGAAATAGTCTGGTAGACATAATGTCTTGGTAAACTAATAGTCTGGTAGACATAATGTCTTGGTAAACAAATAGTCTGGTAGACATAGTGTCTTGGTAAACAAATAGTCTGGTAGACATAATGTCTTGGTAAACAGATAGTCTGGTAGATGTAATGTCTTGGTAAACAAAGGGTCTGGTAGATGTTTATGTCTTGATAAACAAAGGGTCTGGTAGATGTAATGTCTTGGTAAACAAAGTCTGGTAGATGTAATGTCTTGGTAAACAAAGTTTGGTAGACAAAAGGTCTTGGTAAACAAAGTCTGGTAGATGTAATGTTTTGGTAAACAAAGTTTGGTAGATGTAAGGTCTTGGTAAACAAAATCTGGTAGTTGTAAGGTCTTGGTAAACTAATAGTCTGGTAGACGGACTGTCTGGGTAGAAAAAGTATCTGGTAGACAAAATGTCGCTATAGATGAAGTGTTAATAGATGAACTGTCACATTAAACAAAGGATCTTTAGATGAGATGTCGTGGTAGATATAATGTTGGTAGACTTACTTCATAGAGACGACCTGATTCATGGAGATGACCAACTTCATGAGACAAAGTATGTAGATTTGGGCCCTTTCATTCATAGAATATTAAATTGAAAAGAATGTAAAACTTGTTTCCACCAAGTCCTAATTTAGGAATCATTTAAATTTAGCATTTAAAAAAATCAAACCCAAAGTAAAAAAGAAATATTCCAGAATTTCAATATGAATCAAATTGGAATATTTTTCCTTCTTCAATACTTTTTCCAAACTTGTGCACTAACCCAGTGAAAAATATTTTAAAATAGAAAATATTCTTAGGTATTCTTAACCAGTCCTGTAGAAAAACAGAGTAGTAGACGAATTTAAAGCAGAACTATCAGTAGATGAAGTGTCAGTGTACAATGTGTGTAAATCTACATTGGCAAATAGTGCATCCCAATACTCATATTCATACTCCTTAGAAAAGGACTAGTCTGTTAGGCATTATTTAAGATTTGACTTGTTAATGTGTTCTACTATCCCACACTTGTTCATGTGATGTTGTGCTACTATCCCACACTTGTTCATGTGATGTTGTAAAACTATCCCACACTTGTTCATGTGATGTAGTGAAACTATCCCACACTTGTTCATGTGATGTAGTGAAACTATCCCACACTTGTTCATGTGATGTTGTGCTACTATCCCACACTTGTTCATGTGATGTTGTGAAACTATCCCACACTTGTTCATGTGATGTTGTGAAACTATCCCACACTTGTTCATGTGATGTTGGGAAACTATCCCACACTTGTTCATGTGATGTTGTGCTACTATCCCACACTTGTTCATGTGATGTTGTGCTACTATCCCACACTTGTTCATGTGATGTTGTGCTACTATCCCACACTTGTTCATGTGATGTTGTGCTACTACCCCACACTTGTTCATGTGATGTTGTGCTACTATCCCACACTTGTTCATGTGATGTTGTGCTACTATCCCACACTTGTTCATGTGATGTTGTGCTACTATCCCACACTTGTTCATGTGATGTTGTGCTACTATCCCACACTTGTTCATGTGATGTTGTGCTACTACCCCACACTTGTTCATGTGATGTTGTGCTACTATCCCACACTTGTTCATGTGATGTTGTGCTACTATCCCACACTTGTTCATGTGATGTTGTGCTACTATCCCACACTTGTTCATGTGATGTTGTGCTACTATCCCACACTTGTTCGTGTGATGTTGTGCTACTATCCCACACTTGTTCATGTGATGTTGTGCTACTATCCCACACTTGTTCATGTGATGTTGTGCTACTATCCCACACTTGTTCATGTGATGTTGTGCTACTATCCCACACTTGTTCATGTGATGTTGTGCTACTATCCCACACTTGTTCATGTGATGTTGTGCTACTATCCCACACTTGTATGTCTAGCACTTCTCTAAATAAGAACGTATCACATTCAGACATTGTTATTCCATAGGACAAGCAAAGCAGTTCACAAGTTTCTGTTGCCTCATCATACAAGGAGATTGTGTTGCCAAGATCATCTTATTGATTGTTGATGTAACTTTAGTTATTTTTGTACAAACAGGAACAGATGACTCTGTACGTATTGCTGTAAATAGTTTGGTCAACTATGTTAGTACTGCTGTTGGTGATGCTGCAACTTTGCTGGACAATGCATTCATGACAGATCAGGTGAAAAGTTGTCATGTAAGTGTGTACCAGAGATTTAAAATTTTATTTTTTATAAAGTTTGTCAAGTAGGTTGTTGCCAAATTCCTCACTGTCTCACATTACACATTACACAATGTTTCCAAGAACTTCTTGAAATTCGCACAAGTCCTGGATATCTCTAGGAAATTGGAAATAATAATTTGACAGTCCACCACATACTGTTTGTTCGGATACATAAGAATGGAGTGATCCACCACACACTGTTTGTTCAGATATATAAAATGGTAGTCCACCACACACTGTTTGTTCAGATGTATAAGAGTGGGGTGGGCCACCACATACTGTTTACTAAAATATGTAACAAAGGGGTGGTCCACAACATACTGTTTACCAAAATAT
Organism: Anisus vortex; assembly: GCA_949126835.1. Lineage (NCBI taxonomy): Eukaryota > Metazoa > Mollusca > Gastropoda > Planorbidae > Anisus > Anisus vortex. Next base: position 467,597 of record OX421507.1, on the reverse strand, counting down.
ATAACAAAGGGGTGGTCCACAACATACTGTTTACCAAAATATATAACAAAGGGGTGGTCCACCACATACTGTTAACTAAAAAGTATAACAAAGGGGTGGTCCACCACATTTTGTTTATTAAAATATATAACAAAGGGGTGGTCCACCACATACTGTTTACTAAAATATGTAACAAAAGGGTGGTCCACCACATACTGTTTACTAAAATATTTAACAAAGGGGAGGTCCACCACATACTGTTTACTAAAATATTTAACAAAGGGGTGGTCCACCACATACTGTTTACTAAAATATGTAACAAAAGGGTGGTCCAACACATTTTGTTTACTAAAATATATAACAAAGGGGTGGTCCACCACATACTGTTTACTAAAATATATAACAAAGGGGTGGTCCACCACATACTGTTTACTAAAATATGTAACAAAGGGGTGGTCCAGCTCATACTGTTTACTAAAATATATAACAAAGGGGTGGTTTACCACATACTGTTTGCTAAAATATCTAACAAAGGGGTGGTCCACCACATACTGTTTACTAAAATATATAACAAAGGGGTGGTCCGCCACATACTGTTTACTTAGAGACAACTTATCAATGTTTAGATATTTCTTTAAACCTGATCTGCCACTAGCAGCAGCTGAGCCATCTGTCCACTTTACTGATTGGCCGCTACCAATGGCAGAAAAAAAATTGTGTGAAAAGTGTGTGTCACCCTAATGGGTTCCTAGTAGACCTAAACGACCTAGCATTATTAAAACTGCATTTGTGGTCCTAAAACAAGTTCAAAATGATTCTTGTTAAATGTGTTTTGTTCTTGAGTAGAAATTTTTTAACATTGTGAAAAATTGTGTTAAAATTGAAGAGCTATATTTTTGAAAACCTCTCTAAGTAATTTTTTTCATGAAATTATTTTTTTTTTACTTTATAAACACTTTCTGCTAGTTCCTTGTTTTGCCAACATTTTTTTATATGCTATGTCTATGTTTAGAATTATAATAAGTTAGCTGTATGACTTTTCAACACATTTTTATGTTAAAAAAACTTTGAAAGTTCAATGATTCTGTCAGAACAAGGAAAATAACTCTGGCTTAACTTGTTCAATACTGGTGCTCTACCTCTTTCTTTTAGCTGAATCTTTCTATAAGTTTTACAGTTGACATTGTAGACTTTAAGAGCTCTAATAGAATCTTTCTATAAGTTTTACAGTTGACATTGTAGACTTTAAGAGCTCTAATAGAATCTTTCTATAAGTTTTACAGTTGACATTGTAGACTTTAAGAGCTCTAATAGAATCTTTCTATAAGTTTTACAGTTGACATTGTAGACTTTAAGAGCTCTAATAGAATCTTTCTATAAGTTTTACAGTTGACATTGTAGACTTTAAGAGCTCTAATAGAATCTTTCTATAAGTTTTACAGTTGACATTGTAGACTTTAAGAGCTCTAATAGAATCTTTCTATAAGTTTTACAGTTGACATTGTAGACTTTAAGAGCTCTAATAGAATCTTTCTATAAGTTTTACAGTTGACATTGTAGACTTTAAGAGCTCTAATAGAATCTTTCTATAAGTTTTACAGTTGACATTGTAGACTTTAAGAGCTCTAATAGAATCTTTCTATAAGTTTTACAGTTGACATTGTAGACTTTAAGAGCTCTAATAGAATCTTTCTATAAGTTTTACAGTTGACATTGTAGACTTTAAGAGCTCTAATAGAATCTTTCTATAAGTTTTACAGTTGACATTGTAGACTTTAAGAGCTCTAATAGAATCTTTCTATAAGTTTTACAGTTGACATTGTAGACTTTAAGAGCTCTAATAGAATCTTTCTATAAGTTTTACAGTTGACATTGTAGACTTTAAGAGCTCTAATAGAATCTTTCTATAAGTTTTACAGTTGACATTGTAGACTTTAAGAGCTCTAATAGAATCCTTCTATAAGTTTTACAGTTGACATTGTAGACTTTAAGAGCTCTAATAGAATCTTTCTATAAGTTTTACAGTTGACATTGTAGACTTTAAGAGCTCTAATAGAATCTTTCTATAAGTTTTACAGTTGACATTGTAGACTTTAAGAGCTCTAATAGAATCTTTCTATAAGTTTTACAGTTGACATTGTAGACTTTAAGAGCTCTAATAGAATCTTTCTATAAGTTTTACAGTTGACATTGTAGACTTTAAGAGCTCTAATAGAATCCTTCTATAAGTTTTACAGTTGACATTGTAGACTTTAAGAGCTCTAATAGAATCTTTCTATAAGTTTTACAGTTGACATTGTAGACTTTAAGAGCTCTAATAGAATCTTTCTATAAGTTTTACAGTTGACATTGTAGACTTTAAGAGCTCTAATAGAATCTTTCTATAAGTTTTACAGTTGACATTGTAGACTTTAAGAGCTCTAATAGAATCTTTCTATAAGTTTTACAGTTGACATTGTAGACTTTAAGAGCTCTAATAGAATCTTTCTATAAGTTTTACAGTTGACATTGTAGACTTTAAGAGCTCTAATAGAATCTTTCTATAAGTTTTACAGTTGACATTGTAGACTTTAAGAGCTCTAATAGAATCTTTCTATAAGTTTTACAGTTGACATTGTAGACTTTAAGAGCTCTAATAGAATCTTTCTATAAGTTTTACAGTTGACATTGTAGACTTTAAGAGCTCTAATAGAATCTTTCTATAAGTTTTACAGTTGACATTGTAGACTTTAAGAGCTCTAATAGAATCTTTCTATAAGTTTTACAGTTGACATTGTAGACTTTAAGAGCTCTAATAGAATCTTTCTATAAGTTTTACAGTTGACATTGTAGACTTTAAGAGCTCTAATAGAATCTTTCTATAAGTTTTACAGTTGACATTGTAGACTTTAAGAGCTCTAATAGAATCTTTCTATAAGTTTTACAGTTGACATTGTAGACTTTAAGAGCTCTAATAGAATCTTTCTATAAGTTTTACAGTTGACATTGTAGACTTTAAGAGCTCTAATAGAATCTTTCTATAAGTTTTACAGTTGACATTGTAGACTTTAAGAGCTCTAATAGAATCTTTCTATAAGTTTTACAGTTGACATTGTAGACTTTAAGAGCTCTAATAGAATCTTTCTATAAGTTTTACAGTTGACATTGTAGACTTTAAGAGCTCTAATAGAATCTTTCTATAAGTTTTACAGTTGACATTGTAGACTTTAAGAGCTCTAATAGAATCTTTCTATAAGTTTTACAGTTGACATTGTAGACTTTAAGAGCTCTAATAGAATCTTTCTATAAGTTTTACAGTTGACATTGTAGACTTTAAGAGCTCTAATAGAATCTTTCTATAAGTTTTACAGTTGACATTGTAGACTTTAAGAGCTCTAATAGAATCTTTCTATAAGTTTTACAGTTGACATTGTAGACTTTAAGAGCTCTAATAGAATCTTTCTATAAGTTTTACAGTTGACATTGTAGACTTTAAGAGCTCTAATAGAATCTTTCTATAAGTTTTACAGTTGACATTGTAGACTTTAAGAGCTCTAATAGAATCTTTCTATAAGTTTTACAGTTGACATTGTAGACTTTAAGAGCTCTAATAGAATCTTTCTATAAGTTTTACAGTTGACATTGTAGACTTTAAGAGCTCTAATAGAATCTTTCTATAAGTTTTACAGTTGACATTGTAGACTTTAAGAGCTCTAATAGAATCTTTCTATAAGTTTTACAGTTGACATTGTAGACTTTAAGAGCTCTAATAGAATCTTCTAAATTGTGCTAGACTCTGTTGTGGTGGTGAATGGAGATATTCTCTTGCTAATAATACTTTACGACTCTGTTGTGGTGGTGAATGGAGATATTCTCTTGCTAATAATACTTTACGACTCTGTTGTGGTGGTGAATGGAGATATTCTCTTGCTAATAATACTTTACGACTCTGTTGTGGTGGTGAATGGAGATATTCTCTTGCTAATAATACTTTACGACTCTGTTGTGGTGGTGAATGGAGATATTCTCTTGCTAATAATACTTTACGACTCTGTTGTGGTGGTGAATGGAGATATTCTCTTGCTAATAATACTTTACGACTCTGTTGTGGTGGTGAATGGAGATATTCTCTAGCTAATAATAATTTATACAATTTTTCAGACATTCTCAGCTTTGTTTCCTTCTAATGTCGTCACAAATAAAGATGGCAAACCTGTCCAAACTGTTGAAAGAAGTTATAAGCTGAGATATGGAGTAAAGGGTTTCTTTCCATGGGACTCTTACCAAAAGGAACTGGACAGGAACCAAGGCAGGCATCGGCAGTCAAAATCCTCAGATGAACTCAACAGCCAGACATCTTTCTTTCATTATTGGTCTAGCCACGCATACACAAAAGCTGCTTGTGTGTTAGGGATATCTCAGTCAGCAAACTTACAAATTGAACAGAATTAAACATTGTGTGCTAGGGATATCTCAGTCAGCAAACTTACAAATTGAACAGAATAAAACATTGTGTGCTAGCCATATCTCAGTCAGCAAACTTACAAATTGAACAGAATTAAACATTGTGTGCTAGCCATATCTCAGTCAGCAAACTTACAAATTGAACAGAATTAAACATTGTGTGCTAGCCATATCTCAGTCAGCAAACTTACAAATTGAACAGAATTAAACATTTCTCATTTCTTGTGTGCTAGCCATATCTCAGTCAGCAAACTTACAAATTGAACAGAATTAAACATTTCTCATTTCTTGTGTGCTAGCCATAACTCAGTCAGCAAACTTACAAATCGAACAGAATTTAACATTTCTCTATTATGGATAGAATTAAACATTTCTCAACTATGGATAGAATTAAACATTTCTCAACTATGGATAGAATTAAACATTTCTCTATTATGGATAGAATTAAACATTTCTCTATTATGGATAGAATTAAACATTTCTCAACTGTGGATAGAATTAAACATTTCACAACTATGGATAGAATTAAACATTTCTCTATTATGGATAGAATTAAACATTTCTCTATTATGGATAGAATTAAACATTTCTCAACTATGGATAGAATTAATCATTTCTCAACTATGGATAGAATTAAACATTTCTCTATTATGGATAGAATTAAACATTTCTCTATTATGGATAGAATTAAACATTTCTCAACTATGGATAGAATTAAACATTTCTCTACTATGGATAGAATTAAACATTTCTCAACTATGGATAGAATTAAACATTTCTCTACTATGGATAGAATTAAACATTTCTCTACTATGGATAGAATTAAACATTTCTCTACTTTGGATAGAATTAAACATTTCTCAAATATGGATAGAATTAAACATTTCTCAACTATGGATAGAATTAAACATTTCTCAACTATGGATAGAATTAAACATTACTATGGATAGAATTAAAAATTTCTCTACTATGGATAGAATTAAACATTACTATGGATAGAATTAAACATTTCTCTACTATGGATAGAATTAAACATTTCTCAACTATGGATAGAATTAAACATTTCTCAACTATGGATAGAATTAAACATTTCTCAACTATGGATAGAATTAAACATTTCTCTACTATGGATAGAATTTAACATTTCTCAACTATGGATAGAATTAAACATTTCTCTACTATGGATAGAATTAAAGATTTCTCAACTATGGATAGAATTAAACATTTCTCAACTATGGACAGAATTTAACATTTCTCTATTATGGATAGAATTAAACATTTCTCAACTATGGATAGAATTAAACATTTCTCTACTATGGAGAGAATTAAACATTTCTCAACTATGGATAGAATTAAACATTTCTCAACTGTGGATAGAATTAAACATTTCTCAACTATGGATAGCATTTAACATTTCTCTATTATGGATAGAATTAAACATTTCTCAACTATGGATAGAATTAAACATTTCTCAACTATGGATAGAATTAAATATTTCTCAACTATGGATAGAATTAAACATTTCTCTACTATGGATAGAATTAAACATTTCTCAACTATGGATAGAATTAAACATTTCTCTACAATGGATAGAATAAAAAATATCTCTATTATGGATACAATTAAATATTTCTTAACTATGGATAGAATTAAACATTTCTCAACTATGGATAGAATTAAACATTTCTCAACTATGGATAGAATTAAACATTTCTCTACTATGGATAGAATTAAACATTTCTCTATCATGGATAGAATTAAACATTTCTCTACTATGGATAGAATTAAACATTTCTCTACTATGGATAGAATTAAACATTTCTCTACTATGGATAGAATTAAACATTTCTCAACTATGGATAGAATTAAACATTTCTCAACTATGGATAGAATTAAACATTTCTCAACTATGGATAGAATTAAACATTTCTTTATTATGGATAGAATTAAATATTTCTCTATTAATACTATTATGGATAGAATTAAACATTTCTCAACTATGGATAGAATTAAACATTTCTCAACTATGGATAGAATTAAACATTTCTCTACTATGGATAGAATTAAACATTTCTCTACTATGGATAGAATTAAACATTTCTCAACTATGGATAGAATTAGACATTTCTTTATTATTGATAGAATTAAACATTTCTCTACTATGGACAGAATTAAACATTTCTCTATTATGGATAGAATTAAACATTTCTCTATTATGGATAGAATTAAACATTTCTCAACTATGGATAGAATTAAACATTTCTCAACTATGGACAGAATTAAACATTTCTCTTCTATGGATAGAATTAAACATTTCTCTACTATGGATAGAATTAAACATTTCTCTATTATGGATAGAATTAAATATTTCTCTATTAATACTATTATGGATAGAATTAAACATTTCTCAACTATGGATAGAAATAAATATTTCTCAACTATGGATAGAATAAAACATTTCTCAACTATGGATAGAATTAAACATTTCTCTACTATGGATAGAATTAAACATTTCTCAACTATGGATAGAATTAAACATTTCTCTACTATGGATAGAATTAAACATTTCTCTATTATGGATAGAATAAAATATTTCTCTATTAATACTATTATGGATAGAATTAAACATTTCTCAACTATGGATAGAAATAAATATTTCTCAACTATGGATAGAATTAAACATTTCTCAACTATGGATAGAATTAAACATTTCTCTACTATGGATAGAATTAAACATTTCTCAACTATGGATAGAATTAAACATTTCTCTACTATGGATAGAATTAAACATTTCTCTATTATGGATAGAATTAAATATTTATCTATTAATACTATTATGGATAGAATTAAACATTTCTCAACTATGGATAGAAATAAATATTTCTCAACTATGGATAGAATTAAACATTTCTCAACTATGGATAGAATTAAACATTTCTCTACTATGGATAGAATTAAACATTTCTCAACTATGGATAGAATTAAACATTTCTCTACTATGGATAGAATTAAACATTTCTCTATTATGGATAGAATTAAATATTTATCTATTAATACTATTATGGATGGAATTAAACATTTCTCAACTATGGATAGAAATAAATATTTCTCAACTATGGATAGAATTAAATATTTCTCAACTATGGATAGAATTAAACATTTCTCTACTATGGATAGAATTAAACATTTCTCTACTATGGATAGAATTAAACATTTCTCTATTATGGATAGAATTAAACATTTCTCTACTATGGATAGAATTAAACATTTCTCTATTATGGATAGAATTAAACATTTCTCTAGTATGGATAGAATTAATATTTCTTTACTATGGATAGAATTAAACATTTCTCAACTATGGATAGAATTAAACATTTCTCTATTATGGATAGAATTAAACATTTCTCTATTATGGATAAAATTAAACATTTCTCAACTATAGATAGAATTAAACATTTCTCTACTATGGATAGAATTAAACATTTCTCAACTATGGATAAAATTAAACATTTCTCAACTATGGATAGAATTAAACATTTCTCAACTATGGATAGAATTAAACATTTCTCAACTATGGATAGAATTAAGCATTTCTCTACTATGGATAGAATTAAACATTTCTCTATTATGGATAGAATTAAACAATTCTCTATTATGGATAGAATTAAACATTTCTCTACTATGGATAGAATTAAACATTTCTCTATTATGGATAGATTTAAACATTCCTCTATTATGGATAGAATTAAACATTTCTCAACTATGGATAGAATTAAACATTTCTCAACTATGGATAGAATTAAACATTTCTCAACTATGGATAGAATTAAACATTTCTCAACTATGGATAGAAATAAACATTTCTCAACTATGGATAGAATTAAACATTTCTCAACTATGGATAGAATTAAACATTTCTCAACTATGGATAGAAATAAACATTTCTCAACTATGGATAGAATTAAACATTTCTCAACTATGGATAGAATTAAACATTTCTCAACTATGGATAGAATTAAACATTTCTCAACTATGGATAGAATTAAACATTTCTCAACTATGGATAGAATTAAACATTTCTCACCTATGGATAAAATAAAACATTGCTCAACTATGGATAGAATTAAACATTTCTCAACTATGGATAGAATTAAGCATTTCTCTACTATGGATAGAATTAAACATTTCTCTATTATGGATAGAATTAAACAATTCTCTATTATGGATAGAATTAAACATTTCTCTACTATGGATATAATTAAACATTTCTCTACTATGGATAGAATTAAACATTTTTCTACTATGGATAGAATTAAACATTTTTCTACTATGGATAGAATTAAACATTTCTCAACTATGGATAGATTTAAACATTTCTCAACTATGGATAGATTTAAACATTTCTCAATTATGGATAGAATTAAACATTTCTCAACTATGGATAGAATTAAACATTACTATGGATAGAATTAAACATTTCTCAACTATGGACAGAATTAAACATTTCTATACTATGGATAGAATTAAATATTTCTCAACTATGGATAGAATTAAACATTTCTCAACTATGGATAGATTTAAACATTTCTCAACTATGGATAGAATTAAACATTTCTCAATTATGGATAGAATTAAACATTTCTCTATTATGGATAGAATTAAACATTTCTCAACTATGGATAGAATTAAACATTTCTCAATTATGGATAGAATTAAACATTTCACAACTATGGATAGAATTAAACATTTCTCAACTATGGATAGGATTAAACATTTCTCAACTATGGATAGATTTAAACATTTCTCAATTATGGATAGAATTAAACATTTCTCAACTATGGATAGAATTAAACATTTCTCAATTATGGATAGAATTAAACATTTCTCAACTATGGATAGAATTAAACATTACTATGGATAGTATTAAACATTTCTCTACTATTGATAGAATTAAACATTTCTCAACTGTGGATAGAATTAAACATTTCTCAACTGTGGATAGAATTAAACATTTCTCTACTATTGATAGAATTAAACATTTCTCTACTATTGATAGAATTAAACATTTCTCAACTATGGATAGAATTAAACATTTCTCAACTGTGGATAGAATTAAACATTTCTCAACTATGGATAGAATTAAACATTACTATGGATAGAATTAAACATTTCTCTACTATTGATAGAATTAAACATTTCTCAACTATGGATAGAATTAAACATTTCTCAACTGTGGATAGAATTAAACATTTCTCAACTATGGATAGAATTAAACATTACTATGGATAGAATTAAACATTTCTCTACTATTGATAGAATTAAACATTTCTCTACTATGGATAGAATTAAACATTTCTCAACTATGGATAGAATTAAACATTTCTCAACTATGGATAGAATTAAACATTTCTTAACTATGGATAAAATTAAACATTTCTCAACTATGGATAGAATTAAACATTTCTCAACTATGGATAGAATTAAACATTTCTCAACTGTGGATAGAATTAAACATTTCTCAACTATGGATAGAATTAAACATTTTACAACTATGGATAGAATTAAACATTACTATGGATAGAATTAAACATTTCTCTACTATTGATAGAATTAAACATTTCTCTACTATGGATAGAATTAAACATTTCTCTACTATTGATAGAATTAAACATTTCTCTACTATTGATAGAATTAAACATTACTATGGATAGAATTAAACATTTCTCTACTATGGATAGAATTAAACATTACTATGGATAGAATTAAACATTTCTCAACTATGGATAGAATTAAACATTTCTCAACTATGGATAGAATTAAACATTTCTCAACTGTGGATAGAATTAAACATTTCTCAACTATGAATAGAATTAAACATTTCTCAACTATGAATAGAATTAAACATTTCTCTATTATGGATAGAATTAAACATATCTCAACTATGAATAGAATTAAACATTTCTCTGCTAAGGATAAAATAAAACATTTCTCAACTATGAATAGAATTTAACATTTCTCAACTATGGATAGAATTAAACATTACTATGGATAGAATTAAACATTTCTCAACTATGGATAGAATTTAACATTACTATGAATAGAAATAAACATTTCTCAACTATGGATAGAATTAAACATTTCTCAACTATGGATAGAATTAAACATTTCTCAACTGTGGATAGAATTAAACATTTCTCAACTATGGATAGAATTAAAAATATCTCTATTATGGATACAATTAAATATTTCTTAACTATGGATAGAATTAAACATTTCTCAACTATGGATAGAATTAAACATTTCTCAACTATGGATAGAATTAAACATTTCTCTACTATGGATAGAATTAAACATTTCTCTATCATGGATAGAATTAAACATTTCTCTACTATGGATAGAATTAAACATTTCTCTACTATGGATAGAATTAAACATTTCTCTACTATGGATAGAATTAAACATTTCTCAACTATGGATAGAATTAAACATTTCTCAACTATGGATAGAATTAAACATTTCTCAACTATGGATAGAATTAAACATTTCTTTATTATGGATAGAATTAAATATTTCTCTATTAATACTATTATGGATAGAATTAAACATTTCTCAACTATGGATAGAATTAAACATTTCTCAACTATGGATAGAATTAAACATTTCTCTACTATGGATAGAATTAAACATTTCTCTACTATGGATAGAATTAAACATTTCTCAACTATGGATAGAATTAGACATTTCTTTATTATTGATAGAATTAAACATTTCTCTACTATGGACAGAATTAAACATTTCTCTATTATGGATAGAATTAAACATTTCTCTATTATGGATAGAATTAAACATTTCTCAACTATGGATAGAATTAAACATTTCTCAACTATGGACAGAATTAAACATTTCTCTTCTATGGATAGAATTAAACATTTCTCTACTATGGATAGAATTAAACATTTCTCTATTATGGATAGAATTAAATATTTCTCTATTAATACTATTATGGATAGAATTAAACATTTCTCAACTATGGATAGAAATAAATATTTCTCAACTATGGATAGAATAAAACATTTCTCAACTATGGATAGAATTAAACATTTCTCTACTATGGATAGAATTAAACATTTCTCAACTATGGATAGAATTAAACATTTCTCTACTATGGATAGAATTAAACATTTCTCTATTATGGATAGAATAAAATATTTCTCTATTAATACTATTATGGATAGAATTAAACATTTCTCAACTATGGATAGAAATAAATATTTCTCAACTATGGATAGAATTAAACATTTCTCAACTATGGATAGAATTAAACATTTCTCTACTATGGATAGAATTAAACATTTCTCAACTATGGATAGAATTAAACATTTCTCTACTATGGATAGAATTAAACATTTCTCTATTATGGATAGAATTAAATATTTATCTATTAATACTATTATGGATAGAATTAAACATTTCTCAACTATGGATAGAAATAAATATTTCTCAACTATGGATAGAATTAAACATTTCTCAACTATGGATAGAATTAAACATTTCTCTACTATGGATAGAATTAAACATTTCTCAACTATGGATAGAATTAAACATTTCTCTACTATGGATAGAATTAAACATTTCTCTATTATGGATAGAATTAAATATTTATCTATTAATACTATTATGGATGGAATTAAACATTTCTCAACTATGGATAGAAATAAATATTTCTCAACTATGGATAGAATTAAATATTTCTCAACTATGGATAGAATTAAACATTTCTCTACTATGGATAGAATTAAACATTTCTCTACTATGGATAGAATTAAACATTTCTCTATTATGGATAGAATTAAACATTTCTCTACTATGGATAGAATTAAACATTTCTCTATTATGGATAGAATTAAACATTTCTCTAGTATGGATAGAATTAATATTTCTTTACTATGGATAGAATTAAACATTTCTCAACTATGGATAGAATTAAACATTTCTCTATTATGGATAGAATTAAACATTTCTCTATTATGGATAAAATTAAACATTTCTCAACTATAGATAGAATTAAACATTTCTCTACTATGGATAGAATTAAACATTTCTCAACTATGGATAAAATTAAACATTTCTCAACTATGGATAGAATTAAACATTTCTCAACTATGGATAGAATTAAACATTTCTCAACTATGGATAGAATTAAGCATTTCTCTACTATGGATAGAATTAAACATTTCTCTATTATGGATAGAATTAAACAATTCTCTATTATGGATAGAATTAAACATTTCTCTACTATGGATAGAATTAAACATTTCTCTATTATGGATAGATTTAAACATTCCTCTATTATGGATAGAATTAAACATTTCTCAACTATGGATAGAATTAAACATTTCTCAACTATGGATAGAATTAAACATTTCTCAACTATGGATAGAATTAAACATTTCTCAACTATGGATAGAATTAAACATTTCTCAACTATGGATAGAAATAAACATTTCTCAACTATGGATAGAATTAAACATTTCTCAACTATGGATAGAATTAAACATTTCTCACCTATGGATAAAATAAAACATTGCTCAACTATGGATAGAATTAAACATTTCTCAACTATGGATAGAATTAAGCATTTCTCTACTATGGATAGAATTAAACATTTCTCTATTATGGATAGAATTAAACAATTCTCTATTATGGATAGAATTAAACATTTCTCTACTATGGATATAATTAAACATTTCTCTACTATGGATAGAATTAAACATTTTTCTACTATGGATAGAATTAAACATTTTTCTACTATGGATAGAATTAAACATTTCTCAACTATGGATAGATTTAAACATTTCTCAACTATGGATAGATTTAAACATTTCTCAATTATGGATAGAATTAAACATTTCTCAACTATGGATAGAATTAAACATTACTATGGATAGAATTAAACATTTCTCAACTATGGACAGAATTAAACATTTCTATACTATGGATAGAATTAAATATTTCTCAACTATGGATAGAATTAAACATTTCTCAACTATGGATAGATTTAAACATTTCTCAACTATGGATAGAATTAAACATTTCTCAATTATGGATAGAATTAAACATTTCTCTATTATGGATAGAATTAAACATTTCTCAACTATGGATAGAATTAAACATTTCTCAATTATGGATAGAATTAAACATTTCACAACTATGGATAGAATTAAACATTTCTCAACTATGGATAGGATTAAACATTTCTCAACTATGGATAGATTTAAACATTTCTCAATTATGGATAGAATTAAACATTTCTCAACTATGGATAGAATTAAACATTTCTCAATTATGGATAGAATTAAACATTTCTCAACTATGGATAGAATTAAACATTACTATGGATAGTATTAAACATTTCTCTACTATTGATAGAATTAAACATTTCTCAACTGTGGATAGAATTAAACATTTCTCAACTGTGGATAGAATTAAACATTTCTCTACTATTGATAGAATTAAACATTTCTCTACTATTGATAGAATTAAACATTTCTCAACTATGGATAGAATTAAACATTTCTCAACTGTGGATAGAATTAAACATTTCTCAACTATGGATAGAATTAAACATTACTATGGATAGAATTAAACATTTCTCTACTATTGATAGAATTAAACATTTCTCAACTATGGATAGAATTAAACATTTCTCAACTGTGGATAGAATTAAACATTTCTCAACTATGGATAGAATTAAACATTACTATGGATAGAATTAAACATTTCTCTACTATTGATAGAATTAAACATTTCTCTACTATGGATAGAATTAAACATTTCTCAACTATGGATAGAATTAAACATTTCTCAACTATGGATAGAATTAAACATTTCTTAACTATGGATAAAATTAAACATTTCTCAACTATGGATAGAATTAAACATTTCTCAACTATGGATAGAATTAAACATTTCTCAACTGTGGATAGAATTAAACATTTCTCAACTATGGATAGAATTAAACATTTTACAACTATGGATAGAATTAAACATTACTATGGATAGAATTAAACATTTCTCTACTATTGATAGAATTAAACATTTCTCTACTATGGATAGAATTAAACATTTCTCTACTATTGATAGAATTAAACATTTCTCTACTATTGATAGAATTAAACATTACTATGGATAGAATTAAACATTTCTCTACTATGGATAGAATTAAACATTACTATGGATAGAATTAAACATTTCTCAACTATGGATAGAATTAAACATTTCTCAACTATGGATAGAATTAAACATTTCTCAACTGTGGATAGAATTAAACATTTCTCAACTATGAATAGAATTAAACATTTCTCAACTATGAATAGAATTAAACATTTCTCTATTATGGATAGAATTAAACATTTCTCAACTATGAATAGAATTAAACATTTCTCTGCTAAGGATAAAATAAAACATTTCTCAACTATGAATAGAATTTAACATTTCTCAACTATGGATAGAATTAAACATTACTATGGATAGAATTAAACATTTCTCAACTATGGATAGAATTTAACATTACTATGAATAGAAATAAACATTTCTCAACTATGGATAGAATTAAACATTACTATGGATAGAATTAAACATTTCTCAACTATGGATAGAATTAAACATTTCTCAACTATGGATAGAATTAAACATTTCTCAACTGTGGATAGAATTAAACATTTCTCAACTATGAATAGAATTAAACATTTCTCAACTATGAATAGAATTAAACATTTCTCTATTATGGATAGAATTAAACATTTCTCAACTATGAATAGAATTAAACATTTCTCTATTATGGATAGAATTAAACATTTCTCAACTATGGATAGAATTAAACATTTCTCAACTATGGATAGATTTAAACATTTCTCAACTATGGATAGATTTAAACATTTCTCAATTATGGATAGAATTAAACATTTCTCAACTATGGATAGAATTAAACATTACTATGGATAGAATTAAACATTTCTCAACTATGGACAGAATTAAACATTTCTCTACTATGGATAGAATTAAACATTTCTCAACTATGGATAGAATTAAACATTTCTCAACTATGGATAGATTTAAACATTTCTCAACTATGAATAGAATTAAACATTTCTCAACTATGGATAGAATTAAACATTTCTCTATTATGGATAGATTTAAACATTCCTCTACTATGGATAGAATTAAACATTTCTCAACTACGGATAGAAATAAACATATATTATGTAATTATATTTGTATAGTGCTGTCAATACATATAAAATAATTATATTTGTAAAGTGCTGTCAATACATATAAAATAATTATATTTGTAAAGTGCTGTCAATACATATAAAATAATTATATTTGTATAGTGCTCAACTATGGATAGAATTAAACATTTATCTACTGTGGACAGAATTAAACTTTTCTCTACTATGGATATAATTAAACATTTCTCTACTATGGATAGAATTAAACATTTTTCTACTATGGATAGAATTAAACATTTCTCAACTATGGATAGATTTAAACATTTCTCAACTATGGATAGATTTAAACATTTCTCAATTATGGATAGAATTAAACATTTCTCAACTATGGATAGAATTAAACATTACTATGGATAGAATTAAACATTTCTCAACTATGGACAGAATTAAACATTTCTCTACTATGGATAGAATTAAACATTTCTCAACTATGGATAGAATTAAACATTTCTCAACTATGGATAGATTTAAACATTTCTCAACTATGGATAGAATTAAACATTTCTCAATTATGGATAGAATTAAACATTTCTCTATTATGGATAGAATTAAACATTTCTCAACTGTGGATAGAATTAAACATTTCTCTATTATGGATAGAATTAAACATTTCTCAACTGTGGATAGAATTAAACATTTCTCAACTATGGATAGAATTAAACATTTCTCAACTGTGGATAGAATTAAACATTTCTCAACTGTGGATAGAATTAAACATTTCTCTACTATTGATAGAATTAAACATTTCTCTACTATGGATAGAATTAAACATTTCTCTACTATTGATAGAATTAAACATTTCTCAACTATGGATAGAATTAAACATTTCTCAACTATGGATAGAATTAAACATTTCTCAACTATGGATAAAATTAAACATTTCTCAACTATGGATAGAATTAAACATTTCTCAACTATGGATAGAATTAAACATTTCTCAACTGTGGATAGAATTAAACATTTCTCAACTATGGATAGAATTAAACATTTCTCAACTATGGATAGAATTAAACATTACTATGGATAGAATTAAACATTTCTCTACTATTGATAGAATTAAACATTTCTCTACTATGGATAGAATTAAACATTTCTCTACTATGGATAGAATTAAACATTTCTCTACTATTGATAGAATTAATCATTTCTCTACTATTGATAGAATTAAACATTACTATGGATAGAATTAAACATTTCTCTACTATGGATAGAATTAAACATTACTATGGATAGAATTAAACATTTCTCAACTATGGATAGAATTAAACATTTCTCAACTATGGATAGAATTAAACATTTCTCAACGTGGATAGAATTAAACATTTCTCAACTATGAATAGAATTAAACATTTCTCAACTATGAATAGAATTAAACATTTCTCTATTATGGATAGAATTAAACATTTCTCAACTATGAATAGAATTAAACATTTCCTATTATGGATAAAATAAAACATTTCTCAACTATGAATAGAATTAAACATTTCTCAACTATGGATAGAATTAAACATTACTATGGATAGAATTAAACATTTCTCAACTATGGATAGAATTAAACATTACTATGAATAGAATTAAACATTTCTCAACTATGGATAGAATTATACATTACTATGGATAGAATTAAACATTTCTCAACTATGGATAGAATTAAAAATTTCTCAACTATGGATAGAATTAAACATTTCTCAACTGTGGATAGAATTAAACATTTCTCAACTATGAATAGAATTAAACATTTCTCAACTATGAATAGAATTAAACATTTCTCTATTATGGATAGAATTAAACATTTCTCAACTATAAATAGAATTAAACATTTCTCTATTATGGATAGAATTAAACATTTCTCAACTATGAATAGAATTAAACATTTCTCTACTATGGATAAAATAAAACATTTCTCAACTATGGATAGAATTAAACATTTCTCAACTATGGATAGAATTAAACATTTCTCAACTGTGGATAGAATTAAACATTTCTCAACTATGAGTAGAATTAAACATTTCTCAACTATGGATAGAATTAAACATTTCTCTACTATGGATAAAATAAAACATTTCTCAACTATGGATAGAATTAAACATTTCTCAACTGTGGATAGAATTAAACATTTCTCAACTATGAGTAGAATTAAACATTTCTCAACTATGGATAGAATTAAACATTTTTCTACTATGGATAGAATTAAACATTTTTCTACTATGGATAGAATTAAACATTTCTCAACTATGGATAGATTTAAACATTTCTCAACTATGGATAGATTTAAACATTTCTCAATTATGGATAGAATTAAACATTTCTCAACTATGGATAGAATTAAACATTACTATGGATAGAATTAAACATTTCTCAACTATGGACAGAATTAAACATTTCTCTACTATGGATAGAGTTAAACATTTCTCAACTATGGATAGAATTAAACATTTCTCAACTATGGATAGATTTAAACATTTCTCAACTATGGATAGAATTAAACATTTCTCAATTATGGATAGAATTAAACATTTCTCTATTATGGATAGAATGAAACATTTCTCAACTGTGGATAGAATTAAACATTTCTCTATTATGGATAGAATTAAACATTTCTCAACTGTGGATAGAATTAAACATTTCTCAACTATGGATAGAATTAAACATTTCTCAACTGTGGATAGAATTAAACATTTCTCAACTGTGGATAGAATTAAACATTTCTCAACTATGGATAGAATTAAACATTTCTCAACTGTGGATAGAATTAAACATTTCTCAACTGTGGATAGAATTAAACATTTCTCTACTATTGATAGAATTAAACATTTCTCTACTATGGATAGAATTAAACATTTCTCTACTATTGATAGAATTAAACATTTCTCAACTATGGATATAATTAAACATTTCTCAACTGTGGATAGAATTAAACATTTCTCAACTATGGATAGAATTAAACATTACTATGGATAGAATTAAACATTTCTCTACTATTGATAGAATTAAACATTTCTCTACTATGGATAGAATTAAACATTTCTCAACTATGGATAGAATTAAACATTTCTCAACTATGGATAAAATTAAACATTTCTCAACTATGGATAGAATTAAACAGTTCTCAACTATGGATAGAATTAAACATTTCTCAACTGTGGATAGAATTAAACATTTTTCAACTATGGATAGAATTAAACATTTCTCAACTATGGATAGAATTAAACATTACTATGGATAGAATTAAACATTTCTCTACTATTGATAGAATTAAACATTTCTCTACTATGGATAGAATTAAACATTTCTCTACTATGGATAGAATTAAACATTTCTCTACTATTGATAGAATTAATCATTTCTCTACTATTGATAGAATTAAACATTACTATGGATAGAATTAAACATTTCTCTACTATGGATAGAATTAAACATTACTATGGATAGAATTAAACATTTCTCAACTATGGATAGAATTAAACATTTCTCAACTATGGATAGAATTAAACATTTCTCAACTGTGGATAGAATTAAACATTTCTCAACTATGAATAGAATTAAACATTTCTCAACTATGAATAGAATTAAACATTTCTCTATTATGGATAGAATTAAACATTTCTCAACTATGAATAGAATTAAACATTTCCTATTATGGATAAAATAAAACATTTCTCAACTATGAATAGAATTAAACATTTCTCAACTATGGATAGAATTAAACATTACTATGGATAGAATTAAACATTTCTCAACTATGGATAGAATTAAACATTACTATGAATAGAATTAAACATTTCTCAACTATGGATAGAATTAAACATTACTATGGATAGAATTAAACATTTCTCAACTATGGATAGAATTAAAAATTTCTCAACTATGGATAGAATTAAACATTTCTCAACTGTGGATAGAATTAAACATTTCTCAACTATGAATAGAATTAAACATTTCTCAACTATGAATAGAATTAAACATTTCTCTATTATGGATAGAATTAAACATTTCTCAACTATAAATAGAATTAAACATTTCTCTATTATGGATAGAATTAAACATTTCTCAACTATGAATAGAATTAAACATTTCTCTACTATGGATAAAATAAAACATTTCTCAACTATGGATAGAATTAAACATTTCTCAACTATGGATAGAATTAAACATTTCTCAACTGTGGATAGAATTAAACATTTCTCAACTATGAATAGAATTAAACATTTCTCAACTATGGATAGAATTAAACATTTCTCAACTATGGATAGAATTAAACATTTCTCAATTATGGATAGAATTAAACATTTCTCAACTATGGATAGAATTAAACATTTCTCAATTATGGATAGAATTAAACATTTCTCAACTATGGATAGAATTAAACATTACTATGGATAGTATTAAACATTTCTCTACTATTGATAGAATTAAACATTTCTCAACTGTGGATAGAATTAAACATTTCTCAACTGTGGATAGAATTAAACATTTCTCTACTATTGATAGAATTAAACATTTCTCTACTATTGATAGAATTAAACATTTCTCAACTATGGATAGAATTAAACATTTCTCAACTGTGGATAGAGTTAAACATTTCTCAACTATGGATAGAATTAAACATTACTATGGATAGAATTAAACATTTCTCTACTATTGATAGAATTAAACATTTCTCAACTATGGATAGAATTAAACATTTCTCAACTGTGGATAGAATTAAACATTTCTCAACTATGGATAGAATTAAACATTACTATGGATAGAATTAAACATTTCTCTACTATTGATAGAATTAAACATTTCTCTACTATGGATAGAATTAAACATTTCTCAACTATGGATAGAATTAAACATTTCTCAACTATGGATAGAATTAAACATTTCTCAACTATGGATAAAATTAAACATTTCTCAACTATGGATAGAATTAAACATTTCTCAACTATGGATAGAATTAAACATTTCTCAACTGTGGATAGAATTAAACATTTCTCAACTATGGATAGAATTAAACATTTTACAACTATGGATAGAATTAAACATTACTATGGATAGAATTAAACATTTCTCTACTATTGATAGAATTAAACATTTCTCTACTATGGATAGAATTAAACATTTCTCTACTATTGATAGAATTAAACATTTCTCAACTATGGATAGAATTAAACATTACTATGGATAGAATTAAACATTTCTCTACTATTGATAGAATTAAACATTTCTCTACTATGGATAGAATTAAACATTTCTCAACTATGGATAGAATTAAACATTTCTCAACTATGGATAAAATTAAACATTTCTCAACTATGGATAGAATTAAACAGTTCTCAACTATGGATAGAATTAAACATTTCTCAACTGTGGATAGAATTAAACATTTTTCAACTATGGATAGAATTAAACATTTCTCAACTATGGATAGAATTAAACATTACTATGGATAGAATTAAACATTTCTCTACTATTGATAGAATTAAACATTTCTCTACTATGGATAGAATTAAACATTTCTCTACTATGGATAGAATTAAACATTTCTCTACTATTGATAGAATTAATCATTTCTCTACTATTGATAGAATTAAACATTACTATGGATAGAATTAAACATTTCTCTACTATGGATAGAATTAAACATTACTATGGATAGAATTAAACATTTCTCAACTATGGATAGAATTAAACATTTCTCAACTATGGATAGAATTAAACATTTCTCAACTGTGGATAGAATTAAACATTTCTCAACTATGAATAGAATTAAACATTTCTCAACTATGAATAGAATTAAACATTTCTCTATTATGGATAGAATTAAACATTTCTCAACTATGAATAGAATTAAACATTTCCTATTATGGATAAAATAAAACATTTCTCAACTATGAATAGAATTAAACATTTCTCAACTATGGATAGAATTAAACATTACTATGGATAGAATTAAACATTTCTCAACTATGGATAGAATTAAACATTACTATGAATAGAATTAAACATTTCTCAACTATGGATAGAATTAAACATTACTATGGATAGAATTAAACATTTCTCAACTATGGATAGAATTAAAAATTTCTCAACTATGGATAGAATTAAACATTTCTCAACTGTGGATAGAATGAAACATTTCTCAACTATGAATAGAATTAAACATTTCTCAACTATGAATAGAATTAAACATTTCTCTATTATGGATAGAATTAAACATTTCTCAACTATAAATAGAATTAAACATTTCTCTATTATGGATAGAATTAAACATTTCTCAACTATGAATAGAATTAAACATTTCTCAACTATGGATAGAATTAAACATTTCTCAACTGTGGATAGAATTAAACATTTCTCAACTATGAATAGAATTAAACATTTCTCAACTATGGATAGAATTAAACATTTCTCAACTATGGATATAATTAAACATTTCTCAATTATGGATAGAATTAAACATTTCTCAACTATGGATAGAATTAAACATTTCTCAATTATGGATAGAATTAAACATTTCTCAACTATGGATAGAATTAAACATTACTATGGATAGTATTAAACATTTCTCTACTATTGATAGAATTAAACATTTCTCAACTGTGGATAGAATTAAACATTTCTCTACTATTGATAGAATTAAACATTTCTCTACTATTGATAGAATTAAACATTTCTCAACTATGGATAGAATTAAACATTTCTCAACTGTGGATAGAATTAAACATTTCTCAACTATGGATAGAATTAAACATTACTATGGATAGAATTAAACATTTCTCTACTATTGATAGAATTAAACATTTCTCAACTATGGATAGAATTAAACATTTCTCAACTGTGGATAGAATTAAACATTTCTCAACTATGGATAGAATTAAACATTACTATGGATAGAATTAAACATTTCTCTACTATTGATAGAATTAAACATTTCTCTACTATGGATAGAATTAAACATTTCTCAACTATGGATAGAATTAAACATTTCTCAACTATGGATAGAATTAAACATTTCTCAACTATGGATAAAATTAAACATTTCTCAACTATGGATAGAATTAAACATTTCTCAACTATGGATAGAATTAAACATTTCTCAACTGTGGATAGAATTAAACATTTCTCAACTATGGATAGAATTAAACATTTTACAACTATGGATAGAATTAAACATTACTATGGATAGAATTAAACATTTCTCTACTATTGATAGAATTAAACATTTCTCTACTATGGATAGAATTAAACATTTCTCTACTATTGATAGAATTAAACATTTCTCTACTATTGATAGAATTAAACATTACTATGGATAGAATTAAACATTTCTCTACTATGGATAGAATTAAACATTACTATGGATAGAATTAAACATTTCTCAACTATGGATAGAATTAAACATTTCTCAACTATGGATAGAATTAAACATTTCTCAACTGTGGATAGAATTAAACATTTCTCAACTATGAATAGAATTAAACATTTCTCAACTATGAATAGAATTAAACATTTCTCTATTATGGATAGAATTAAACATTTCTCAACTATGAATAGAATTAAACATTTCCTATTATGGATAGAATTAAACATTTCTCTACTATGAATAGAATTAAACATTTCTCTGCTAAGGATAAAATAAAACATTTCTCAACTATGAATAGAATTTAACATTTCTCAACTATGGATAGAATTAAACATTACTATGGATAGAATTAAACATTTCTCAACTATGGATAGAATTTAACATTACTATGAATAGAAATAAACATTTCTCAACTATGGATAGAATTAAACATTACTATGGATAGAATTAAACATTTCTCAACTATGGATAGAATTAAACATTTCTCAACTATGGATAGAATTAAACATTTCTCAACTGTGGATAGAATTAAACATTTCTCAACTATGAATAGAATTAAACATTTCTCAACTATGAATAGAATTAAACATTTCTCTATTATGGATAGAATTAAACATTTCTCAACTATGAATAGAATTAAACATTTCTCTATTATGGATAGAATTAAACATTTCTCAACTATGGATAGAATTAAACATTTCTCAACTATGGATAGATTTAAACATTTCTCAACTATGGATAGATTTAAACATTTCTCAATTATGGATATAATTAAACATTTCTCAACTATGGATAGAATTAAACATTACTATGGATAGAATTAAACATTTCTCAACTATGGACAGAATTAAACATTTCTCTACTATGGATAGAATTAAACATTTCTCAACTATGGATAGAATTAAACATTTCTCAACTATGGATAGAATTAAACATTTCTCAACTATGGATAGAATTAAACATTTCTCTATTATGGATAGAATTAAACATTTCTCAACTACGGATAGAAATAAACATATATTATGTAATTATATTTGTATAGTGCTGTCAATACATATAAAATAATTATATTTGTAAAGTGCTGTCAATACATATAAAATAATTATATTTGTAAAGTGCTGTCAATACATATAAAATAATTATATTTGTATAGTGCTCAACTATGGATAGAATTAAACATTTATCTACTGTGGACAGAATTAAACTTTTCTCTACTATGGATATAATTAAACATTTCTCTACTATGGATAGAATTAAACATTTTTCTACTATGGATAGAATTAAACATTTTTCTACTATGGATAGAATTAAATATTTCTCAACTATGGATAGATTTAAACATTTCTCAACTATGGATAGATTTAAACATTTCTCAATTATGGATAGAATTAAACATTTCTCAACTATGGATAGAATTAAACATTACTATGGATAGAATTAAACATTTCTCAACTTTGGATAGAATTAAATATTTCTCAACTATGGATAGATTTAAACATTTCTCAACTATGGATAGAATTAAACATTTCTCAATTATGGATAGAATTAAACATTTCTCTATTATGGATAGAATTAAACATTTCTCAACTGTGGATAGAATTAAACATTTCTCTATTATGGATAGAATTAAACATTTCTCAACTGTGGATAGAATTAAACATTTCTCAACTATGGATAGAATTAAACATTTCTCAACTGTGGATAGAATTAAACATTTCTCAACTGTGGATAGAATTAAACATTTCTCTACTATTGATAGAATTAAACATTTCTCTACTATGGATAGAATTAAACATTTCTCTACTATTGATAGAATTAAACATTTCTCAACTATGGATAGAATTAAACATTTCTCAACTGTGGATAGAATTAAACATTTCTCAACTATGGATAGAATTAAACATTACTATGGATAGAATTAAAAATTTCTCTACTATTGATAGAATTAAACATTTCTCTACTATGGATAGAATTAAACATTTCTCAACTATGGATAGAATTAAACATTTCTCAACTATGGATAAAATTAAACATTTCTCAACTATGGATAGAATTAAACATTTCTCAACTATGGATAGAATTAAACATTTCTCAACTGTGGATAGAATTAAACATTTCTCAACTATGGATAGAATTAAACATTTCTCAACTATGGATAGAATTAAACATTACTATGGATAGAATTAAACATTTCTCTACTATTGATAGAATTAAACATTTCTCTACTATGGATAGAATTAAACATTTCTCTACTATGGATAGAATTAAACATTTCTCTACTATTGATAGAATTAATCATTTCTCTACTATTGATAGAATTAAACATTACTATGGATAGAATTAAACATTTCTCTTATGGATAGAATTAAACATTACTATGGATAGAATTAAACATTTCTCAACTATGGATAGAATTAAACATTTCTCAACTATGGATAGAATTAAACATTTCTCAACTGTGGATAGAATTAAACATTTCTCAACTATGAATAGAATTAAACATTTCTCAACTATGAATAGAATTAAACATTTCTCTATTATGGATAGAATTAAACATTTCTCAACTATGAATAGAATTAAACATTTCCTATTATGGATAAAATAAAACATTTCTCAACTATGAATAGAATTAAACATTTCTCAACTATGGATAGAATTAAACATTACTATGGATAGAATTAAACATTTCTCAACTATGGATAGAATTAAACATTACTATGAATAGAATTAAACATTTCTCAACTATAGATAGAATTAAACATTACTATGGATAGAATTAAACATTTCTCAACTATGGATAGAATTAAAAATTTCTCAACTATGGATAGAATTAAACATTTCTCAACTATGAATAGAATTAAACATTTCTCTATTATGGATAGAATTAAACATTTCTCAACTATAAATAGAATTAAACATTTCTCTATTATGGATAGAATTAAACATTTCTCAACTATGAATAGAATTAAACATTTCTCTACTATGGATAAAATAAAACATTTCTCAACTATGGATAGAATTAAACATTTCTCAACTATGGATAGAATTAAACATTTCTCAACTGTGGATAGAATTAAACATTTCTCAACTATGAATAGAATTAAACATTTCTCAACTATGGATAGAATTAAACATTTCTCAACTATGGATAGAATTAAACATTTCTCAACTATGGATAGAATTAAACATTTCTCAACTATGGACAGAATTAAACATATCTCAACTATGGATAGAATTAAACATTTCTCAACTATGGATAGAATAAAACATTTCTCTACTATGGATAGAATTAAACATTTCTCTATTATGGATAGAATTAAACATTTCTCAACTATGGATAGAATTAAACATTTCTCAACTATGGATAGAATTAAACATTTCTCTATTATGGATAGATTTAAACATTCCTCTACTATGGATAGAATTAAACATTTCTCAACTACGGATAGAAATAAACATATATTATGTAATTATATTTGTATAGTGCTGTCAATACATATAAAATAATTATATTTGTAAAGTGCTGTCAATACATATAAAATAATTATATTTGTAAAGTGCTGTCAATACATATAAAATAATTATATTTGTATAGTGCTGTCAATACATATAAAATAATTATATTTGTAAAGTGCTGTCAATACATAAAAATAATTATATTTGTAAAGTGCTGTCAATACATATAAAATAATTATATTTGTATAGTGCTGTCAATACATATAAAATAATTATATTTGTATAGTGCTGTCAATACATATAAAATAATTATATTTGTATAGTGCTGTCAATACATATAAAATAATTATATTTGTAAAGTGCTGTCAATACATATAAAATAATTATATTTGTAAAGTGCTGTCAATACATAAAAATAATTATATTTGTATAGTGCTGTCAATACATAAAAAATAATTATATTTGTATAGTGCTGTCAATACATAAAAATAATTATATTTGTACAGTGCTGTCAATTCATATAAAATAATTATATTTACGGTATATAGTGCTGTCAATACATAAAAATAATTATATTTGTATAGTGCTGTCAATACATATAAAATAATTATATTTGTATAGTGCTGTCAATACATAAAAATAATTATATTTGTATAGTGCTGTCAATACATAAAAATAAAAATAATTATATTTGTATAGTGCTGTCATACATAAAAATAATAATAATTATATTTGTAGAGCGCTGCCAATCTATAAAAAAATAATTATATTTGTATGGAGCATATGATGGTCACTTGTGCTAATAATCTGTTTAGAGCATATGATGGTCACTTGTGCTAATGGTCTGTCTGGAGCATATGATGGTCACATGTGCTAATGGTCTGTCTGGAGCATATGATGGTCACTCGCGCTAATGATCTGTTTGGAGCACACGATGGTCACTTGTGCTAATCTGCTGATCTGAAAATACATTTTCTTTTACAAATTACATCATTTATATAGTGCTACCGGTATTCATAACAATTAGTCTTCGAATGCATAACAATTAGTCTTTGAATGCGCTTTACATTTAACCTATGTTATTTGAATAAATTGTATAAGTGTGTTTAAAAATATTTATTTTATAAATGTCAATATCATCCATTTGATTAATTGTGTTGGGAAATTTGTTCCACCACAGAGGTGTTACGATGCTGTTGGAGCGAGCTGCAAATGTTTATCCTAAGTGTTAAATGTAGCCTTTGAATTTTATCCTAAGTGTTATATGTAGCCTTTGAATTTTATCTTAAGTGTTATAGGTGCAATTTCTTTAGATAGGTTGTTGAGTTTCCTTCATTATTAAAACAATTTTTGCAGCCATATTTTGGACCCTCTGTAATTTTTTTTCAAATCACAGACAGTTCGCCTAGTTTAGCTGAGAGATTACCAGGCCTACGATTAAAGTCTCACATGCCTCTTGTTTCTAATACGTTTTATTCTCTGCAGATTCCACATTGCAGATTTACATTTGTTTTTGATTTGATATTTGAGGGTTATATTTTCATCTAAATATACTCCAATATATTTTATTTGAGTATTTTTATAAATATTCTCATTGTTAATTAAAAGAAAATTTGTTGCCATCCATCCAAGCTTGGAGTTGTCTTGCACATTTTTCAAGTGTAGAAATTATGATGGTTTCATTTTTAGTTGGTAAAAGTTTTATCTTTAAGGCATATTCATGTAGATCTGTTTTGTAAAATTCCTTCTTTCATCGTGGATGCATATAGAAGATATAGCACGTACTGGTCCAGCGCTCAAACAATGTGGGACTGAAAAAGCCTTTTTGTTTTGGTTCAGAGTACGTGACTCCAACATTAACTTTGCAGCTTCTTTGTCTTAGGTAGTTTTCAAACCAGTTTAGAGCTTGTCATTCAATTAAATTGCAGAATTTAGCTTCTAATAAATAGGCCTATATTAAAATATCACGATCTACTGTATCGAAAGCTGCACTTATTGCCATCAATGCAGTTACCTCCTGACATTCCATTGCCCATAGAAATAGAAGGTCATTTATCAATTTGACTACAGCAGTTTCACAACTATAGTGTGAATAGTTTAGTCTATATGCAGATTGATAATCCGGAATTAGATCATTTTTATTGCAGTGCTCCATTAGTTGAGTGAGAGCTGCCTTTTCTAAAACTTTTGAAAGAAAAGGCAATAGTTGCTTACAGGTCTGTAGTTATTAGCAATTAGGTCTAGCGCAGCTTTCCTAATCAGTGGTCTTATAATTGCAGTCTTCCAGCATGTTGAATGAATTCCTTGTTCCAGTCATGAATTTATTATCTTTGTTATCACAGAAAGAATTTTGTTTAGAATCTATGTTAGTTTAGTAGCTTGGTTGGCATACAGTTTAGTTTAGTTTAGTAGCTTGGTTGGCATACAGTTTAGTTCACACCATTTTTCCAATTAGACTTCCTCCTACCCCAGAGCTCTAAAACTGTTTAGTTTGGTAACCCGGCTGACTTAAGGCTTGTATTGTGTCTAGTTTGGTAACCCGGCTGACTTAAGGCTTGTATTGTGTCTAGTTTGGTAACCCGGCTGACTTAAGGCTTGTATTGTGTTTAGTTTGGTAACCCGGCTGACTTAAGGCTTGTATTGTGTCTAGTTTGGTAACCCGGCTGACTTAAGGCTTGTATTGTGTCTAGTTTGGTAACCCGGCTGACTTAAGGCTTGTATTGTGTTTAGTTTGGTAACCCGGCTGACTTAAGGCTTGTATTGTGTCTAGTTTGGTAACCCGGCTGACTTAAGGCTTGTATTGTGTCTAGTTTGGTAACCTGGCTGAATTTGGGCTTGTATTGTGTCTAGTTTGGTAACTCGGCTGACTTAAGGCTTGTATTGTGTCTAGTTTGGTAACCCTGCTGACTTAAGGTTCGTATTGTGTCTAGTTTGGTAACCCGGCTGACGTAAGGCTGGTATTGTGTCTAGTTTGGTAACCCGGCTGAATTAAAGCTTGTATTGTGTCTAGTTTGGTAACCCGGCTGAATTAAAGCTTGTATTGTGTCTAGTTTACTAACCCGGCTGACTTAAGGCTTGTATTGTGTCTAGTTTGATAACCTGGCTGAATTAAGGCTTGTATTGTGTCTAGTTTGGTAACCCGGCTGAATTAAAGCTTGTATTGTGTCTAGTTTACTAACCCGGCTGACTTAAGGCTTGTATTGTGTCTAGTTTGATAACCTGGCTGAATTAAGGCTTGTATTGTGTCTAGTTTGGTAACCCGGCTGAATTTAGGCTTGTATTGTGTCTAGTTTGGTAACCCGGCTGACTTAAGGCTTGTATTGTGTCTAGTTTGGTAACCCGGCTGAATTAAGGCTTGTATTGTGTCTAGTTTACTAACCCGGCTGAATTAAGGCTTGTATTGTGTCTAGTTTGGTAACCCGGCTGAATTAAGGCTTGTATTGTGTCTAGTTTGGTAACCCGGCTGAATTAAGGCTTGTATTGTGTCTAGTTTGGTAACCCGGCTGAATTAAGGCTTGTATTGTGTCTAGTTTGGTAACCCAGCTGAATTAAGGCTTGTATTGTGTCTAGTTTGGTAACCTGGCTGAATTTAGGCTTGTATTGTGTCTAGTTTGGTAACCCAGCTGAATTAAGGCTTGTATTGTGTCTAGTTTGGTAACCCGGCTGACTTAAGGCTTGTATTTGTGTCTAGTTTTGTAACCCGGCTGAATTGAGGCTTATATTGTGTCTAGTTTGGTAACCTGGCTGACTTAAGGCTTGTATTGTGTCTAGTTTGGTAACCCGGCTGAATAAAGGCTTGTATTTGTGTCTAGTTTGGTAACCCGGCTGACTTAAGGCTTGTATTGTGTCTAGTTTGGTAACCCGGCTGACTTAAGGCTTGTATTGTGTCTAGTTTGGTAACCCGGCTGACTTAAGGCTTGTATTTGTGTCTAGTTTTGTAACCCGGCTGAATTGAGGCTTGTATTGTGTCTAGTTTGGTAACCCGGCTGAATTTGAGGCTTGCATTATGTCTAGTTTGGTAACCTGGCTGACTTAAGGCTTGTATTGTGTCTAGTTTGGTAACCCGGCTGAATTTGAGGCTTGCATTGTGTCTAGTTTGGTAACCTGGCTGACTTAAGGCTTGTATTGTGTCTAGTTTGGTAACCCGGCTGAATAAAGGCTTGTATTGTGTCTAGTTTACTAACCCGGCTGACTTAAGGCTTGTATTGTGTCTAGTTTGGTAATCTGGTTGCATTAAGGCTTGTATTGTGTCTAGTTTGGTAACCCGGCTGACTTAAGGCTTGTATTGTGTCTAGTTTGGTAACCCGGCTGACTTAAGGCTTGTATTGTGTCTAGTTTGGTAACCCGGCTGAATTAAGGCTTGTATTGTGTCTAGTTTGGTAACCCAGCTGACTTAAGGCTTGTATTGTGTCTAGTTTGGTAACCCGGCTGAATTAAGGCTTGTATTGTGTCTAGTTTACTAACCCGGCTGACTTAAGGCTTGTATTGTGTCTAGTTTGGTAATCTGGTTGCATTAAGGCTTGTATTGTGTCTAGTTTGGTAACCCGGCTGACTTAAGGCTTGTATTTTGTCTAGTTTGGTAACCCGGCTGAATAAAGGCTTGTATTGTGTCTAGTTTGGTAACCCGGCTGAATTAAGGGTTGTATTGTGTCTAGTTTGGTAACCCGGCTTACTTAAGGCTTGTATTGTGTCTAGTTTGGTAACCCGGCTGAATTAAGGCTTGTATTTGTATTTTGGTCTCGAGTTTGGGTCTTCTCTAATACTTTCCAAGAAAAAAATTGTCAAACATGTCCGCCAAGTCCTGGTCTGTCTTATTTTCAGGCATTGGTTTCCTTTCTTTATGCCTGTGTTATTGTTTAGGATTTTATATAGTTCCTTTGTGTCAGTGTGTTTTACTTTCTCACTGAGTAGGCCTACCTTTTTATTTGGTTTCTTTTATACCAATATAGTGTTAAAGTCATTATATGTGTTTTTGTTACTTACAGGCTAGTGTAGGCGATAAAAAATATATAGTGTAAAAGACACTCTGTATAAGCTATATAGACCTAGAGAACTAGATCGTGTATAAGCCCTACATTAGCTTTATAGACCTATAGAACTAGATCGTGTTTAAACCCTGTATTAGTAGTATTAGCTATATAATAGACCTATAGAACTAGATCATGTATAAGCCCTGTATTAGCTATATAGACCTAGAGAACTAGATCGTGTATAAACCCTGTATTAGCTATATAGACCTAGAGAACTAGATCGTGTATAAACCCTGTATAAGCTATATAGACCTAGAGAACTAGATCGTGTATAAACCCTGTATTAGTAGTATTAGCTATATAGACCTAGAGAACTAGATCGTGTATAAGCCCTGTATTAGCTATATAGACCTAGAGAACTAGATCGTGTATAAACCCTGTATTAGCTATATAGACCTAGAGAACTAGATCGTGTATAAACCCTGTATTAGCTATATAGACCTAGAGAACTAGATCGTGTATAAACCCTGTATTAGCTATATAGACCTAGAGAACTAGATCGTGTATAAACCCTGTATTAGTAGTATTAGCTATATAGACCTAGAGAACTAGATCGTGTATAAGCCCCGTATTAGCTATATAGACCTAGAGAACTAGATCATGTATAAACCCTGTAATAGTAGTATTAGCTATATAATAGACCTATAGAACTAGATCATGTATAAGCCCTGTATTAGCTATATAGACCTAGAGAACTAGATCGTGTATAAATCTGTATAAGCTATATAGATCTAGAGCACTATATCGTGTATAAGCCCTGTAGGCCCTATTAGCTATATAGACCTAGAGAATTAGATCGTGTATAAGCCCTGTAGGCCCTATTAGCTATATAGACCTAGAGAACTAGATCGTGTATAAGCCCTGTATTAGCTATATAGACCTAGAGAACTAGATCGTGTATAAGCCCTGTATTAGCTATATATACACCTAGAGAACTAGATCGTTTTCTTTGCAAAGTTTGCATTGATCATCTACGTTATCTAGAATAAGAATTTAATTGTCTTTGGGGGCGGATATTTTTACTTCCTTTATTTTAAGTTGTAATTTCCGTCTGTCTGTCTGGTTGCAATCATCGTGAAAGCAAGAATTGGCTTCGATTTTTCGACCACTTCCCGAGGTCCACTCGAGCTGAAATCTGGACATCAGACTTGTGGCGACTAACAATACATTCTATCAAATTTTCAGTTAAAACAATTTAATAATACTACACTTATGACAATATTCATTTCTTAAAAGGAAAGTATAAGAAAAATTTTGGTTTCACTTTAAAAATACCTGTGCAACTTTTTATAGTTTTTCGGCGCAAAGCTAGAAAAAAAAAATTATGCGCTAAGATTATTTTTAGAACAATTCATACGGAGTAAGGAGATATTTTTGAGATTTGCGACACAGATATTTTTCTGTACGTTTCATTTGCAGTAGTCAATCAATTATTTAATTACATGATGGTAAACTTAGTTTGCAAATAAAGGGAGTATAATAAAAACTTCGTTTTTATGGTTTTCTTGTTACAACTTTATAATAGGGCTACCAGTAGCACAAAGCTGTGAATATATTCTTAAGTACCGGTACTTTAAATTTCTTAGCGAACGTGTTTTCTAACACTGTAACTACTTTGTTCATTGTGTAGAGAAATAGTTTTCTGTTAATGTAACTACATTGTAAATTGATTAGAGAAATAGTTTTCTGTTAATGTAACTACATTGTAAATTGATTAGAGAAATAGTTTTCTGTAAATGTAACTACATTGTAAATTGATTAGAGAAATAGTTTTCTGTTAATGTAACTACATTGTAAATTGATTAGATAAATAGTTTTTTATTATATCAGCTACTTGATTTCACGCTGTATATTGCTAAGTAATTTTGTCGCCTGGGCAGCCCAGGACTCGCTTATATTTGCCCAGGCTTTTCCCTAAGAAATGAAGAGGTCACTTCATTGAGACAGGAATGTCACAGAAACAACACGGAGAGTGGTAGTCACCGGCTATAAGTTCATGGCCAATTGGCGTAGGTTAGAACGCCAGGGACCATTCTTGACGGTAGGCGGGGCTTTTTAGCTCCATTGGATAGCTACTGCCTTCCTCAAGCCGAGCAACCCTCGGACAGTAAAGTGCTACTCCGCCACTGCTTGCCTGCATCATTGGGTGTATGGTGCTTAGATAAACATCGATAAGCAAGCTGCAAACCTCACACCTAGCAAAAATAATAAAACAAAAAAAATAAAACCAATTATAGAGAATTATCTTCGTTTTGGAAGCTGGAACATAAGAACAGTGTGTCCCGGCTTCAATGCAGACAAACAGCCATCGTTGACAGAGAGCTGGACAGACTCGGGATAGATATCACATGTCTCAGGACTGGCTCATCGATGTAGGCGAACTAGGCGGCTGCAAAATTTTAAGGGGGGGGGGGGCGCAAAATTGAGGATTTTTTAAAATTTGGGGTGGTGGGTGCGAGTGGCGGGGAGGGGCGAAGAGGCGGTCAGCCATCCAAGGTAATTCTTATCTTTCGGCGGCGCCTTTGTTTAAGCAACCTAGTGGATTTTTGACCAGGGAAACGAGCCCTTAGAGGTATATTTTCATATACATGTTATAAGTGAGGAGGGACGGGGGGAGCGAAGGTCAGAGACGGTGGGCTCAGGGATGACCTTGACCTGTTTCTCATCGTCCGTGGTACGGGGAAAGGGGGGGGGGCGAGAAGCACACATGTTACACAATTTAGAATGGTGGGCATAATGTAGACTTATACATGAATGGAAACTAAAGTCGATATAAGTAATATACTCATGGGCATGCAGAACATATACAAGCTAAATACTTTAATGTTAAATATAGGAGATAGAAAGGAAAGACACATTCTTACTCCAATCAGACATGCAAGATTGTGGCACATAATGTCAGTGGGTTCTACGTACAGAGGATATGATTATAGTATAATCTTATATGAGCGGGTTACATTTAAAACCTTTCTAGTTCGTGTGACGTTAATCTTGCCCAATAATACGCCACATATGTTTGTGTATTTTTTTAAGTGTTATAAAAACAGAAAAAAAATTATATAATCTAACTGTTTGTTATTAAGAGAACTGTACATAAATCTTACAATGCCAGCCAACACAGGCTTAAACGTATAAATATAAATAAAAAGCAAGTGAACGACCCAACCAAATCCGAGCTTTTCTGTGAAATACTGAAGAAATCAATCAGCCCACAGAAGGGAGCAGGGACAAATGGTATCACTGCCAGATGGGAAATACTGAGAGATGAAATCTATAACTCAGCACTAAATGCCTTTGGCACACAAGAGAGAAGACACGTTGACTGGTTTGACTCAAATATCAAACAGATGGAGCCTGTTATAGAAAAGAACAGCGCAGACTTACAAGGCGAACCCTTGTCCGGAGAACTTGCTAGACCTTAGGATTGCTAGCAAACTGCTCGACAATGCGCCAATGACTTCTAGAGAGCTATGAGAGATTCTTACCTGACCTATTAGTACTGGAGTCACTTGATGAAATGCCAACCTTACATGATCTTAGTAATGTAGTGGACAGCCTAAAAATGAAAAGGCCCTAGGAGGTGATGGCATTTCTGCAAAAGTAATAGAAGTATTAAAAGCCAGCAAGTCAATTCTGATTCCAGAACTTCATGAACTTATCTGCCTGTGTTGGGAATCGGGCTATGTGCCACAGGATATGCGTGACGCAAATATCGTTACATTATATAAGAACAAAAGGGACCGCAGCGACTGCAACAATTACAGAGGTTTCTCCCTCTTGAGCATAGTTGGTAAGATCTTTGCAAGAGTGTCGCTATCAAGGCTGCAGGTGCTGGCATCTAGAATCTATCGAGAGTCTCAGTGCGGTTTCAGAAGCAGCCGATCTACTATAGACATGATATCCTCCCTTCGACTGCTACAAGAGAGGTTCCGCGAGATGAATAAGCCATTATGCATTGCTTTTGTTAATCTAACTAAAGCATTTGATATGGTCAGCAGAAGTGGACTCCTCAAACTCCTGGCAAAGATAGGATGCCCTCCAAAACTGCTCTCTTTCATTGCCTGTTTTCATGAGAATACCCGGTGCACAGTGAAGTTTAATGGAGCGCAATCAGAGCCCTTTATAGTTCGCAGCGGTGTTCAACAAAGCTGCTTACTTGCAGCCATCTTGTTTGGAATATTCTTCTCGTGCCTACTGTACTATGCTTATGGAGACTGCAACAAGTGTGTCTACCCTCACACAAAGACATCTGGAAAGCTCTTTGACCTAAACAGGCTCAAAGCCAAAACAAAGCTTAAGAGGGCACTGGTTAGGGAACTTCTCTATGCTGATGATGCAGCTATTGTTGCCGAATCTGCAAACGAGCTCTAGCCGCTCATTGATAAACTTGATGATGCATGCCGAAAATTCGGCCTCAGCACTAGTAAAAAAATCACCAAGGTACTGGCTCAAAACGCTGCAATTGTGTCATGCATCACTATTGGTGGCCATCCACTAGAAATAGGTGATAAGTTCTGCTACCTTGGGGCCAAAATCTCAAGCAATGTGCACATAGATGGGGAGATCAATAGAAGAATAGCTAAAGCCATGGGCACTACGGCAAGATAAAAAAAAAGAATCTGGATGAACCCACTGCTTACACGCTCCACTAAGTCACTAGTTTATCGAACATGCGTTTTGAGTACCCTGCTGTACGGCAGTGAGACATGGTGCACATGTTCCTGGCAGGAGAAAAAATTGAACACCTTCCACATCAGGTGTCTCAGACGCATTTTAGATATAAGATGGCATGACAGGGTTTTTCAAACGCAGAGGTCCTACGAAGAGCAGAGTGTCAAGACATCCACATTACTCTCAGTAACAGACGTCTCAGCTGGCTAGGTTATGTACGCCGAATGCCACAGGGTCAACTTCCACAGGACAGTCTTTATGGAACGTTAGTTTCGGGACAGAGACCTGCTGGACGTCCAAAACTGAGATTTGCGGATGATTGTAAAAGAGATATGAAGCACCTCCAAATTGACCCAAACAGTTAGGAGATCATGGCGCAGGATAGGCCCACCTAGAGGCAGGAATCAAAGACGGTTACAGGATTGCGGGACAGGAGCGCGCCAGGAACAAGATGGGGAAGAAAAATGTGGTCCGCTCCGATACATTCATCTGCAGCCACTATAACCGTGCCTGTACGTCCAGGATTTGCCTATTTAGCCACATGAGGGCCTGCAAGGGAAATGGACTATCTCTCGAGACGTATAATGCCGCCAAATTTTTCAAACTAATTTATAAAATGATTAGAAGTAAAACTAGTAAAAAAATTAATATTGAAGTAAACAATGACAATACTTGGCCAACTTCTTCATCAATATCGAAGTAAACAATGACAATACTTGGACAACTTCTCCATCAATATCGAAGTAAACAATGGCAATATTTGGACAACTTCTCCATCAATATCGAAGTAAACAATGACGATACTTTGACAACTTCTCCATTTCTTTTTCTTCCTTTTTCTCCTTTTTATCCCCAATGCCTCTTTTTTCCCTGGCTTTTCATCAGTGCTCTGTTTGACTACACCCACAGGAAGCCATCTAATGGCTTTATATTGCAACATAGAATGATTGATTGCACGTGTTAAGAAGACAAGTGTCCGACAAGCACACAGAAACTAGAGGAGAAATATATAAAGAAAACTTTTAGTAAGGATTGTGTGTATGGTTTATGATTGAGTAAATATTTACACATTTTGGTGCTGCAGACTATTGGGAACCAGATCAACTAGATCCCAACAATCCTAGTGACTGGGATGGCAGAAATCTGAATCAATTAGAGGCATTTAGTCCGAATATTTGGAAAAAGTCAAACTTGAGTTTGTGTGACACTTCTTTTTGTATTCTTGGAGAAGTTCAACAAGGAGTCTAATATTTGTAATGAACAGCCCAGTGATTGTACGGTATGTCAGTTTTTTTCCGAGGGAAAAACTAATTGAATTCATCACATACTTGCTAGAAATATCAACGTATCAACGTCTAATGTATCAACGTGTAATGTATCAACCTCTAATGTATCAAGGTGTAATGTAATGTATCAACGTGTAATTTATCAACGTGTAATGTATCAACGTCTAATGTATCAACGTGTAATGTATTAACCTCTTATGTATAAACGTGTAATGTATCAACGTTTAATGTATCAACATCTAATGTATCAACGTCTAATGTATCAACGTCTAATGTATCAACAAATTGTGCTGGAGGTCATTCCCACTTCCCCCTCCTTTTTTTAACATTCCATGTGAACTAGTGCCCCCCCCACCCCTCCCTACACCCCGAGACGTAAAAACTTTGAAGGAGGTGTGTATGTATGTATGTATGTATGTGTGTAGATATAATAGCTTTTTCCATTTGGATCATTATTCACTTTATTTCCCTCTCTTTCTCTCCCTCTCTATCCCCGTCTCTCCCTGTCCCTCCCGCTCTTTCTCTCCCTCTCTATCCCCGTCTCTCCCTGTCCCTCCCGCTCTTTCTCTCCATCTCTATCCCCGTCTCTCCCTGTCCCTCCCACTCTTTCGCTCTCCCTGTCTTTCTTTCAATTTCTTTCTCATTTTCACACTTTTTCTTTTTCTGACTCCTCTTTCATTTTCACTCTTTTGTATCTTCCTCTCTCTCAATCTCATTCTCTCTCTCTCTCTCATTCTATATCTCTCTCTCTCTCATTCTATCTCTCTATTCCCAACTCTCACTTTCTCTAATTTATACTCATTTTTCTTACTTTCACATTTTCCTTTTCTTTCTCTCTCTCCCTCTCTAAACTTCTTTATTCTCTCCAATACTTTCTCCCTTTCTTTATTTCTCTTTCTTTCTCTCACTCTGTATATTCAAAGTTTGATTACAATTTGTAATTGAATAAAACAACAAGAAAATATTTTTGTTCATTAAATTTCAACTTGTGGAGCCCCCAGCAACAAGTTATTGATTGTGACCTTCCAGAACGGCTTCAAAATATCAAAGCAATGAAACCCTCTCAATAGACTCTTTAAACACCTCCGCAATAGATTCTTTAAAAACCTCCTCACTCTGTGGGTCTTCTTAATCTTGTCTTTTTTTGAGAGTTATTTAACACTTAAACTCAAATTAAATGTTGCTTTGTAAAGTTGTGTAGTTAAAGAGATTTATAACTTTAACACACACAAACAAATGATATTCATTCCTATGGTACAATAATCTGTGCTACAACTATCTGTGCTACAACTATCTGTGCTACAACTATCTGCTAAATTTGACCATATTAATTTACAATAGTAACACGTACATAGACCACGGGCCGATAGATCGAGTTCCATGGTTGGCACGAGTTCCACGGCTGGCACGAGTTTCACGGAGGGCACGAGTTTCACGGAGGGCACGAGTTTCACGGAGGGCACGAGTTTCACGGAGGGCACGAGTTTCACGGAGGGCACGAGTTTCACGGAGGGCACGAGTTTCACGGAGGGCACGAGTTTCACGGCTGGCAAGCAAGTCAATTTTTAATGGTTCGCTACTGAAGCCCTAAACGGTGATATTTTGCACTGCGGGTGTAATCATCAAAGAAATGTTTTCAAGCTATGTTGAGATTGATAACACTGATCTACTTAATTAAATTAATAAGAAACTTTATCTTATCAGATTCGATAAACACCAGCTGTGCAAGATAAACTAAGATTCGCATCATTGGATAGGCGTAAAATTTGACAAATAAACACACGAAATGATTCAAGTTATTTTCTCGTTCTTTATTAAAGCAGTGGCATATCTAGATATTCTTTGTACAATTTGACGTTGGATGAGTTGGCATATCTAGCTATTGTTTATACAAGTTGACGTTGGATGAGTTGCCATATCTAGCTATTGTTTGTACAATTTGACGTTGGATGAAATGGCATATCTAGCTTTTGTTTATACAAGTTGACGTTGGATGAGTTGGCATATCTAGCTATTGTTTGTACAATTTGACGTTGGATGAGTTGGCATATCTAGCTATTGTTTATACAAGTTGACGTTGGATGAGTTGGCATATCTAGCTATTGTTTATACAAGTTGACGTTGGATGAGTTGGCATATCTAGCTATTGTTTGTACAATTTGACGTTGGATGAGTTGGCATATCTAGCTATTGTTTGTACAATTTGACGTTGGATGAGTTGACATATCTAGCTATTTACATGATTTTGTCAAAATACATCATGCCTATATCTGCTCATGTCATCATGCCTATATCTGCTCATGTCATCATGCCTATATCTGCTCATGTCATCATGCCTATATTTGGCCATCATGTATTAATTTGATAGCTTTTTCTGCGAAATATGTCCAGTATTTGTGTGAGAAACTTGTTGTGGAAGTTTAATATCGTCCAGAGCACATGCCAATCATTGGCCATGATTCTGTTTCATTTCGGACTACTGGAAGAATACAACTGATAAACATTTTCATATTTGCCTAAACACTGTATTCCAGATGTTATTCATACTAGCTGTGGTCGACGTAAAGTCTTGAATAGATTGGTATCTTTTCTGGAACCAATTAAAGTGTTTCTTAACCCTTACTGTCCCGGGCGCGTAAATAGCGGAACTGAAGGCAGCATAGATAGAAGTAGGTCGGTACGAGAAGGGTTAATAAACAGAAATCCGAAAGTGAATGATGAGGACTGTCTGTTTTGGCTGGTGTGTCTGACACACTGACAGACACCATCAAAGAAGTCACCTAACACCTAAACACACAGAAGCCATTTGTTTAGTAAATACTAAGCACGGATTTGACTCACATAGAATGTATACAAACTCATTATTGTAAATACAAAACGTGACTGCTAGGTTTCAAAAGAAATTTAATTCTAAATAACTGTCTTTGAAGATTTTTATTTTCAAAACAAAAACAAAATTTTTGTCAGTTTATGAAAACAAAAAGTGGGTTTTCTGCAATAAGGAGTTTCTGTGTGCTGGTTTGTAGGTCATAAATCTCTAGTATTATAGTTGTACCACTCTCTCTACTAATGTACGTGGGTAATACTTCATATAATTCTAGTATTATAGTTCTACCACTCTCTCTACTAATGCAGTGCCGTTGCTAGGGATTTGGGGGCCCGGGGGGCTTGGCCTCTTTAGGGGCCTTTGCATTTTGATATTCGACATTATGATCTAAGAAAAAGAAAAAAAATACCCCTTTGGGGGCCCCTCTCAAGTAGGGGCACGGGGGGACTTTCGAATTTGGACCCCCCTCCCCTCCCCTAGCTACGCCACTGTACTAATGTACGTGGGTAATACTTCATAAAACTCTAGTATTATAGTTCTACCACTCTCTCTACTAATGTACGTGGGTAATACTTCATAAATCTCTAGTATTATAGTTCTACCACTCTCTCTACTAATGTACGTGGGTAATACTTCATAAAACTCTAGTATTATAGTTCTACCACTCTCTCTACTAATGTACGTGGGTAATACTTCATAAATCTCTAGTATTATAGTTCTACCACTCTCTCTACTAATGTACGTGGGTAATACTTCATATAACTCTAGTATTATAGTTCTACTACTCTCTCTAGTATTATAGTTCTACTACTCTCTCTAGTATTATAGTTCTACTACTCTCTCTAGTATTATAGTTCTACTACTCTCTCTAGTATTATAGTTCTACTACTCTCTCTAGTATTATAGTTCTACTACTCTCTCTAGTATTATAGTTCTACTACTCTCTCTAGTATTATAGTTCTACTACTCTCTCTAGTATTATAGTTCTACTACTCTCTCTAGTATTATAGTTCTACTACTCTCTCTAGTAATATAGTTCTACTACTCTCTCTAGTATTATAGTTCTACTACTCTCTCTAGTATTATAGTTCTACTACTCTCTCTAGTATTATAGTTCTACTACTCTCTCTAGTAATATAGTTCTACTACTCTCTCTAGTATTATAGTTCTACTACTCTCTCTAGTAATATCTTTTAGCAATCGAACTACATAGAAATAGATTCTGAAGCGTGGCGATTCGCGTCACTTCACAACACGAACGAGAACTGAGGGACGCCAAAACAGTTGTATCGATTGAAGAATGAAAACTAAGCCTGGCTAAGGTCCACCAATCAAATGCTGTTGCTAGACAGAGTTGAAAGGGTGTCTCAGCGTTCCACTTTATTGAGCTGAACATTGTGCTATGGAAGTGATGTAAGTATTGTATTTGTGCTTTCACGTAACATCATTTCTTAATGGAAGGTTAACTATAAAATACATCACACCCGAGTTTACTTCTGGTCTTTCTATACAGTCTTTTTCTATCTACATATAATACATGTATCTCACATTTATTTAATTTCTCAAACAATTTTAAAAGTATTATTTGAGAAAAAGATGTTTTAAACCTTTTTACTCATGTAGGTACTTCTGTTAATCCAACTATATCTTACTCTTTTTAAATACGTTATGTCTCTATCTTACTGTCTCTCTCTTTCTCTGTCTCTCTATTATATATTCCTCTCTCTCTATAAAGTAGAATTTTTATGTTTCGTCCGATTGTCTAATATTTTGTTTTTCCGAATTCAATTCTTACATGACTCCTCTCTAGCTGAGTACTTATAATTCAATTCTTACATGTATCCTCTCTAGCTGAGTACTTATAATTCAATTCTTACATGTATCCTCCTAGCTGAGTACTTATAATTCAATTCTTACACGTATCCTCCTAGCTGAGTACTTATAATTCAATTCTTACATGTATCCTCCTAGCTGAGTACTTAGAATTGAATGATATGCCATTACATTTATTATTTATTGATTTATTGAACCCCTATCGTAAGGCGAATCTATATGTAGGCAATACTACAGTCAATACATTGTTTAGATACTACAGTCCATATATTGTTTAGATACTACAGTCCATATATTGTTTAGATACTACAGTCCATATATTGTTTAGATACTACAGTCCATATATTGTTTAGATACTACAGTCAATACATTGTTTAGATACTACAGTCAATATATTGTTTAGATACTACAGACAATAAATTGTTTAGATACTACAGACAATATATTGTTTAGATACTACAGACAATATATTGTTTAGATACTACAGACAATATATTGTTTAGATACTACAGACAATATATTGTTTAGATACTACAGTCAATATATTGTTTAGATACCACAGAAAATACATTGTTTAGATACTACAGACAATACATTGTTTAGATACTACAGTCAATACATTGTTTAGATACTACAATCAATATATTGTTTAGATACTACAGACAATATATTGTTAAGATACTACAATCAATATATTGTTTAGATACTACAGTCAATACATTGTTTAGATACTACAATCAATATATTGTTTAGATACTACAGACAATATATTGTTTAGATACTACAATCAATATATTTTGTTTAGATAGTACAGTCAATATATTGTTTAGATACTACAATCAATATATTTTTTAGATACTACAGTCAATATATTGTTTAGATACTACAGTCAATACATTGTTTAGATACTACAATCAATATATTGTTTAGATACTACAGACAATATATTGTTTAGATGCTACAGTCAATATATTGTTTAGATACTACAGTCAATACATTGTTTAGATACTACAGTCAATATATTGTTTAGATACTACAGTCAATATATTGTTTAGATACTACAGTCAATATATTGTTTAGATACTACAGTCAATACATTGTTTAGATACTACAGTCAATATATTGTTTAGATACTACAGTCAATATATTGTTTAGATACTACAGTCAATATATTGTTTAGATACTACAGTCAATACATTGTTTAGATACTACAATCAATATATTGTTTAGATACTACAGACAATATATTGTTTAGATTCTACAGTCAATATATTGTTTAGATACTACAGTCAATATATTGTTTAGATTCTACAGACAATATATTGTTTAGATTCTACAGTCAATAGGCCTATATTGTTTAGATACTACAGACAATATAATGTTTAGATACTACAGTCAATACATACTTTAGATACTACAATAATAGAACAGATACATATTTTTAAGAGAAACGAAAAAAAATCTGAATAAACTATTGAACAACTAGATTCTAAATATTTCTAAATTAGTCCACTTTAAATTAGGATAAGACAAAATTTCATTATTGAACCAAACAATTCTAAATTTGACTTGATTACAGATGTACCGCCTTTCAGCAACAACTAACAATATTTTTAAACAATATAAAACAACATTTTTTACACTAGGACAGAACAATGTTTAGGCCTATAAACATAATTATATGCACGCTAGCCATCAAACCATTTTCATGCAAGAACATGTATCTATAGTTCAATATTGTATCAATAGGTCAATAATGTATCAATAGGTCAATAATGTATCAATAGGTCGATAATGTATCAATAGGTCAATAATGTATCAATGGGTCAATAATGTATCAATAGGTCAATAATGTATCAATAAGTCAATAATGTATCAATAGGTCAATAATGTATCAATAGGTCAATAATGTATCAATAAGTCAATAATGTATCAATAAGTCAATAATGTATCAATAGGTCAATAATGTATCAATAGGTCAATAATGTATCAATAGGTCAATAATGT
Organism: Anisus vortex; assembly: GCA_949126835.1. NCBI lineage: Eukaryota > Metazoa > Mollusca > Gastropoda > Planorbidae > Anisus > Anisus vortex. The sequence goes on along the minus strand of OX421507.1, from coordinate 423,423 downwards.
ATTAAAAGGTCAATAATGTATCAATAAGTCAATAATGTATCTCTGTTCTAGTCCTGATTGAAAGAAGCTGTCTTGATCTAATGTAATCATGTAGCAGTGGTGTAGTGGGTGCGCATTGATCTGAAAGATTTAAATTATCATAGATAGGCACCTTGAGTTAGTAGTTGTGTCTGTGTTGTACGAAAGGCTTTGTTTATTAAGGGTTCGTTCAGTGTAGTTGCATTACCATACCAGTGGGTGATTGCAAAGGCGATGATGCTAAAAAGTCGCTGTGTTCAAAAATATGCATCATATTCCTGTCTATATTAAATTGTTGTAGTTTCCTAAGACAGAAAAGCCTTTTGGTAGATTGTCTTATAGATCTAGATTCTAGATGCTTTTGTCAGACCACGACAGCTTGTTATTGATTGTAATACCTAGTCAGGATACTTATATTGCGATCAATTATTTGATTGTTTACATACTAGGGTACCTGCAATTTTTCAAAAGAGTATTTTTAGAACATTGACAGTATTTGAATGCGTAACGTACATTTAGATGGATAAAGTGAGTTGATGGTTATATTATTAGATTTACCATAAAATAAGAAGTGTACCGTATTGCAGAATTACTGATTAACATATTTGAACATAAACAGTATGCTATCTTAAGATTTTCTCGGAATTTTTTTATAAATTATTGACATATTTCGTACTCTTTAATTTGGGTCCCCACAAAGTGATATTACTGTTGAACATTTCACATCATAAAGATATTACTGTGAACATTTCACCTCATAGAGATATTACTGTGGACATTTCAACACATATTGATATTACTGTGGACATTTCAACACATATTGATATTACTGTGGACATTATACCACATAGTCATATTACTGTGGACATTTCACCACATATTGATATTACTGTGGACATTTCACCACATATTGATATTACTGTGGACTGTGGACATTATACCACATAGTCATATTACTGTGGACATTATACCACATAGTCATATTACTGTGGACATTATACCACATAGTCATATTACTGTGGACATTATACCACATAGTCATATTACTGTGGACATTATACCACATAGTCATATTACTGTGGACATTATACCACATAGTCATATTACTGTGGACATTTCACCACATATTGATATTACTGTGGACATTTCACCACATATTGATATTACTGTGGACTGTGGACATTATACCACATAGTCATATTACTATGGACATTATACCACATAGTCATATTACTGTGGACATTTCAACACATATTGATATTACTGTGGACATTTCAACACATATTGATATTACTGTGGACATTTCACCACATATTGATATTACTGTGGACATTATACCACATAGTCATATTACTGTGGACATTTCAACACATATTGATATTACTGTGGACATTTCAACACATATTGATATTACTGTGGACATTTCAACACATAGTGATATTACTGTGGACATTATACCACATAGTCATATTACTGTGGACATTTCACCACATATTGATATTACTGTGGACATTATACCACATAGTCATATTACTGTGGACATTTCACCACATATTGATATTACTGTGGACATTTCAACACATATTGATATTACTGTGGACATTATACCACATAGTCATATTACTGAGGACATTTCACCACATATTGATATTACTGTGGACATTTCACCACATATTGATATTACTGTGGACATTTCACCACATATTGATATTACGGTGGACATTTCAACACATATTGATATTACTGTGGACATTTCACCACATAGTGACATTTCAGAAGGGACAAACCACATTATTGACCGATTTTTAAAAAAAATCTTTTGACAAGAAATATTTTGTAACTGACACATTTTCTTTGTCCGTATTTTTTTTCAATTTGTTCAATTGTGCGAGGGCTTCAGTAACAGTCTACTGATTGTTTCAGTAACAGTCTACTGATTGTTTCAGTAACAGTCTACTGAGACTGATTGCTTCAGTAACAGTCTACTGATTGCTTCAGTAACAGTCTACTGATTGCTTCAGTAACCGCCTACTGAGACTGATTGCTTCAGTAACAGTCTACTGATTGCTTCAGTAACAGTCTACTGATTGCTTCAGTAACAGCCTATTGAGGGCTTCAGTAACAGCCTACTGATTGTTTCAGTAACAGCCTACTGATTGTTTCAGTAACAGTCTACTGATTGCTTCAGTAACAGCCTATTGAGGGCTTCAGTAACAGCCTACTGATTGTTTCAGTCAAAGTCTACTGATTGCTTCAGTAACAGCCTATTGAGAGCTTCAGTAACAGCCTACTGATTGTTTCAGTAACAGCCTACTGATTGTTTCAGTAACAGTCTACTGATTGCTTTAGTAACTGCCTATTGAGGGCTTCAGTAACAGCCTACTGATTGTTTCAGTAACAGTCTACTGATTGCTTCAGTAACAGCCTATTGAGGGCTTCAGTAACAGCCTACTGATTGTTTCAGTAACAGTCTACTGAGACTGATTACTTCAGTAACAGCCTACTGAGGGCTTCAGTAACAGCCTACTGAGGGCTTCAGTAACAGCCTACTGAGGGCTTCAGTAACAGCCTACTGATTGTTTCAGTAACAGTCTACTGAGACTGATTGCTTCAGTAACAGTCTACTGATTGCTTCAGTAACAGTCTACTGATTGCTTCAGTAACGGCCTACTGAGACTGATTGCTTTAGTAACAGTCTACTGATTGCTTCAGTAACAGTCTACTGATTACTTCAGTAACAGCCAATTGAGGGCTTCAGTAACAGCCTACTGATTGTTTCAGTAACAGCCTACTGATTGTTTCAGTAACAGTCTACTGATTGCTTCAGTAACAGCCTATTGAGGGCTTCAGTAACAGCCTACTGATTGTTTCAGTAAAAGTCTACTGATTGCTTCAGTAACAGCCTATTGAGAGCTTCAGTAACAGCCTACTGATTGTTTCAGTAACAGCCTACTGATTGTTTCAGTAACAGTCTACTGATTGCTTCAGTAACAGCCTATTGAGGGCTTCAGTAACAGCCTACTGATTGTTTCAGTAACAGTCTACTGATTGCTTCAGTAACAGCCTCTTGAGGGCTTCAGTAACAGCCTACTGATTGTTTCAGTAACAGTCTACTGAGACTGATTACTTCAGTAACAGCCTACTGAGGGCTTCAGTAACAGCCTACTGAGGGCTTCAGTAACAGCCTACTGAGGGCTTCAGTAACAGCCTACTGATTGTTTCAGTAACAGTCTTCTGAGACTGATTGCTTCAGTAACAGTCTACTGATTGCTTCAGTAACAGCCTACTGATTGTTTCAGTAACAGTCTACTGAGACTGATTGCTTCAGTAACAGCCTACTGATTGTTTCAGTAACAGTCTACTGAGACTGATTGCTTCAGTAACAGTCTACTGATTGCTTCAGTAACAGTCTACTGATTGCTTCAGTAACAGCCTATTGAGGGCTTCAGTAACAGCCTACTGATTGTTTCAGTAACAGTCTACTGATTGCTTCAGTAACAGCCTATTGAGGGCTTCAGTAACAGCCTACTGATTGTTTCAGTAACAGTCTACTGATTGCTTCAGTTACAGCCTATTGAGGGCTTCAGTAACAGCCTACTGATTGTTTCAGTAACAGTCTACTGAGACTGATTGCTTCAGTAACAGCCTATTGAGGGGTTCAGTAACAGCCTACTGATTGTTTCAGTAACAGTCTACTGATTGCTTCAGTAACAGCCTCTTGAGGGCTTCAGTAACAGCCTACTGATTGTTTCAGTAACAGTATACTGAGACTGATTGCTTCAGTAACAGCCTACTCAGGACTTCAGTAACAGCCTACTGAGGGCTTCAGTAACAGCCTACTGAGGGCTTAAGTAACAGCCTACTGAGGGCTTCAGTAACAGCCTAATGAGGGCTTCAGTCACAGCCTACTGAGGGCTTCAGTCACAGCCTACTGAGGGCTTCAGTCACAGACTACAGAGGGCTTCAGTCACAGCCTACTGAGGGCTTCAGTCACAGCCTACTGAGGGCTTCAGTCACAGCCTACTGAGGGCTTCAGTAATCAATACGGCATAATACGTACATTACGCACGTTTGTGTCTGTTCGCTGATCAACACGCTTGTGTTTTCCTTCCGAAAGTCTACAATTAGTTCTATCATTTTTGTGACATTTTATATTAGGTAGTTGTCTACACACCGTTTGTAAAGTCTGATATAGTTCTGTGATAGACATTATCATCACTGGAAACAAGGTCGACAATGGCTGTGCATTGGTGTATTTGATTAAGAATAAAGTGTCAATTGCCGGACATAGAATTATATTGATGTAGATGATATATAGAACTAGTTTCAGTGCTGATTTCCCATGATATTGATGTAGATGATATATAGAACTAGTTTCAGTGCTAATTTCCCATGATATTGATGTACATGATATATAGAACTAGTTTCAGTGCTAATTTCCCATGATATTGATGAAGATGACATAGAGAACTAGTTTCAGTGCAAATTTCTCATAATATTGATGTAGATGACATATAGAACTAGTTTCAGTGCTAATTTCTCATATTTACGAGGTTCTTCCCTGACAAACGGAGGGCGGCTTTTAAAGAGGTGCATGGCCCAGGCATGGATGCGATGACTGATATTTATTTAGTATTTAGCTGAAAAATTGATGAAAATTATTCTGGCCTAATGTTTTTGTGTTTCTAAATACGCATGTACCTATTTATCTTGTACCTATTATCTAGAAACAATTGAACCTTTTGTCTAAATACACTTAACCCATATCTTGCTGAGGTCTTATTTTTTCTTGATTTTTACATATGTTATAGAAAGTCATCGTGTGATAAACGAATAAAAGTTTGTTTTGAATTTTTTATATTTTTTGTTAGAAATATTTAGATTTTAAAAAATGTCCTTAAAAAAGGACGCCAGCAAGAAATGATACCGTGACATTGCATGTTTATGTGAGAAACAGGCCCTTTTATCGTAAGGAAAAATACATATTTTTTTACAATTTAAGTTGGAATGATTAATTTATAGCTTTTCAAAACAATAAGATAAGAAAAAAGTGTAATAAATCATTGACATTCAAGTGACACCCGGGCAATGAATGGGTTAACTGAACAAACCTGGAAAACCAATAACATCATTTAAAACACTAATGAAAATGCAAGAATAGACTCTGACCATAGATAAGTCTAGGATGCAATCATCTTCTTTACAGAAGGAGTGTATGTAATATATAATATAAGATTATATAAATCATATTTAATTTTCTTAAATTATGCTTTATATAATAATATATATGTTTTTTTGCATAATATGATGTAGATATTGTGATACGTGGCGTGATCACCTAGATAAAGATACATATGTATATATAGGCAGGTTAGCCAACAGTAGTTTGTATAACTCATTGCTTATAACGAAATTTGATATTCTTTCCGTTAATAAATTATATAGGTCCATTGATTATATAGGCTCTATGATGACGTCTCCTGGTATTGTTTTCATCATACTGCATTGTAAATATCTTAGTCCGTATTGGTATTTTGGGCCTCGGATAATTCTTCTGTGCAGCGGATTGGTATTCTGGGCAGCGTATTTGTATTCTGGGCATCGGCTAGGTCTTCAGGGCATCGTATAGGTGTTGGTTTTCTGGGCAACAATTTGGTCTTATGGGCGCCAGAGTAGTCTTCTGAGCAGCAGATTCATTGTTTGGAGAGCTAATTCATCTTCTGGGCAGCAGATGTGTCTTCTGGGCAACATATTGATCTTATGGGCATCAGATAGGTCTTATGGTCTGTGTTATTATTATTATTGTTTGAAACTAAATATTTATGTTTATGCCTTCTAAGAACAATAATTAACAAAGTTTTGTTAAAGCTTAAGTCAATTTTTATCATTTTAATTTTTTTTTTAAAGTTTCACTTTTTCAGACTTGACTTTTTTTCCGCATTTTTATCAAACTCACGACATAAATTTGTTTCGAGACCAAAAAAACTAAAAGTAGACAAACGAAGATAATAATTAGATAGATCAGTAAATATGCTTTACATTCAATGAAAAAATTGCAAACAATTAACTTAATTTTATGACTTAAATCGCATTTTACGAAGTGTCCTTAAAAAAAGAACGCCAGCTGTAAATGGTTTAATAAAATAATCTTCTTTTAAGAAGGAGCGTCTGTGGCACATTAAATATATTTGATCCTTTATACACAAAAACCTAAACTCACTTAAGTCTACTATCTAATTCTATTTGAACATACTATCTAATTCTATTTTAACATACTATTTAATTCTATTTGAACACACTATTTAATTCTATTTGAACATACTATCTAATTCTATTTTAACATACTATCTAATTCTATTTTAACATACTATCTAAATACTTTATAATTCTAATGGTTTATTGTAGCCAAAATTTTTTTTTTTTATTATGTTTTACATTATTTGTATTGATTCAAGTTTGAATATAATTTATCCGATGAAATCCTTTATGTGTTTGTTCCTTTTTAGTGTGAATATCTTAGCAACTCAAATCTGAGGGGAAAAACATAGTGCTACTAACAACAAACTTGACACTGTATGTTGTTTTTTTTTTCTTTATCTCGATCAGGCTTCAACCAGAGTAACTCTTTATTGAACTTAACAAACCGTGACATTTCTTCCGGTTCTCTGCCCATGTCTATATATATTACATGGGCTCTCTGACCTGACCCTTCCAACATTTCGTTCATTCAATACTTGTATGCAAACGTTGTTTTAAAACTATTTTCTGTTAACATTAATTCTGTGATACTCGTTTTATAAACAAGAAAAACATAAAAACGAAGTTTTTATTATACTCCCATTATTTGCAAACTAAGTTTACCAACATGAAAAAAAAAACAATTGATTGACTACTGCAAATGAAACGTACAGAAAAATATCTGTGTCGCAAATCTCAAAAATATCTCCTTACTCCGTATGAAATGTTCTAAAAATAATCTTAGCGCATATTTTTTTTTCTAGCTTTGCGCCGAAAAACTATAAAAAGTTGCACAGGCATTTTTAAAGTGAAACCAAAATTTGTCTTATACTTTCATTTTAAGAAATGAAAATTGTCATAAGTGTAGTATTATTAAGTTGTTTTAACTGAAAATTTGATAGGATGTATTGTTAGTCGGGGCAAGTCTACTGTCCAAATTTTAGTACGATCGGACCACGGGAAGTGGTCGAAAAATCGAAGCCAATTTTTGCACCATTGCAGACAGACCGACAGAAAATGCAACTTAAAATAAAGGGAGTAATAAAAACAAAACAAGAGTGAAAATGTTTCTATAAAGTAACTTCTTTGTAATCCAGATAAAGTATAGATGCAATAATAATAATAGCGCTAGTTGATCTACATTCAGCTGAAGTGTCAAACTAAATGTGTACATGCATGTGTAGATAGATTAGTCTGTGTAAACTAGATGTGTACATGCATGGATGTATACGTACCTCTCTAGGCCTATATATACATGGAAATATATAAAGTAGACTGTGTATGTGGTTTCCGATCCCCGTTGCTTAGTTTAAAGACACGTGACCTTATTGCCTCATTATTTTACTAAAACGATCTCGCTTTCAGGGTGTGGCCTGGTGGCCTGGTGGCCTGGGTTCTATTCCCATTAATATCACTTTTGGTTTTAAGATTGTAAAAAATGTCAGGACTTTAAGCTAAAATGTTTATAATTATATTTTAGGCATGCGGAAGGCGAGTGTTCTTATCAAGGACGCTTTTTCAACCCGATTACAATATTTATTTTAAATTACTTTCTTGATTTTTATTCAGTAAATAAGTAATAATAATTTTAAAAAAATTATTTGATCTGAGCTTTCTTTTAATGTATTATATAAACTTTGTATCTGAGGCCTAGCTCTAGGCATATGTAGCCTAATTAAATATTTTCCCTGGGCAATTCAGATTAACTTCATTCCATTTTTTTAAGCTTTCCTAAAATGTTTACAGAAAGTAAAAAATAATTTTGTTTTTTTATTTAACCAACAAATGTGTCAGATTGATTAATTTGCCCCACTCTGTGTAATAGACTAAATATAGATGGCGCTTTAGTTTTGTTGAGGTCTGTGCGACCGTCGCTATATTTATAAAAATAATTATATTTTAAAATGTATTACATCTATATCTTTATGTTCATTGTAGTTTGTGAAATTTGTATCTGTAACTTATCCATACAGGCCTATTTATTTGTCCCCCAGGAAACGCCGAAGAATTTTGCTTGTAAATATATACTGTCAGTGTGTATGTGTGTGTGTGTGTATGTGTGTGTATGTGTGTTTGTGTATGTATGTGTGTATATGTGTGTTTGTGTATGTGTGTGTGTATGTGTGTTTGTATGTGTGTGTGTGTGTGCGCGCCAAGAAGTAAATGTCTGAGTATGTGAATGGAGAGAAAAAAAACTATGTCCAGTGATGTGTCCAGTGATGTGTCCAGTGATGTGTCCAGTGCTATGTCCAGTGATGTGTCCAGTTATGTGTCCAGTGATGTGTCCAGTGATGTGTCCAGTGATGTGTTCAGTGATGTGTCCAGTGATGTGTCCAGTGATGTGTTCAGTGATGTGTCCAGTGATGTGTCCAGTGATGTGTCCAGTGATGTGTTCAGTGCTGTCACCAGTGATGTGTCCAATGATGTGTCCAGTGATGTCTCCAGTGATATGTCCAGTGATGTGTCCAGTGCTGTGTCCAGTGCTGTGTCCAGTGCTGTGTCCAGTGATGGGTCTAGTGATGTGTCCAGTGATGTGTCCAGCAATGTGTCCAGTGATGTGTCCAGTGATGTGTCCAGTGATGTGTTCAGGGATGTGTCCAGTGATGTGTCCAGTGATATGTCCAGTGATGTGCCCAGAGCTGTGACCAGTGATGTGTCCAGTGATGTGTCCAGTGCTATGTCCAGTGCTGTGTCCAGTAATGTGTCCAGTGATGTGTCTAGTGATGTGTCCAGTGATGTATCCAGTGATGTGTCCAGTGATGTGTTCAGTGATGTGTCCAGTGCTGTGTCCAGTGATGGGTCTAGTGATGTGTCCAGTGATGTGTCCAGTGATTTGTCCAGTGATTTGTCCAGTGATGTGTCCAGGGATGTGTCCAGTGATGTTTCCAGTGATGTGTCTAGTGATGTATCCAGTGATGTGTCCAGTGATGTGTCCAGTGACGTGTCCAGTGCTATGTCCAGTGATGTGTCTAGTGATGTATTCAGTGATGTGTCCAGTGATGCGTCCAGTGATGTGTCCAGTGATGTGTCCAGTGATGTGTCCAGTAATGTGTTTCCAGTGATGTGTCCAGTGATGTCTCCAGTGATGTGTCCAGTTATGTGTCCAGTGATGTGTCCAGTGATGTGTCCAGTGCTGTGTTTCTTTGTAAATGTCTCAGTAGAAGAATGGAAGACTGAATAAAATAAAATGTCACTTTGTTAGCATCATACAATTCTTCTTCTATTTCGCTGCCAATACATTAAACATAATCTACGCCATTGTAATTTGTTGGGAATTTTCTGTTCAATCCAAGTGAATCACATTAATTACGTATGCATTCAGTAATCACATTAATGACGTATGCATTCAATTATTTATAATGAAATTCTCACTTTAGCTAAGGAGGAAACACGTGCGTCGTGTATCTATTAATTTAGTCTGAGTTAGACAGACTTGATATCTCTGCATTTATTGATTTTCCTTATGTCTTAAGATTTATTTACAATACACGATAGATACATTTTTGAGGCTCACAAGTTGTTGTATAATGTTGTATAAGGTTGTATAATGTTGCATAATGTCGTATAATGGTGTATAGGACTAATGTTGTATAAAGAAGCCTATTATAATGATAAAATACATTTTCAGAATAAGTAACCTATCTTGATGTTTCGAATTCCTTAAGTGCACAACCTTGGTCTAGAGTCTCAATAATTTTTTTTTTAAAGTATTTATCACGACAAGAGTTCCAACGGTAATATTTTTTATACTTCGAAGCAACAAAAACAAAACATTTGTTATTTACCACAACTTGAAGTCAAACTATATGATGACAACTTGAAGTCAAACTATATGATGACAACTTGAAGTCAAACTATATAATGACAACTTGAACTTGAAGTCAAACTATATGATGACAACTTGAAGTCAAACTATATGATGACAACTTAAAGTCAAACTATATGACGACAACTTGAAGTCAAACTATATTATGACAACTTGAAGTCAAACTATATGATGACAACTTGAAGTCAAACTATATGATGACAACTTGAAGTCAAACTATATGATGACAACTTGAAGTCAAACTATATGATGACAACTTGAAGTCAAACTATATGATGACAACTTGAAGTCAAACAATATGATGACAACTTGAAGTCAAATTATATAATGACAACTTGAAGTCAAACTATATGATGACAACTTGAAGTCAAACTATATGATGATAACTTTAAGTCGAACTATATGATGACAACTTGAAGTCAAACTATATGATGACAACTTGAAGTCAAACTATATGATGACAACTTGAAGTCAAACTATATGATGACAACTTGAAGTCAAACTATATGATGACAACTTGAAGTCAAACTATATGATGACAACTTGAAGTCAAACAATATGATGACAACTTGAAGTCAAATTATATAATGACAACTTGAAGTCAAACTATATGATGACAACTTGAAGTCAAACTATATGATGATAACTTTAAGTCGAACTATATGATGACAACTTGAAGTCAAACTATATGATGACAACTTGAAGTCAAACTATATGATGACAACTTGAAGTCAAACTATATGATGACAACTTGAAGTCGAACTATATGATGACAACTTGAAGTCAAACTATATGATGACAACTTGAAGTCAAACTATATGATGACAACTTGAAGTCAAACTATATGATGACAACTTGAAGTCAAACTATATGATGACAACTTGAAGTCAAACTATATGATGACAACTTGAAGTCAAACTATATGATGACAACTTGAAGTCAAACTATATGATGACAACTTGAAGTCAAACTATATGATGAAAACTTGAAGTCAAACTATATGATGACAACTTGAAGTCAAACTATATGATGACAACTTGAAGTCAAACTATATGATGACAACTTGAAGTCAAACTATATGATGACAACTTGAAGTCAAACTATATGATGACAACTTGAAGTCAAACTATATGATGAAAACTTGAAGTCAAACTATATGATGACAACTTGAAGTCAAACTATATGATGACAACTTGAAGTCAAACTATATGATGACAACTTGAAGTCAAACTATATGATGACAACTTGAAGTCAAACTATATGATGACAACTTGAAGTCAAACTATATGATGACAACTTGAAGTCAAACTATATGATGACAGAGATTTAAAAAAAACTAGATAACTCGTATTTGTTCTAATAATAGCAAAAAGTCATCCGTTCCGGGGATCGATTAATCGATGCCAAGAGAAAGAGGAACAAACTGTCGATAAAAAAACAACTCTTGCCGGTAAAAAAAAAATATTATTCAGTCTAATTGCGATTACGTTCGTCGTCCAAACATGGGATCAGGATCCCATTGCCATGATTAAATCCTGGGATCAGGATCCTATTGCCATGATTAAATCGTTGCTTAAAGGCAATCAAATATTCTATTTTTAAATCAATAATACCTCATCCTTCCTCTATATACCATTGCCCTTCAACTTCCACCTCTCACATCGGAAATAAAATGTTCCCATTTAATTAGTTTGCTGTTTACAAATATATATTACACTACAGTTTTGTAACAGTTCCTAGATTACACTACAGTTTTGTAACAGTTCCTAGATTACACTACAGTTTTATAACAGTTCCTAGATTATACTACAGTTTTGTAACAGTTCTTAGATTACACTACAGTTTTGTAACAGTTCTTAGATTAACTACAGTTTTGTAACAGTTCCTAGATTACATTACAGTTTTGTAACAGTTCTTAGATTACACTACAGTTTTGTAACAGTTCTTAGATTACACTACAGTTTTGTAACAGTTCTTAGATTACATTACAGTTTTGTAACAGTTCTTAGATTACATTACAGTTTTGTAACAGTTCCTAGATTACATTACAGTTTTGTACCAGTTCTTAGATTACACTACAGTTTTGTAACAGGTCGATATAACCTTCAGGAAGAGTTACATTCAATAATAAATTTATTAGTGTTTTAATCAGCATTACACAGCTAGCTCCATCGTTTTCCTTTACTACTCCATGGATGACATGACTTCAATGTCTGGGACATTAGACCTCAATGATAATCGAGTATTTAATAACAGTTAATGATGGTTAAAATGGTAATGATGGTACAAGTCAGAGCGGTTGCGGTAATACTATTTCAATGTGACAAAGAGACAGATAAGTGAGAGAATATAGAATGTTGGTAGAGAGAAAGTTAAGTGAGAGAATGTACAATGTTGGTAGAGAGAAAGTTAAGTGAGAGAATGTACAAAGTTGATAGAGAGAAAGTTATGTGAGAGAATGTACAATGTTGGTAGAGAGAAAGTTAGGTGAGAGAATGTACAATGTTGGTAGAGAGAAAGTTAAGTGAGAGAATGTACAATGTTGGTAGAGAGAAAGTTAAGTGAGAGAATGTACAATGTTGGTAGAGAGAAAGTTAAGTGAGAGAATGTACAATGTTGGTAGAGAGAAAGTTAAGTGAGAGAATGTACAATGTTGGTAGAGAGAAAGTTAAGTGAGAGAATGTACAATGTTGGTAGAGAGAAAGTTAAGTGAGAGAATGTACAAAGTTGATAGAGAGAAAGTTATGTGAGAGAATGTACAATGTTGGTAGAGAGAAAGTTAGGTGAGAGAATGTACAATGTTGGTAGAGAGAAAGTTAAGTGAGAGAATGTACAATGTTGGTAGAGAGAAAGTTAAGTGAGAGAATGTACAATGTTGGTAGAGAGAAAGTTAAGTGAGAGAATGTACAATGTTGGTAGAGAGAAAGTTAAGTGAGAGAATGTACAAAGTTGATAGAGAGAAAGTTAGGTGAGAGAATGTACAATGTTGGTAGAGAGAAAGTTAGGTGAGAGAATGTAGAATGTTGATGGAGAGAAAGTTAAGTGAGAGAATGTAGAATGGTGATAGAGAGAAAGTTAAGTGAGAGAATGTAGAATGTTGGTAGAGAGAAAGTTAAGTGAGAGAATGTACAATGTTGGTAGAAAGAAAGTTAAGTGAGAGAATGTACAATGTTGGTAGAGAGAAAGTTAAGTGAGAGAATGTACAATGTTGGTAGAGAGAAAGTTAGGTGAGAGAATGTAGAATGTTGATGGAGAGAAAGTTAAGTGAGAGAATGTAGAATGGTGATAGAGAGAAAGTTAAGTGAGAGAATGTACAATGTTGGTAGAGAGAAAGTTAAGTGAGAGAATGTACAATGTTGGTAGAGAGAAAGTTAAGTGAGAGAATGTACAATGTTGGTAGAGAGAAAGTTAAGTGAGAGAATGTACAATGTTGGTAGAGAGAAAGTTAAGTGAGAGAATGTACAATGTTGGTAGAGAGAAAGTTAGGTGAGAGAATGTAGAATGTTGATGGAGAGAAAGTTAAGTGAGAGAATGTACAATGTTGGTAGAGAGAAAGTTAAGTGAGAGAATGTACAATGTTGGTAGAGAGAAAGTTAAGTGAGAGAATGTACAAAGTTGATAGAGAGAAAGTTAAGTGAGAGAATGTACAATGTTGGTAGAGAGAAAGTTAAGTGAGAGAATGTACAATGTTGGTAGAGAGAAAGTTAAGTAAGAGAATGTAGAATGTTAAAAGAGAGAAAGCAAGTGAGAGAATATAGAATGTTGATAGAGAGAAAGTTAAAGGAGAGAATGTACAATGTTGGTAGAGAGAAAGTTAAGTGAGAGAATGTACAATGTTGGTAGAGAGAAAGTTAAGTGAGAGAATGTACAATGTTGATAGAGAGAAAGTTAAAGGAGAGAATGTACAATGTTGGTAGAGAGAAAGTTAAGTGAGAGAATGTACAATGTTGGTAGAGAGAAAGTTAAGTGAGAGAATGTACAATGTTGGTAGAGAGAAAGTTAAGTGAGAGAATGTACAATGTTGGTAGAGAGAAAGTTAAGTGAGAGAATGTAGAATGTTAAAAGAGAGAAAGCAAGTGAGAGAATATAGAATGTTGATAGAGAGAAAGTTAAAGGAGAGAATGTACAATGTTGGTAGAGAGAAAGTTAAGTGAGAGAATGTACAATGTTGGTAGAGAGAAAGTTAAGTGATAGAATGTACAATGTTGGTAGAGAGAAAGTTAAGTGAGAGAATGTACAATGTTGGTAGAGAGAAAGTTAAGTGAGAGAATGTACAATGTTGGTAGAGAGAAAGTTAAGTGAGAGAATGTACAATGTTGGTAGAGAGAAAGTTAAGTGAGAGAATGTACAATGTTGGTAGAGAGAAAGTTAAGTGAGAGAATGTACAAAGTTGATAGAGAGAAAGTTAAGTGAGAGAATGTACAATGTTGGTAGAGAGAAAGTTAAGTGAGAGAATGTACAATGTTGGTAGAGACAAAATTAAGTGAGAGAATGTACAATGTTGGTAGAGAGAAAGTTAAGTGAGAGAATGTACAATGTTGGTAGAGACAAAGTTAAGTGAGAGAATGTACAATGTTGGTAGAGAGAAAGTTAAGTGAGAGAATGTACAATGTTGGTAGAGAGAAAGTTAAGTGAGAGAATGTACAATGTTGGTAGAGAGAAAGTTAGTGAGAGAATGTAGAATGTTAAAAGAGAGAAAGCAAGTGAGAGAATATAGAATGTTGATAGAGAGAAAGTTAAAGGAGAGAATGTACAATGTTGGTAGATAGAAAGTTAAGTGAGAGAATGTACAATGTTGGTAGAGAGAAAGTTAGTGAGAGAATGTAGAATGTTAAAAGAGAGAAAGCAAGTGAGAGAATATAGAATGTTGATAGAGAGAAAGTTAAAGGAGAGAATGTACAATGTTGGTAGAGAGAAAGTTAAGTGAGAGAATGTACAAAGTTGGTAGAGAGAAAGTTAAGTGAGAGAATGTACAATGTTGGTAGAGAGAAAGTTAGTGAGAGAATGTAGAATGTTAAAAGAGAGAAAGCAAGTGAGAGAATATAGAATGTTGATAGAGAGAAAGTTAAGTGAGAGAATGTACAATGTTGGTAGAGAGAAAGTTAAGTGAGAGAATGTACAATGTTGGTAGAGAGAAAGTTAAGTGAGAGAATGTACAATGTTGGTAGAGAGAAAGTTAAGTAAGAGAATGTAGAATGTTAAAAGAGAGAAAGCAAGTGAGAGAATATAGAATGTTGATAGAGAGAAAGTTAAAGGAGAGAATGTACAATGTTGGTAGAGAGAAAGTTAAGTGAGAGAATGTACAATGTTGGTAGAGAGAAAGTTAAGTGAGAGAATGTACAATGTTGATAGAGAGAAAGTTAAAGGAGAGAATGTACAATGTTGGTAGAGAGAAAGTTAAGTGAGAGAATGTACAATGTTGGTAGAGAGAAAGTTAAGTGAGAGAATGTACAATGTTGGTAGAGAGAAAGTTAAGTGAGAGAATGTACAATGTTGATAGAGAGAAAGTTAAGTGAGAGAATGTACAATGTTGGTAGAGAGAAAGTTAAGTGATAGAATGTACAATGTTGGTAGAGAGAAAGTTAAGTGAGAGAATGTACAATGTTGATAGAGAGAAAGTTAAGTGAGAGAATGTACATTGTTGGTAGAGAGAAAGTTAAGTGAGAGAATGTACAATGTTGGTAGAGAGAAAGTTAAGTGAGAGAATGTACAAAGTTGATAGAGAGAAAGTTAAGTGAGAGAATGTACAATGTTGGTAGAGAGAAAGTTAAGTGAGAGAATGTACAATGTTGGTAGAGACAAAGTTAAGTGAGAGAATGTACAATGTTGGTAGAGAGAAAGTTAAGTGAGAGAATGTACAATGTTGGTAGAGAGAAAGTTAAGTGAGAGAATGTACAATGTTGGTAGAGAGAAAGTTAAGTGAGAGAATGTACAATGTTGGTAGAGAGAAAGTTAAGTGAGAGAATGTACAATGTTGGTAGAGAGAAAGTTAAGTGATAGAATGTACAATGTTGATAGAGAGAAAGTTAAAGGAGAGAATGTACAATGTTGGTAGAGAGAAAGTTAAGTGAGAGAATGTACAATGTTGGTAGAGAGAAAGTTAAGTGAGAGAATGTACAATGTTGGTAGAGAGAAAGTTAAGTGAGAGAATGTACAATGTTGGTAGAGAGAAAGTTAAGTGAGAGAATGTACAATGTTGGTAGAGAGAAAGTTAAGTGGGAGAATGTACAATGTTGGTAGAGAGAAAGTTAAGTGAGAGAATGTACAATGTTGGTAGAGAGAAAGTTAAGTGAGAGAATGTACAATGTTGGTAGAGAGAAAGTGAAGTGAGAGAATGTACAATGTTGGTAGAGAGAAAGTGAAGTGAGAGAATGTAGAATGGTGATAGAGAGAAAGCGTTACCTCCCTTTAGGACTGGTCAAACAAGGGATAACGTCCCCTTGATAAAATCGGTCCTTATCGATTATGTTGGTAGTTTGATCATTAATGTTTCTATGTCATGCAATCAATGTCGATCGGGACGTAAAAACGACAAGTCATTGTTGTCATGGTAAAGTAATAATTACTTGGCTATGCTGCTATTGATTTGGCTAAATACTTTTTCTTCTGGTATTCTGAGCCAATCGACCAACAACTTGGTGGGGCAAGAGAAGGGACAACAAAAGCTTGGCTTTACTGAGACTTCTGATCACTTGAGCTATTTACCATCTAATTAAACTCAAAGTAGACTTCTATACTAATCCAAACTAGATTTTTTTGTTCATTCAAATTTGACAGATCATGCGAAATACAATTAATAACTTCAATAGATGACTTGTCCAAAGATTAAATAATAATAACCCTATAGATGATGTATTTCTAGATTTTTCCAAAGCATTCGATAACGTTTATCATACAAGTTTACTGAAATATTTTCTTTTCATCTTTGGTCCCTTACATCAGTAGATTCAAGACTTTTTGATAGAAGAGAAAATGTAATAATTAATAGTCTAAATCATCACCAATAACTTTACACTCAAGAATTCCACAAGGAACTGTTCTATGGATTCCGCTTCCACTATTTCTAACTTATATTCATGACTTACCCACTTGAATCAAAACAGGAACAAAAGTAAGATTATAATTTTGTTTTAGTTGTTTGATTTGGTCCATGTTTGTAAAATTGTGAATCATCATTTAGTCTTTTTATGTCTTGGCCTATAGATTTTATCCGTATTCTTAGTTGTATGTTAAATGCGCTCTGAGCTTGCATTATGCTTGTTGGCAGCGCTATAACACGTGTCATTATTATTATTATTATTATTTGCTGATGATTGTATAATCTATAGAGTAATAACGACAAAAACTTACCTAGATGAATTACACAAATGGGAATCTAACTTGAACCCTAACCCTAACTTGACTTTGTCTTTCCACCCAGAAAAATGCCAACTGTTAAAAGCATCAAACAAAAAGAAAAAAATATTTAAAAACTACTTCATTCATGGTAAACACCTAACACAAACTAGTTATGCAAAGTATTTATGCGTAATAATAAATGATAAATTATAAAGAAATCTTCATATGGATGAAATAATGTAAAAAAACATAATTTAACAATACACAAGGATTCTAAACTGAAACTTTTACAAATATGTCGAAAACTAATTGTTTGATTAATCATGTCTCGCTTTATTAAGTTTAAGACATAAGTAAATGTATAAAATACAAAAACCTACAATTTAAACATTTACAAATACGTAAATGAAACAACAAACAAGTCTTCTTTGAATACAATTATTATAGACATTTCTAGTAATATTCAAAGCAAATTTAAGAAAAAATCAAAAGTACTTAAAAATATTGTATTAAAATAGAATTAAAACAAGAGAGCAGTATTAATAAAAAGATTTGTAATTGAGATGACAAACACTATTCAAATCTTAAGAAATAAAAAAAAAAGTAACAAAACAATCTATAGTATATGACTGTGTGAGACATAAGAAATTTATTATCCAAGAAAAGCAATTATATCAACAATTCAATAGTCTAGAGTCACGCCATCTCTACTTGCTTGATATGCTTCGGCATTACACTGACTCTACAATGACTAAGTTGCTAAGTTTACATGTTGTAAAATTTCTTTAATGAATAACAAGAAATGTCTTTTTTTTTCTTGTCATTGTTTATTTCGAATTGTCTCTTCAGTACTTATTGTCATTTGTAAACAAAACCCACTCATTAATATTGGCTTATTCTATAAGCACCCCCCCCCCACACACACACAAACACTATTAGATTTAACTCTATAAATTATCCATATAAAATCTACGCCTAACTTTATAATCGACTTTTATCCACTGATATGCCCAAATGTATAGTCAACTTATATCACCGCTACGTCTAACAATAACTTAAGCCTTTATAACCCATTTAATAACCCTAAAGCTACGCCTAACTCTATGATTTTGATCAGTAGGCCCCCTAGCGCCACCAACAGACCTAACGTACATTCAATTACATCCCCTGTTTCAACGGACTTAGATGAACAAAAAGAATCAATAAATCTATTTCTGCCCTGCTGGCAATTACGATCTATTGATTACAACATGCAGGGGCAAGTAACTAGATACAGTAATAACAGCACATCGTTATTACCGCTGTAGTTATCTTCTCATTATCTTTAACTAACGACAACAATTAGTTCTCAAATTTTATTAATAAAGTTTATTATTTCCCAGAGAAACAAATGCAAACACATATCCACAGTATATTTAACACGGACATAGAAACATATCCACAGTATATTTAACACGGACATAGAAACATATCCACAGTATATTTAACACGGACATAGAAACACATCCACAGTATATTTAACACGGACATAGAAACATATCCACAGTATATTTAACACGGACATAGAAACATATCCACAGTATATTTAACACGGACATAGAAACATATCCACAGTATATTCAACACGGACATAGAAACATATCCACAGTATATTTAACACGGACATAGAAACATATCCACAGTATATTCAACACGGACATAGAAACACATCCACAGTATATTTAACACGGACATAGAAACATATCCACAGTATATTTAACACGGACATAGAAACACATCCACATTATATTTAACACGGACATAGAAACACATCCACAGTATATTTAACACGAACATAGAAACACATATCCACAGTATATTTAACACGGACATAGAAACACATCCACAGTATATTTAACACGGACATAGAAACACATCCACAGTATATTTAACACGGACATAGAAACACATCCACAGTATATTTAACACGGACATAGAAACACATCCACAGTATATTTAACACGGACATAGAAACACATCCACAGTATATTTAACACGGACATAGAAACACATCCACAGTATATTTAACACGGACATAGAAACACATCCACAGTATATTTCACACGGACATAGAAACACATCCACAGTATATTTAACACGGACATAGAAACATATCCACAGTATATTTAACACGGACATAGAAACACATCCACAGTATATTTAACACGGACATAGAAACACATCCACAGTATATTTAACACGGACATAGAAACACATCCACAGTATATTTAACACAGACATAGAAACACATCCACAGTATATTTAACACGGACATAGAAACATATCCACAGTATATTCAACACGGACATAGAAACATATCCACAGTATATTTAACACGGACATAGAAACACATCCACAGTATATTTAACACGGACATAGAAACACATCCACAGTATATTTAACACGGACATAGAAACATATCCACAGTATATTCAACACGGACATAGAAACACATCCACAGTATATTTAACACGGACATAGAAACATATCCACAGTATATTTAACACGGACATAGAAACACATCCACAGTATATTTAACACGGACATAGAAACATATCCACAGTATATTTAACACGGACATAGAAACACATCCACAGTATATTTAACACGGACATAGAAACATATCCACAGTATATTTAACACGGACATAGAAACACATCCACAGTATATTTAACACGGACATAGAAACATATCCACAGTATATTTAACACGGACATAGAAACATATCCACAGTATATTTAACACGGACATAGAAACACATCCACAGTATATTTAACACGGACATAGAAACATATCCACAGTATATTCAACACGGACATAGAAACACATCCACAGTATATTTAACACGGACATAGAAACATATCTACAGTATATTTAACACGGACATAGAAACACATCCACAGTATATTTAACACGGACATAGAAACATATCCACAGTATAATTAACACGGACATAGAAACACATCCACAGTATATTTAACACGGACATAGAAACATATCCACAGTATATTTAACACGGACATAGAAACATATCCATAGTATATTTAACTCGGACATAGAAACATATCCACAGTATATTTAACACGGACATAGAAACACATCCACAGTATATTTAACACGGACATAGAAACACATCCACAGTATATTTAACACGGACATAGAAACATATCCACAGTATATTTAACACGGACATAGAAACACATCCACAGTATATTTAACACGGACATAGAAACACATCCACAGTATATTTAACACGGACATAGAAACATATCCACAGTATATTTAACACGGACATAGAAACATATCCACAGTATATTTAACACGGACATAGAAACACATACACAGTATATTTAACACGGACATAGAAACATATCCACAGTATATTTAACACGGACATAGAAACCTATCCACTGTATATTTAACACGGACATAGAAACATATCCACAGTATATTTAACACGGACATAGAAACATATCCACAGTATATTTAACACGGACATAGAAACCTATCCACTGTATATTTAACACGGACATAGAAACATATCCACAGTATATTTAACACGGACATATAAACATATCCACAGTATATTTAACACGGACATAGAAACATATCCACAGTATATTTAACACGGACATAGAAACACATCCACAGTATATTTAACACGGACATAGAAACACATCCACAGTATATTTAACACGGACATAGAAACATATCCACAGTATATTTAACACGGACATAGAAACCTATCCACTGTATATTTAACACGGACATAGAAACATATCCACAGTATATTTAACACGGACATAAAAACATATCCACAGTATATTTAACACGGACATAGAAACATATCCACAGTATATTTAACACGGACATAGAAACACATCCACAGTATATTTAACACGGACATAGAAACACATCCACAGTATATTTAACACGGACATAGAAACATATCCACAGTATATTTAACACGGACATAGAAACACATCCACAGTATATTTAACACGGACATAGAAACACATCCACAGTATATTTACCACGGACATAGAAACATATCCACAGTATATTTAACACGGACATAGAAACACATCCACAGTATATTTAACACGGACATAGAAACACATCCACAGTATATTTAACACGGACATAGAAACATATCCACAGTATATTTAACACGGACATAGAAACATATCCACAGTATATTTAACACGGACATAGAAACATATCCACAGTATATTTAACACGGACATAGAAACCTATCCACAGTATATTTAACACGGACATAGAAACATATCCACAGTATATTTAACACGAACATAGAAACATATCCACAGTATATTTAACACGGACATAGAAACATTATAACAGTATATTTAACACGGACATAGAAACATATCCACAGTATATTTAACACGGACATAGAAACATATCCACAGTATATTTAACACGGACATAGAAACATATCCACAGTATATTTAACACGGACATAGAACTATATCCACAGTATATTTAACACGGACATAGAAACATATCCACAGTATATTTAACACGAACATAGAAACATATCCACAGTATATTTAACACGGACATAGAAACATATCCACAGTATATTTAACACGGACATAGAAACATATCCACAGTATATTTAACACGGACATAGAAACATATCCACAGTATATTTAACACGGACATAGAACTATATCCACAGTATATATAACACGGACATAGAAACATATCCACAGTATATTTAACACGAACATAGAAACATATCCACAGTATATTTAACACGGACATAGAAACATATCCACAGTATATTTAACACGGACATAGAAACATATCCACAGTATATTTAACACGGACATAGAAACATATCCACAGTATATTTAACACGGACATAGAAACTTATCCACAGTATATTTAACACGGACATAGAAACATATCCACAGTATATTTAACACGGACATAGAAACATATCCACAGTATATTTAACACGGACATAGAAACATATCCACAGTATATTTAACACGGACATAGAAACATATCCACAGTATATTTAACACGGACATAGAAACACATCCACAGTATATTTAACACGGACATAGAAACACATCCACAGTATATTTAACACGAACATAGAAACACATCCACAGTATATTTAACACGAACATAGAAACATATCCACAGTATATTTAACACGGACATAGAAACACATCCACAGTATATTTAACACGGACATAGAAACACATCCACAGTATATTTAACACGAACATAGAAACACATCCACAGTATATTTAACACGAACATAGAAACATATCAAAAGTATATTTAACACGGACATAGAAACTTATCCCCAGTATATTTAACACGAACATAGAAACATATCCACAGTATATTTAACACGGACATAGAAACACATCCACAGTATATTTAACACGAACATAGAAACATATCCACTGTATATTTAACACGGACATAGAAACATATCCACAGTATATTTAACACGAACATAGAAACACATCCACAGTATATTTAACACGGACATAGAAACACATCCACAGTATATTTAACACGGACATAGAAACACATCCACAGTATATTCAACACGGACATAGAAACACATCCACAGTATATTCAACACGGACATAGAAACACATCCACAGTATATTTAACACGAACATAGAAACATATCCACAGTATATTTAACACGGACAAAGAAACACATCCACAGTATATTTAACACGAACATAGAAACATATCCACAGTATATTTAACACGGACATAGAAACACATCCACAGTATATTTAACACGAACATAGAAACACATCCACAGTATATTTAACACGGACATAGAAACACATCCACAGTATATTTAACACGGACATAGAAACATATCCACAGTATATTTAACACGGACATAGAAACACATCCACAGTATATTTAACACGGACATAGAAACACATCCACAGTATATTTAACACGGACATAGAAACACATCCACAGTATATTTAACACGAACATAGAAACACATCTGTCACAATTCTGGATTTAATCGTGACTATTAGCACTTAGATAGATAGCAGTGTATAACTAGAACCTTAGATTAGCTTAAGTTTAGCTAGAATAGAGAGAAGGTTAGTCTGACGTCACTATCTTCTCCCTCCCTTACGCAATTACATCTCCCCATCACTCTTTCTCACCTGTTTCTCTACCCTTCACTATACTCTTGTACTACGCCCAAATTCAGAGTCTACTGACTAATACGACCAACGTGGTACTACATCTTGGTTGAATGGGTACGAATGTGTTAGTTAGAATGTATTTATTTTATCCTATGCTATATTAATGTATTCATATCATGTCTTAATGTATTTATATCTTGTGCTATTTTAACGCATGTGTAGACAGTCATTGCTCGATCCCTCACTCACCCCGTCCTCTCCGCGCCCCCGCCACCCCCCCCCCTTTATATCCCCTCAGCTTAGCGGCACGTTATGCAATTGCTTTGAGACGGTCGTTCCCTGAGCGAGTCATTACTCGATCCCTCACTCACCCCCTCCTCTTCGCGTCCCCGCCACCCCCACCCCTTTTTATATCCCCTCAGCTTAGCGGCATGTTATGCAATTGCTTTGAGACGGTCGTTCCCTGAGCGTTGACCAGAGAACCCAGTTCGCACACATATAACTAA
Organism: Anisus vortex; assembly: GCA_949126835.1. Lineage (NCBI taxonomy): Eukaryota > Metazoa > Mollusca > Gastropoda > Planorbidae > Anisus > Anisus vortex. The sequence continues at coordinate 399,283 of OX421507.1, read as the reverse complement.
TTCTCGTCCGAAACCCTCCCCCAGCCACTTGAGTTAACTACTTAAAATTCTACCAAAGGGAGATAAATTCCCCCACTCAGCATGACGTCTGTATCAATTGTCTTTCATCTAGACCTCTCCCCCCCCCTTTCCGCCCTCGCAACCCCGACCCCCAATCCATTTTTGGCTCCAATAAGCTTTTCTTATGCAAATGTATATTCAATCTAGCCAATGAGAATAGGATGTAATTAACTGTAAGCCAACCAAATTAACCTTGGGTCAGGTGACTAATGTCCACGAAAAGCCCGCCCAACTAAACTAAAGCAGATCTCCCCCAGCTCCCGAGCTAGACACATCGTTTTGGTCTAGCTCCCGAATTGTTACTTGGACTTGCAGATACTTAGCCAGTAATCGTAATTCCCTCATTATAGTTACGTAGCCTAAACTAGGATTCCGCAACAACACAGTATATTGAGTGTTAGACGTTCCTGTGCATATATCTCAAGCATTGTATCTCCCCTGCATGTTAGTATGTGTATTTCATCATTGGATATTGAATTTGAATCATAAATAAACACCTGAAACGTAACCAGAGACTTGCTTGCCTAACTTAGAACTGTCTGTTTGTGTGTGTTTAATAACATCTAAACGAGCCAGTAGAGAACAAATAAATATTCCAGGTCAACTACAGCATCGGCACCTCATATCTCTAAGACAACCAGCCATTATTACCCCCCTCTCAATTGCCACATCGTGACAAAGTGGGACCTCGTGTCCGGGATTATCTGAACTTCAAGCCGTTCAGCGCACTGTCAACAGCAACAACCCGAGGACTACGCCGATTCTGAAACCGACCCTGGATGGGGGCTCATCTCTCTACAACACAAAGACTCTAAGCCAGCAACCAGACCCGTCATCATAACGCCAGCAACCAGATCCATCAACCCATCAAACCAGGCTCGCCTCTTTACGCAGCCTACGCCACCCCAGCCTACGCTTACGCCACCCCAGCCTACGCCTACGACACCCCAGCCTACGCTTACGCCACCCCAGCCTACGCTTACGCCACCCCAGCCTACGTCTACGACACCCCAGCCTACGCTTACGCCACCCCAGCCTACGCCTACGTCACCCCAGCCTACGCACCCCAGATACGCCAACCTAAGCCACCCCAGATTCGCCACTCCGAGCAATCTACGCCACCCCAGCCAACTCACCCCACTAAGCCAGGCTCGCCACACTACGCCAGCCTACGTCACCCCAGACACACCAGCAACCAAATTTGCCACCCCATTACGCCAGATTTGCCGCCCCAACCGCCAGGTCGCCACCCTCTGGCCCCGCATCAACGTACCGGCACCCGAGACGTCAGCAGAGAGACCCACCGCCGCCGCATCAGCCTGCCCGACAACTAGAGACCGCCGAGAACCCGACAACTGCCCTGTCAACCTCCCCATACAACGCGCCGATAGTATTAGTAAAGAAATCAGACGGATCTCACCGCATGTGCGTAGATTTCCGCCGGTTAAACGCAGTCACTGAATTTCAAGTCGAGCCCATGCCAGACCCTGATTTACTATTTTCAAAACTGAGCAACGCTCAATACTTTTCCAAGTTTGACCTTAGCAAGGGGTTCTTCCAAATAGAAGTGGAAGAGAAGTGCCGCCCTTACCTCGCCTTTACCACCGACCAAGGCCACTTCGAATTCCAAACCGTCCCCTTTGGCCTAAACAATTCCCCCTCCGTGTTCACTCGCATGATGCGAAAACTGATCCAGCCAATTGACCGACCTGGGATCACCCACTTCGTGGATGACATCTTGATAGCCACGCCCACCTGGGCAGAACATGTGGAAACGATAACCGCTCTACTAGCTAGACTCCGCGAATTCGGCCTAACCGCCAGGCCGTCGAAATGCATGGTAGGTTTCAATAAACTGAAATTCTTAGGTCACATGATCGAAAAGAACAAAATAATGCCAGACGAAACCAAAGTAGAGAAAATTAAGTTAGCCCCTCAGCCCACCACCAAATCAGGTATAAGGTCCCTCCTAGGATTAACAGGGTATTACCAAAAGTTCATACCGCAATACAATAGCATCGCGGCCCCTTTAACAGACTTGACGCGGAAAAACCTCCCGGAAAAAGTCACCTGGTCAACAGAATGCCAGCTAGCGTTCGACCAGCTGAAGGCTGCTCTCACTAGTAAACCCATACTCCGTCTGCCTGACCCGACCCGCCCCTACGTATTGAAGTGCGACGCTAGTGGACGCGCCGTCGGCGCGGCCCTGCTACAACCCGACCCGGAGCGCGATAATATGCTGTTTCCCGTAGCATATGCCTCGCGTAAGCTCAATGCCACCCAGATGAATTACAGTACTTCTGAGCTAGAATGTTGGGCTTTTGTGTTTGGAATTGAGAAGTTCCACGTATACCTATACGGTCGCCATTTTATCCTCCACACAGACCACCAACCCCTCACGTTTCTCGCATGCGCAAAAAACCTAAACAGAAGGTTAATGAGGTACTCCCTCACCCTGTCACAGTACAGCTTCCAGACCATCTACCAGTCCGGGAAGGAACACCATCTCGCAGATTTCCTGTCCCGGTACTCTGACTCAGATCCCGCCCCTGACTCAGGCCCCACCGACACCACTCAAACCCCGGCCTCAGACTCAGTAAATTAGGTATGAATCCACTCTCACGTGTATTCCAAATTGGCCCGGAGGGATGTCACAATTCTGGATTTAATCGTGACTATTAGCACTTAGATAGATAGCAGTGTATAACTAGAACCTTAGATTAGCTTAAGTTTAGCTAGAATAGAGAGAAGGTTAGTCTGACGTCACTATCTTCTCCCTCCCTTACGCAATTACATCTCCCCATCACTCTTTCTCACCTGTTTCTCTACCCTTCACTATACTCTTGTACTACGCCCAAATTCAGAGTCTACTGACTAATACGACCAACGTGGTACTACATCTTGGTTGAATGGGTACGAATGTGTTAGTTAGAATGTATATATTTTATCCTATGCTATATTAATGTATTCATATCATGTCTTAATGTATTTATATCTTGTGCTATTTTAACGCATGTGTAGACAGTCATTACTCGATCCCTCACTCACCCCCTCCTCTTCGCGCCCCCGCCACCCCCCCCCCCCTTTATATCCCCTCAGCTTAGCGGCACGTTATGCAATTGCTTTGAGACGGTCGTTCCCTGAGCGAGTCATTACTCGATCCCTCACTCACCCCCTCCTCTTCGCGTCCCCGCCACCCCCACCCCCTTTTATATCCCCTCAGCTTAGCGGCATGTTATGCAATTGCTTTGAGACGGTCGTTCCCTGAGCGTTGACCAGAGAACCCAGTTCGCACACATATAACTAATTCTCGTCCGAAACCCCCCCCCCCCAGCCACTTGAGTTAACTACTTAAAATTCTACCAAAGGGAGATAAATTCCCCCACTCAGCATGACGTCTGTATCAATTGTCTTTCATCTAGACCTCTCCCCCCCCCTTTCCGCCCTCGCAACCCCGACCCCCAATCCATTTTTGGCTCCAATAAGCTTTTCTTATGCAAATGTATATTCAATCTAGCCAATGAGAATAGGATGTAATTAACTGTAAGCCAACCAAATTAACCTTGGGTCAGGTGACTAATGTCCACGAAAAGCCCGCCCAACTAAACTAAAGCAGATCTCCCCCAGCTCCCGAGCTAGACACATCGTTTTGGTCTAGCTCCCGAATTGTTACTTGGACTTGCAGATACTTAGCCAGTAATCGTAATTCCCTCATTATAGTTACGTAGCCTAAACTTGGATTCCGCAACAACACAGTATATTGAGTGTTAGACGTTCTTGTGCATATATCTCAAGCATTGTATCTCCCCTGCATGTTAGTATGTGTATTTCATCATTGGATATTGAATTTGAATCATAAATAAAGACCTGAAACGTAACCAGAGACTTGCTTGCCTAACTTAGAACTGTCTGTTTGTGTGTGTTTAATAACATCTAAACGAGCCAGTAGAGAACAAATAAATATTCCAGGTCAACTACAGCATCGGCACCTCATATCTCTAAGACAACCAGCCATTATTACCCCCCTCTCAATTGCCACATCGTGACAACATCCACAGTATATTTAACACGGACATAGAAACACATCCACAGTATATTTAACACGAACATAGAAACACATCCACAGTATATTTAACACGGACATAGAAACACATCCACAGTATATTCAACACGGACATAGAAACACATCCACAGTATATTTAACACGGACATAGAAACACATCCACAGTATATTTAACACGGACATAGAAACATATCCACAGTATATTTAACACGAACATAGAAACACATCCACAGTATATTTAACACGGACATAGAAACACATCCACAGTATATTCAACACGGACATAGAAACACATCCACAGTATATTCAACACGGACATAGAAACACATCCACAGTATATTCAACACGAACATAGAAACATATCCACAGTATATTTAACACGGACATAGAAACACATCCACAGTATATTTAACACGGACATAGAAACACATCCACAGTATATTTAACACGGACATAGAAACACATCCACAGTATATTTAACACGAACATAGAAACACATCCACAGTATAATTAACACGGACATAGAAACACATCCACAGTATATTTAACACAGACATAGAAACATATCCACAGTATATTCAACACGGACATAGAAACACATTTACAGTATATTTAACACGAACATAGAAACATATCCACAGTATATTTAACACGGACATAGAAACACATCTACAGTATATTTAACACGAACATAGAAACATATCCACAGTATATTTAACACGGACATAGAAACACATCCACAGTATATTTAACACGAACATAGAAACACATCCACAGTATATTTAACACGGACATAGAAACACATCCACAGTATATTTAACACGGACATAGAAACACATCCACAGTATATTTAACACGGACATAGAAACACATCCACAGTATATTTAACACGGACATAGAAACACATCCACAGTATATTTAACACGGACATAGAAACACATCCACAGTATATTTAACACGAACATAGAAACACATCCACAGTATATTTAACACGGACATAGAAACACATCCACAGTATATTTAACACAGACATAGAAACATATCCACAGTATATTCAACACGGACATAGAAACCTATCCACTGTATATTCAACACGGACATAGAAACCTATCCACTGTATATTTAACACGGACATAGAAACATATCCACAGTATATTTAACACGGACATAGAAACATATCTACAGTATATTCAACACGGACATAGAAACATAACCACAGTATATTTAACACGGACATAGAAACATATCCACAGTATATTTAACACGGACATAGAAACATATCCACAGTTTATTTAACACGGACATAGAAACATATCCACAGAATATTTAACACGGACATAGAAACACATCCACAGTATATTTAACACAGACATAGAAACATATCCACAGTATATTCAACACGGACATAGAAACATATCCACTGTATATTTAACACGGACATAGAAACATATCCACAGTATATTTAACACGGACATAGAAACATATCCACAGTATATTCAACACGGACATAGAAACATATCCACAGTATATTTAACACGGACATAGAAACATAGCCACAGTATATTTAACACGGACATAGAAACATATCCACAGTATATTTAACACGGACATAGAAACATATCCACAGTATATTTAACACGGACATAGAAACATATCCACAGTATATTTAACACGGACATAGAAACATATCCACAGTATATTTAACACGGACATAGAAACATATTCACAGTATATTCATCACGGACATAGAAACATATCCACAGTATATTTAACACGGACATAGAAACACATACACAGTATATTCAACACGGACATAGAAACTCATCCACAGTAAATTCAACCCGGACATAGAAACACATCCACAGTTTATTCAACACGGATATGGAAACATATCCACAGTATATATTTAACACGGACATAGAAATGCATCCACAGTATATTTAACACGGACATAGAAACATATTCACAGTATATTCATCACGGACATAGAAACACATCCACAGTATATTCAACACGGACATAGAAATGCATCCACAGTATATTCAACACGGACATAGAAACATATCCACAGTATATTTAACACGGACATAGAAACATATCCACAGTATATTTAACACGGGCATAGAAACACATCCACAGTATATTCAACACGGACATAGAAACACATTATATATCGATTAGCTGACCTAAACCTAAAACCTACAGATATCATTTATCTCTAGTGTTACGAATATCGGTCATAAATGAATGACGTAGTAAGGCATTGACCTCTTAACAAGTGCGTATCAGAGTCCAAAGCGACCAAGGTTTGACCTTTATGCCCTGAGGGCAAGTTAAATAAAATAATTCGTTCAAATCCCGTGGAAATTGGGGGATAATTCTGGATCGTAGTAATTATAGAGAAAGAGGTTAAAATGCGTATTAAGACCCTGTAGAATCTTCGATGATAGTTTTCTTTGTAAAGTTCCGACCTCCTTAAAGTTAGTTCAGTTTAAACGTTTGTAGAGTGAAGTCGCTATATTCATACATGTACATATAATGCCATTTTATTGATACTTATGTTGCCACCAGTTGATGAAATTTATTGATCGTTTATATAGAGTCTACAATTTAAATAAAATTGTTTATTCAACAACTGGAGTTGTTTGATCTATCGTTGTCGAGAAAGGTGTTGAAGATAATTATCACGAATATAACTACATTACTGCATAGACCTGTCAGTCAAGGAACCCCTAGCTTGGGCTACAGATTAGCAGAATCTAGAGACTTCTAATAAAGATACAACTATATTCATTGAATCCGATTTAACGAGTCGTAATAATAGTCAAACCTAAAGAGGTCCATAACAGTTTGGGGGCTCGTCCGGGATAGTTGTATAGTGAAGCATATATTCAAGTTGTGTTGTGTTGTGTGTTGGAGCCGTGACCTACTGAGCAAGCCTAAGAACGCTGAAATTATTCTTCCGATTGGAAAAACGTAAGTTGGAAATTTACCACTTTATAAATCTCTTAACTAAAGAATGGAATTTATTGAAAATCCAGAAGAAGAAGTTCTGAAAACTTTATCAATAAAGAAGTTAAAAGAGATCGCTGAGATCTTAAAGATAGAAGTTACTGAAACTACACCATCGAGGACTGTGTTGACACAGCAGATAAGAGATGTGTTGATTGCGAGTGGCAAGTTGAAAGTAGAATCAAGCGCGGAGGGATATCAAGTTGAAGGTCAGATGTCTGAACAGTTCCGATTTCAACTAGAAATGAAACGGCTTGAAATAGAAGAAAGACGTCTAGAAATAGAAAGTCAGGAAAGAGATAAGAAAAGTCAAAGAGAAAGTCAGGAAAGAATAGAGCTAGCAAAGATAGGAGCTACTAAAAAAGAATCTCATAGTGATGTAGAGATGGCCAGATGGAAAAAGCTAGTCCCTACCTACATTGATAAAGAAAGTGAAATAGCTAATTTCTTCCAGACCTTTGAAATTTCTTGCAGAGATTTTAAGTTCCCAGAAGATAAATGGGGAATATTAGTCAGAACAGCTTTTACTCAGGGAAGGGCAAGAGATTGTGTTCTGTTGTTAAAAGAGGAGCATTTAAATGATTATGAAGTCATTAAAGACACTGTACTAAAAGCCTATAACCAAATACCGGAAAGTTATCGGAAAAGGTTCCGTCAGTACACAATGTCCCCTTACCAAACACACTTAGACTTCCTTAGAGCAGAAGAAAAGCTAATGGATCAGTGGATAAAATCCAGAAATATCTCCACATTAAAAGAAATGAAAGAGATCATTCTGTTAGAAGATTTTATTAACAAAGTGAGGCCGGATATAAGAATGTATTTATCCGAGCGTGATATCACTGACCCACATAAGGCTGCTGATTTAGCTGAACAGTATGCACTGTGTCATAGGACAGCTGGTGAAAAGAATGTTAATAGGCCACAACGGCAAGCAGAAAACACACAGAAACATCGTGAAAAAGAGCATTTTGTGAAACAAAATGATGTGAATAAGAAACCTGTCAACAAAAACGTCCGATGTACTTTTTGTAAAAGAACAGGACATAGCATCGAAGACTGTTGGAGTATACGAAGCGACAAAAGACCTAACAAAGTGGTAAGGTGCACTAGCCATAAACCAAAACAAAAGGTACAAGAAAGCGAAAATACAAACGAACTGAATTCGAAGAAAGATTCTTCTAAACCAGAAAAACTGAGGGTGGATTTGCCTGAGAGCAAAAGTCAGAAGGTAGAGAAATCTACAACTGAAGATAATGAGGATAAATATCCTGATTATAAATACAGAATGGCTACTATTGGATTAATTGTCCAAATCCACAGAGACGAGAAAGTAGACCAAAGTATTTTTGACTCGAACAAGAGTCTGAAGTCATCGAAAGATGAAACAACACCCGGAAGTCATGGTCAAGGGAAGAATAAAATTGACACAGAGACCCTGTGCAGTTTTCAACCGTTCATTAGTGAAGGTTGTGTGGCCTTACAAAAGGAAGGACCACTGAAGTCCGTAAGAATATTACGAGACACAGGAGCATCATTAACACTGCTGCTTAAAGATGTATTACCATTAAATGATAATACATTGACAGGACAGACTGTCCTATTGAGAGGTTTTGAATGGAAAGAAGAAATACCTCTACATAGGATATACCTCACATCTGACTTGGTGACAGGATATGTGACAGTTGGAGTAATATCAAAACTTCCTGTTGAGGGCATATCTGTTATCCTAGCAAATGATTTGGCGAAAGGGAGGGTGAGACCTGAACTGATTGTAAAGGAAAATCCAGACCCTAGTCCTATTGTGGAGACAGGAAAAGAAAAAGAACTTTATCCTGTAGGTGATGTCATAAATGGTATGACACCACAGAAAAAGAAAGAAGAAACTATCTCACAAGAAAAGGAAAGGAAAGAAGAAATTCTCCCACGAGAGAAGAAAGAGGAAGAAGAAGTGGAACTTGATACTACTATTTTCTCCATGATTGATGATTGTCCGAAAGGAAATGAACAATCAAAGAAGTCATCACAAAATGAATTGATTGCTGAGCAGAAAGTAGACCCAGAGTTGCTACAGTTGCATGAGAAAGCTGTCGACGAGAAAGAAAATCCTACTACTGATGTCTATGAACAGATAGACCACAGCATAAACAAACAACAATGCAAACCTGCAGTTGCCGGTACAGATGAAGATTGGAGGAGCATCACTGAAGAAACGAGTGCGGAGAGCTGGACCGAAACTACCAAAAGCTATGGGTTACCACAATCCATACCGACGGATCGAAGGACCAACTTCACCTCGGAACTCTTCAATCCAGTCCTAAAGAACTTATACCTGGAGCAGGAGAGGTCAACTGAATCCCATCCGGAAAGTCGAGGAGCCTATGGACCAATCTTTGGACCCACTGTCCGAGGACCACTCAAACTACTTCAAGAAGCATGGCAGACCGAATTGGATCTCCTTGGGCTGATCAAGTACCTAGATAAGTACATAAATTTTTTGTCTGACTTAACTGTTTTTGTTAGGAAAAAATTGTACACTGCTCACATGCAGATGCCATTGTTGTGTGATGAAAGCAAGGCAAATATATTATATCATTTGAAAATGATAAAGCCTTACCTTCTGAAAACAATTGGAATAAGCTTGATGTTGTTAACATTGTTACTCTTATTTGTAAAATTTATGCCTGGAGTACAGGATGAATTGAATGACAAATTCACTGATAGTTAGTTACCAAACTTACTATTTTAAAACTAAATCCCTTACTTGTGATAAAAAAGGAATGAGTAAAAGTATTGTTAGAGTAAATATCATTATAGTGTGATATTTCTAAACAAACTTGTTAGGTTGAGCATTTAAAATAATTGCTATAAGAGAACAAGATCAGTTTTATCCGCAGAATTGGTTTCTAAATCAGAGGACATTATAAATGTGGACTGATTATAAGATATGTTTGAGAATCTCTGGAAATGATAATTGAAACATTTAGCAGAGAGGATAATTTGATTGAAAAAGATGTAAATGGTTTTAAGAAAAGAGAATTTTTCTATCACTAAAGTATTGAGAAATGTTTTATGATTGTACTATGGAAAATATTTTATCATGTACTGTTGTTGAAATAATTGCACTGAGTCAAGATGCAAATTTCTTCTATGTGAATTTATTCATTTGTTCTATTATCACTGAATGTATGATAATGAAGGGTAAAAATAGTTGCAGCAAGGCAGAACTATGACTAAAAAGAATTCCAAGAATTGTATTATATATGATTTTTCACTTTTAGGATACTGTTACATGAAAAGCAGACCAAAAGTAGAAACTAATAAAACTTTGTATCCTTGTTTGTATAAATTTAGGATATGGGCCACTGATTTGACACTGCAAACCAGAATGATTGAGAATTTCATGGTTGAAAATTTATAATGTTGACATACCAATGTTAAACTAATGTATGATTAATTAAGGATTTCATGTCAAGATTGTAAAACTAATCTATATTTTTTCTGTATTAGTTAAAATAGATTGAATGAATTGTATTGACAAGCAAAAGATTGGGTAGACCTGAACACTGTGAAAGTAACAGGAGAACCAATGAATAAAACCTTTTATGGAATGGAAAAGAGCAATGTATTCCAACCTTACTGACTGAAAAGCTTGGATATGGAACTAACCATTCAGACCAGCAGTTTGTTTTGTACATAAATTGTTACATTGATTTCGCTATGAAAAAAAAATTAATAGTAGCCTATGCTTAACTTTTCTACTTCAATAATATTGTATTTAATGTAATCTAAAGAAAATAAGTACTTACTGTGTAGTACTAAGATTGTATGAAGATAATATAACTTGTTTTAATTGATAGTTAATTAAGTAAATTAACCAAATTTGTTTAAGTAAATCCATGATTGTCTGAATGTTTCAATTTAACCTGCTACGATGTGAACTCTTTTAAAAAAGAAAATAATGACGTCGAAAGGTCATGGTAAAATGAAAGATTGAAATATTTTTAATGATTTTTGCTATAAACTATTTTAATTCGTGAACAGACTATGTTTAATGTTCTCAAAATAATATAAATGAATTTGATTTTGAGATAATAAGTTGTTAAAGAATGCTCATTTAATACGATAACGTTTTGGTCGCGTAGAGATTTATTTTCTTTGACCTCGGCTGTGATGAGGTAGAAATTTGCATAGCGATGTCAATATTGTTAGAATCAATAGGGAATGAGAGAGTGATCGCAAGGAAGAGGGAGAGAAAGAAAAAAGAATACTGACCTAGAAATTTTGGGTTTTGACACAGACAGTGTTGTCTAAAGCCTACAGGCTTGAAAAAAAAAATACTGTCTACACGAGCAATAAAATTTTTGTTGTAAAGTGAAATTAGGTCAGGGCTAGTATTTTTTTTGTTTGGTAATTGAGTTAGGCCTAGCATGTGTTCTATCAGAACGTTTGGTTTTTTTTTCTCCTTATGAAAAAATAAGTCGTGTCTGCATATTATTTTTTCTTTTGTTGTTTGATTACAAATGTAAAAGATATTAGTTTATAAATTAAATGGACGAGAGAGTTTTTATTACAGTGGAATGTTCAATGTAATAGAAGTTATTGACTTGTATTGTATTATATCTATTAAGAATGATTATGTATTTTTCTTGTATACAAGATTTAGATAAACAGTTTGATTGTCCATTGTTTTGAATTAAAAATGGAATGATTGAATGACTATAGTTAAGCCATTTGATAAGATGAATTTATATTGCATATATTATTATGTTATTGTTATCAGTTCGATTGAATTATTGGGATCGCCAATTGAACTGTATTGTTTTCCCCGGAATATTTTCTTTTATAATTATTCCTTAAAATTAACATTTTTTCAAATGTAAAAGAAATAATTATAAAGCTTTAGAAGGGGGGGGATGTTACGAATATCGGTCATAAATGAATGACGTAGTAAGGCATTGACCTCTTAACAAGTGCGTATCAGAGTCCAAAGCGACCAAGGTTTGACCTTTATGCCCTGAGGGCAAGTTAAATAAAATAATTCGTTCAAATCCCGTGGAAATTGGGGGATAATTCTGGATCGTAGTAATTATAGAGAAAGAGGTTAAAATGCGTATTAAGACCCTGTAGAATCTTCGATGATAGTTTTCTTTGTAAAGTTCCGACCTCCTTAAAGTTAGTTCAGTTTAAACGTTTGTAGAGTGAAGTCGCTATATTCATACATGTACATATAATGCCATTTTATTGATACTTATGTTGCCACCAGTTGATGAAGTTTATTGATCGTTTATATTGAGTCTACAATTTAAATAAAATTGTTTATTCAACAACTGGAGTTGTTTGATCTATCGTTGTCGAGAAAGGTGTTGAAGATAATTATCACGAATATAACTACATTACTGCATAGACCTGTCAGTCAAGGAACCCCTAGCTTGGGCTACAGATTAGCAGAATCTAGAGACTTCTAATAAAGATACAACTATATTCATTGAATCCGATTTAACGAGTCGTAATAATAGTCAAACCTAAAGAGGTCCATAACACTAGTTTTATATGAACGGAATTAAATAAGCAAAATATATGGGGAGGTAAAAGTCACTTATCCCGTCTGTAAAGTAATGTCTACACCACTCTGTCCACATTATTTCTCCACACATACACACTACATACAAAGTACACCCCCTCACACACACACACCACAAACACACCACACACACACCACAAACACCACAAACACACCATACACACACATCACAAACACACACACCACAAACACCACACACACAACAAAAACACCACACACACACCACAAACACACACACCACAAACACCACACACACCACACACACACCAAACACCACAAACACACCACAAACACACCACACACACTACACACACACCACAAACACACACACCATAAACACCACACACACCACAAACACACCACACACACCACAAACAAACACCACAAACACACAAACACCACAAACACACCACACACACACACCACAAACACACCACACATACACCACATACACACAATACACACCACACACACCACACACCACAAACACACCACCAACACACACACACCACAAACACACTAAAACACAAACCACAAACACCCCACACATACACCACACACAAAACACAACAAAAACCACAAACACACACACACCACACACCATAAATACACACACACCACACACACCACAAACACACCACAAGCACACCACAAACACACCACACACACACCACACACCACAAACACACCACACACCCACACCACAAACACACCACACATACACCACACACACCACAAACACACCATACACATCACACACACACACCACAAACACACCACACACACACGACACGCACACCACAAACACACACCACAAACCCACACACCACAAATACACACCACAAACACCACAAACACACAACACACACACCAAAAACACACACCACAAACACTCACCACACACACACACCACCCATACACCACACACTCAAACCACACACACGCACTACCACACTTCTATTATCTCTACACATACAAACACTATACCAATTGTTACATATTTTCATCTTTATCTCCAGATATAGTTTTCCCTAGCGTTCGAATAATTGTTCACTTCGCTTTAGACTTTGGTAGGAAAAGACCCGAGGTTAACCCTATTGTCTGGCAAAGTCATTGAAAATTATGTTAATGAGGAGTCTGCTAAGAAGCTAGTCTGAGCGTTATTAAAACAAAGGAGGAGAATCTCTCGCCGCAAGCTCGTGTAGTAATGAGAATAGTAAACTTCGTTTCTGGAGTTTGTCAGTGACGTCACTATCTATTTCGACATGACACTGTCAGGCCTGGATCAACCAAATAACACGTGCTTAGGGCGGTATAAGAAAAGGGCGCGGCAGAAATGCTCCATAGTAGAAATTTTAGTTCATAACATTTGGTGAGGCTGAACTAGGATCCGAAATAGAGACACCACATGCAATTTTTTTAAAAGTTCAAAATTTAATTATCTCTATATTAGATTATGCATCATCTGCATGGGATCTATCGACTAAAGAAAATATTAAAACAATGGTATGGCAACTAGAGCCTATTTCCAACACTGCTTGATGACATTCGGTTTTTTATTCTGAAATATTCTACAACAATGTGGAGAATCCAAGCGGAAAAGCGTTAAATGAATGTGATGATAGCAGAAAATAGAACTGGAATTCTTTAAATAGATCTTAACTAATCACTGTATACAAAGATATAAATGTGTCTTTGTATTTGATCGACACATTTTTGGATTCAGTCTAAAAGTTTGAGATACATGATTAAATTAAGAAAACGAAATACAAATTCAACTCACAGTTCCAAATTTTAAACAAGCTTTTGGTGAGAATAGTGGAATGTGTCTTATTTTAGGGACTTTTAAAAGTCAAATTTTTTACTATCATTAAATATATACAACTAATTTATCTCTTATATTGTTAATTTCTTATAAAGAAGAACACAGTTTCATTTGAAGACATACACTACACAACAACGTATCCTGAACCCCTTCTTTACAATTTGCTGAAGGAAGAGAAATGACGTTGCTATTATTTATGACAACCCGTATTGATCCTCTCTATGACAACTTTATGTTAAAGGCCTCGCCAAGTAGCTCGTCCTCTCGCGCACAACAGTTCATGTTTTGACATTTCCTCCGAGTGCTTCACTTTATAATGGGATATAATTTTCAATAAACCTCAGGCACTCTGCTCCCTTCCTTTCTTCATAATAGAGCGGGTAGGGGAAGGGGGCGCCCTGTTCGATAGCCTAACAGTTAAGTGCAGACTCTGATGTGAATAAAAATATATATAGTTTTTATAAAAGCTTGTTCTGTTCATAACTGAATACATCTTAAAGAGCGGCACAAATAGTGTCTGAAGTTATTTATAAAGTTTATTGGCATTTCTGATTGGTTTTTACTCATTCTTTTCACCATTTACTTTGTTACATCAATTATGAACTGTACAAATGTCAAGCGAAACTCAATCTATTTGAATATAAAAAAGAACTGTACTTACATTGATATGTTAACAAAACCTTTACTTACATTGATATGTTAACAAAACCTTTACTTAAATTGATATGTTAACCAAACTTTTACTTACATTGATATGTTAACAAAATCTACATTTACATTGATATTTTAACAAAACTTACATTTTACATTGATATGTTAACAATACCTTTACTTACATTGATATGTTAACAAAAACTTTACTTACATTAATATGTTAACAAAACCGGTACTTATATTGGTATGTTAACAACATCTTTACTTGCATTGATATGTTAACAAAACTGGTACTTACATTGATATGTTAACAAAACTGGTACTTACATTGATATGTTAACAAAACCTTTTTACTGACATTGATATCTTAACAAAACCTTTACTTACATTGATATGTAAACAAGACCTGCATTTACATTGATATGTTAACAAAACCTTTACTTACATTGATATGTTAACAAAACCCTTACTTACATTGATATGTTAAAAAAAAACTTTACTTACATTGATATGTTAACAAAACCTGCATTTACATTGATATGTTTACAAAACCTTTACTTACATTGATATGTTAACAAAACCTACATTTACATTGATATGTTAACAAAGCCATACCTCATACCACATACATCGTGATGTTATTAATATTTTGAGTTCAAACATAACACTAATTATTTTCCCAATTTGACATTGTAAAAATATTAACTTAAGGGGATGGTCACAGAAACCGGAAGTTAATTTGTGACTCCCGTCCCCCCCTCCAACGTTTGGTCCCACAGGGGTTCATTAAAGCGGAAATAAAAAATCCAATTATTTAATGTCAGTTTCTCTAGAATGTCCCTAGGGTTGGTGTATTTTAAACAGTGCACTAAACTTCCGTGTTGTTGTTTGAATAAATGAATAGAAAACTGTTTGTTGCCAATTGTGATCCAGCTCGATGAAACGGCAGGTGTTGCCAATGTAATGCCAATGTAATGCCAATGTAATGCCAATGTAAACTTGATGTACATATTGAAAAAAAAAACCGAAAGAAAACTTTTGTTTTCCATACTCTCAGCACCAGATGAACTGAATAAACAAATCTATAGGCGCATGGTGTCAGATGAACTGAATAAACAAATCTATAGGCGCATGGTGTCAGATGAACTGAATAAACAAATCTATAGGCGCATGGTGTCAGATGTAAACTTGTAGGGCGTAAATACTGACGTCACACCGTAATGTTTGGTTGCGGTTCTGAATTTTCAACGTTGGATCAGTGTAATTTCAAAAACAAAATAAATAGTTGGTCCGAATGGCACTATTCGAGGATAAAATTTAGAACGAAAATAATGTTATATGTATTGGAAATTTTCTTTCAGAAGTAAACTTCCAGCACTTATCTCTATGTCTATATGTATTGGAAATATTCTTTCAGAAGTAAACGTGCAGCACTCTCGTTTGATTTTTGAATTATACTAAGAAAGTAATTCTTTTGCATCACTCATGCGCGTGGAGCCTTTCCAATGCAAAAAAGTCTTAATACAAAGTGAATAATTAACAGTTTTTGAATGACGTAAAACCAGGAACTCACAATACTCTGATGTCCATTTGCCGATAGTCTTTTCATTGTTAGTCGCCATGTTTGAATCAATCAATCCTAGCGGAGTGCTTAGCGTATCTAACTACCATTCGGGCGACCTGGGTTCGATTCCACACCGATATCTTTTTTCTTTGACTTTTTTTTTTTAAAGTTTGTAAAGAATTTCAGGATTTATAGCTTTCTTAAAATGTTTCAGTAAGTAAAATCTAATAATTATATTTAGACATGCGGACGACGGGACTTCGATGCTCATTCACACGGAATAGCCCTAACTTTTGGTTAAATAAAAAGACATGCGTTTTTTAAATCCGATTTCAATATTTATTTTAAATTACTTTCTTAAATGTTTTCAGGAAATAAATAATAATAATTTTTAAAATTATTATAGCTTTCTGTTTATTGTAGTTTATACATAAATTCAACTGTAGCTTTTACAGGCCTATTTAATTTTCCCTCGGACAACGCCTGGGTATTAAGTTTGTTATATATATATATATATATATATATATATATATATATATATATATATATATATATATATATATATAACTATATATATATATAATGGCTCCTTCTGTCTCGAGAGAGTTAGTTCACCGGACTGTCAACCAAAGACCAACTGTCACGTCGCGGGTTCTATCCCTGCCAACGACGGTTCCCTGTCGCCCTGCAGGAGTTTGGGGCCTAGTGGACGTAATAATCTTCTATCTAGAAGGAACGTCTGTAAACTTATAAGAGAGACAATGGATGCGCCCTTATACAACTTCAATGGCTACTTCTGCGAATTCTACGGTAACTGAACAGTCCGATTTTTTAGTCCTTAATGGCGTTGAAGTCACCCAGCAGGATTACGTGTTCCGATGTTGGAATCTTCTTTATGGTCTCACTGAGGTCTTCATAGAATCTATCCTTCGTGTCTTGGGGCGAACACAGTGTAGGAGCATATACACTGATGACGTGTACTTTACCAGAAGCTGTTGACATGATGATGGAGAGAATACGTTCTGTTCCACCAAAAGGGTAGACTATCATGGGTAGGAGTAGGAGGCTATTTTTGATTGCCATGTATTCTTGCTTCATTGGGGGACTTGCCTTTCCAAAAGAAGGTGTAATCCTTCTCTCGAATCGTGCCGTCTTCAGCCAGCCTGGTTTCTTGCAGTGCCGCTATGTCAATGTTTAGCCTTCTCAGTTCGCCGTCTATCAATGCCGTTTTTCTGCTGTCACTGATCTTTTGCAAATCTTCTGCCATTACCGTTCACATTTCCTTATGTTCCAAGTTGCCAGTCGTAAGTCTGGACTTTTCTTTTTTGATTTCTTTATATTTCTTGGTGCATTGTTTACAGTCTGCTTGTTGATAAGTCTAAGCTTTAAGCACTCATTAGAGCAGACAAACTGTGGCGGATCAGCACCTTATTGTCCGGGGGCTGCCCAGATTGTGGCGGGCGGTAGCTGATCAGTGACGTGCGAAGACCTCTCCTACAGACAGAGGCAACCCGTAGCGTCCGTACGTTACGCCTATCAGGATGGGCTTATAACTCGTGACTGTTGCCTCCCGTGTTGTTTTAGCTGCTGTGTAACAGCACCAGTTTCCTCTCCGGGGCGCGTACCTGGGCCTTTGATAAAGATATCATGGGTTGCCCATGCGTCATAATCCCTCTCTCTGCCTAACCAGTGCCTAACCAGTGTGACCCAAAGGAATGCTAGGCATTAAATTTGGCATTGGCTCGGCTGAAGGGGCTGCCGGATGGAAGACCATAGTTGGTAATCCAAACGACTAAGGGGCACTACTCCTGATTTTTCCTCGAAGTTTCGTCCTGAACTCTTTTTGTTACCGCTGGGCAGCAGGGGTTTGATGTCAGAGTATTCTCTCTCCTAGACGAACTGCCTTTCCAGGCTAACGAACTCCATCTGCCCGAAGCACCCAGTTATGAGGCACTGGAGACCGCCTTCGCCCCTTCATCTGTTGGTTAAAGCAGTTTCGTTGGGCTTAGTACCTAAGCCACCCGAGCAGGCCAGGTTGTCAGAGGCTTATAAATCTTTAAAAAAGAGCTTTTGATTAACGATATTTTTAACTTGCATATAATTTTATTTATCAAACTATGATGAATTATGTAAATACTATTGATTTGTTTATTACATGTAAATCACAAACAGTGCTGAATTCATTAATGCCACATTGTTGAATGTTCATAGAATATTGATTCAGTTATGTAAACAAATCGCATTTTCCACAAATCTCGACCTCAGCTAAAATGGCTAGATGGAAAAACAGAATAAATATAAATAGTAAATACAGTCTATACAGTCTATACAGTCTATACAGTCTATACAGTCTATACAGTCTATACAGTCTATACAGTCTATACTCTATACAGTCTATACAGTCTATACAGTCTATACTCTATACAGTCTATACAGTCTATACAGTCTATACAGTCTATACTCTATACAGTCTATACAGTCTATACAGTCTATACAGTCTATACAGTCTATACAGTCTATACAGTCTATACAGTCTATACTCTATACAGTCTATACAGTCTATACAGTCTATACAGTCTATACAGTCTATACAGTCTATACAGTCTATATTCTATACAGTCTATACAGTCTATAGTGTCTATACAGTCTATACTCTATAGGCTACAGTCTATACAGTCTATACAGTCTATACAATCTATACAGTCTATACAGTCTATACAGTCTATACAGTCTATACAGTCTATACAGTCTATACAGTCTATACAGTCTATACAGTCTATACAGTCTATACAGTCTATACTCTATACAGTCTATACTCTATACAGTCTATACAGTATATAGTGTCTATACAGTCTATACTCTATACAGTCTATACAGTCTTTACAGTCTATACAGTCTATACAGTCTATACAATCTATACAGTGCAACAAAATGAACCTAAGTCTTTAAAGATTGGAAGAAGTTGGACGAGTTACGGAATGTAACAATTTGTTTCGCTGCTAAATGATATTGTTTGGTTATTCTTCTTTGATTTCTTTCCTTGTGTTATGATTATTATAATAACTCATAAATAAACTGTGAAGGTTGTGTAGATAATACACAAGCTATTTTTTCTACACTGACGAGCTTATAAAACTGATAATATAGCAAATATAAATGAACAAAAGGATGTCTGGATTAGTTTTTAACACTTTGGTCATTTTGTATTAAATTAATATTTTTAAAACTGTAGAAGAAAAATACATGCCACTGTAGAAAGTGCTAGAAATTAAAAAAAAATGAAATCTTTAGTCGCTGGGAAGAGATTTGAAAATTCCAGAAATTAATGAATAACAAATTGACCTTTAACCTGGTTGATTTAGAATTGACATTTAACCTGGTTGGTTTAGTCTATAGTTTAAATAGTAAAAAAAAATACAAGCTTTATTTTCAAATATAATATTATATATTTATATTTACTTCTAATGTTATTTGAAGTTGTTGTTGATTATTTATTTATTATTATACTGGGATAACCTGGCTCAGAACAGAAGTAGTTGGAGAAGTACCATACACACCGGTACAAATGCTGCAGAGGGCAGACTTCGCCTTTTCGCGGAGCCTAAAAGAGCAGGAAAGAAAAGTAATGTACACAGGATGCCCCTGACAAACTCCATCGGTCCCGCATTCACTTGCCAAAGATGCGACAGAGCCTGTTTCTCAGGGATAGGTCTCCACAGACACATCCAATTCTGCAAGGCTGGCCAAATTACAAGAGCGCAAATGTATTCGTCTTTTGAGACTATGGAGCCAATGATGATGATTATACCTCACGTCTATTCGTGTGAACATTTAATTTAAAAAAAAAAAATTTAACATAAAACTTTTTAACAACAAATAATTATATTATTTTTTGGGGGTCATTTTTTTTGGAAGTCTTGGCTATTTTACTCCATCATTGCATTTCTGATATTAGTTTTTCAATACAGTAAAATTTATAATATTTCTTGAACATTTTCTTCTCTAAACAGAATCTAAATGAGCATTGTGCGACTCAAGCAGGAGGTTTTGGACATTGTTAGACTCAAGAAGGATGTTATGGACATTGTTAGACCCAAGAGAGATGTTATGGACATTGTGAGACCCAAGAGAGATGTTATGGACATTGTGAGACTCAAGAAGGATGTTATGGACTTGTATGAGAAAAACATTCACACTCAACTATTGCCCTTTTCTCTAACACATCAGAGCTACAATTTCGGAGTTGACAAAAAACAAAATGGCTACTCGAATCTTAATAGATCTCACTCACTGCAAAGTGGTGATCCCATCCAAGTAACTAAAGGTGTTCATACGCTGGACAACTCAACGACTGTTGCGGCCGATTACAGCACCAGCCTGCTCCCACTGCCAGATTGGCTCACCGCGATAGAAAAATGGGGCGTTTTCTGGCACCTTCACGTGTACGGATTCGCCGCTGTTTTTATCCTCCTGGCTTTGGTTAGCTGCGGAATATTCATCCGGTTCAGGTGGCGAGTTCAAAAATTCAAGATCGTGTTTAATACTTTGATACTTTTAGCGCTATCTGGAACACTTCGCGCTATATTCTTCCTGGCAGATCCCTATGGCTATAAAGGTCTGATGGCTTCCTTGATGACTGGAATACTGTTGCAAGCTGTGTATCCACTGTTTTGTGCTGGATACGGATTAACTCAGGTAAAAGGTTTCTTATTCCGATGTGTTAAATTGCAAACAAGTTATTGTATACTAATTTTCTTCGAGCATAATACGTATACCCACTGAACTATATATAGCTCAATTTGTTGTACTTATATTTATTTGGTTCCATCGCTGTTATGTTATAGGCAAAATTTGGTAAGTTTATGAGGCACAATGGCCTAGAGACAAGCTATTCTGTGCTAATTGAGGCACAATGGTCTAGAGAGAAGCTAATCTTTGACTAAATGAGGCACAATGGTCTAGAGATAAGCTAATCTGTGATTAAATTATTAAATAAGGCACAATGGTCTAGAGTCTAGAGAGAAGCTAATCTGTTATTAAATGAGGCACAATGTTCTAGAGACAAGCTAATCTGTAATCTTTGACACGGGATATGAGTCTATCTGAGCTCTTCCGAAGTAAGTGTAGGCTACATAATCAACTTTTCCGCCATAGCTAATTAAAGTTCTCTTGAACGATGGACTGAAGTGGTGATAAACGTTATTGAACTTTAAGTGTATCTCGGTCAATATTAGCATTGTCGTAAATGTTTTAATACTACAAATACAATCTGCATTTCTAGGTCAATATTAGCATTGTCGTAAATGTTTTAATACTACAAATACAATCTGCATATCTAGGTCAATATTAGCATTGTCGTAAATGTTTTAATACTACAAATACAATCTGCATTTCTAGGTCAATATTAGCATTGTCGTAAATGTTTTAATACTACAAATACAATCTGCATTTCTAGGTCAATATTAGCATTGTCGTAAATGTTTTAATACTACAAATACAATCTGCATTTCTAGGTCAATATTAGCATTGTCGTAAATGTTTTAATACTACAAATACAATCTGCATATCTAGGTCAATATTAGCATTGTCGTAAATGTTTTAATACTACAAATACAATCTGCATTTCTAGGTCAATATTAGCATTGTCGTAAATGTATCGTGTTTATATTCATGATGTAAATAATCAATGAATAATCTGGCCTTAAATAAGTCTTTTCCATCATTGCATGATCGAAATGAAAAAAAGTTTTAGAACTAATTAACGTAAAATAAACTGCTTTTTCTGTATGAAAATTCTTCTTTGTAAGTCTTTTAAATGGTAAATTTGATGAAGTAAATGTCTGTACAAAAACAAATATTGGTTAAATCTGAAAATTTTTTGTTGTTTTTATTGTTGTATTTTATAGCTAAGTCTGAAGTATTGTAAAAATTATTTCAACGTATTTTTGAAGTGTTCCTATTTGTTTTCTTCTGATCCAGGTGATGTTGTTACGTACAACTAAAGTTGATGTAGGCAGTAGTAAGGTTAGAAGTCTGAGCTGGCTTATGGGATGTACACTGACCTACATGTTCCTTGTGGTCATCGTTGAATCATTGGTTTCCTTTCAACACTCTCTCAAGATTCTTCTTCTAGTGGACAGCGGCTGTTTTATAGCTTGGTCACTATATTTAGGAATAACATTCATCTGTAGCGGATTTAGGTAATTTGGGTGATCGGTATAACCTACACATTTACAGTTGTATCTCGGGATACGAACTTAATTCCTTCCAGAAATAGATACAATCCGTTTCAAGCCGAAAGAATTGTTCCCTTTTATTACATCAACATCTGGTCGTTTACAAAACAAGTAAAATAAAATGAGTACATCTTGTATGAAATAAAAAAAAAACTAAAAGAAGCAATTAAATATTATTTAAAATATAAAATTATTTGGTCAATTTTTCTTACTAAGAAATTGGTCATATGATATTTTTACCCTTATGAATCATTAGTCTCAGCAGTTTCTTGACTAGAAACGTTTCTGCAACAATAATCTATCATGAGAAATATATCCCTTCATTTGTTAGAGAATTATTTGAACTGTGCCATCATTCACCAGATTTAATACTCTGTTAGCGAAATGTTTGAATGTTGGATCCCAATAAGTTCTGCAGCTTTCTTTAATCATGGTAACATATATTAAATTAAAGTAAATGAAAACGAGGCCATAATAATATATTAATTTCCAATGCGAGCCAAATAATCTTATTTTACCGGTATCTATACACTTCTTATCATCGGACGACTCCGAATCTATTATTGCCTTTAGCTATCCATTCTGAACATCCACAAGTTTATATTGTGGCGCCAAGCGATGTTAGTACTGCATGACCTTCGTTTGTACTCAAAGCGATGTTAGTACTGCTTGACCTTTGTTTGTACTCAAAGCATTGTTTTAATACTACAAATACAATCTGCATTTCTAGGTCAATATTAGCATTGTCGTAAATGTTTTAATACTACAAATACAATCTGCATGTTAGTACTGCATGACCTTCGTTTGTACTCAAAGCGATGTTAGTACTCCATGACCTTCGTTTGAACTCAAGCGATGTTAGTAAAGCACGACCTTCGTTTGTACTCAAAGCGATCGTTTGTCACCAACGTTTAACCTTAGCTCTCTATCTCTCTCTCTCTTTTTCTCCCTTTCTCTCTTTTTTTCTCTCTCTTGCAGTTGGCTTGACCTTTGTTTGTACTTAAAGCGATGTTAATACTGCATGACCTTCGTTTGTACTCAAGCGATGTTAGTAAAGCATGACCTTCGTTTGTACTCAAGCGATGTTAGTAAAGCATGACCTTCGTTTGTACTTAAAACGATGTTAGTACTGCTTGACCTTTGTTTGTACTTAAAGCGATGTTAATACTGCATGACCTTCGTTTGTACTCAAAGCGATGTTAATACTGCTTGACCTTTGTTTGTACTTAAAGCGATGTTAATACTGCATGACCTTCGTTTGTACTTAAAGCAATGTTAATACTGCATGACCTTCGTTTGTACTCAAAGCGATGTTAGTACTGCTTGACCTTTGTTTGTACTTAAAGCGATGTTAATACTGCATGACCTTCGTTTGTACTCAAAGCGATGTTAGTACTGCATGACCTTCGTTTGTAGTTAAAGCGATGTTAATACTGCATGACCTTCGTTTGTACTTAAAGCGATGTTAGTACTGCATGACCTTCGTTTGTACTTAAAGCGATGTTAATACTGCATGACCTTCGTTTGTACTTAAAGCGATGTTAGTACTGCATGACCTTCGTTAGTACTTAAAGCGATGTTAGTACTGCATGACCTTCGTTTGTACTCAAAGCGATGTTAGTACTGCATGACCTTCGTTTGTACTCAAAGCGATGTTAGTACTGCATGACCTTCGTTTGTACTCAAAGCGATGTTAGTACTCCATGACCTTCGTTTGAACTCAAGCGATGTTAGTAAAGCACGACCTTCGTTTGTACTCAAAGCGATCGTTTGTCACCAACGTTTAACCTTAGCTCTCTATCTCTCTCTCTCTTTTTCTCCCTTTCTCTCTTTTTTTCTCTCTCTTTCTCTCTCTTTTTCTCTTTATCTCTTTTTTCCCTCTTTCTCTCTCTTTCGTTTTTTTTCTCTTTCTCTCTCTCTTTTTTTCTCCCTTTCTCTCTCTCTCTTTTTCTCTCTTTCTCACTCTTTTGCTTTTTTCTCTCTTTCTCTCTCTCTCTTTTTCTTTCTTTCTCTCTCTCTTTTTCTCTCTTTCTCTCTCTTTCGCTTTTTTTCTCTCTTTCTCTCTCTCTCTTCTTCTCTCTTTTTCTCTCTCTTTTTTTCTCTTTCTCTCTCTCTCTCTTTTTTTCTCTCTTTCTCTCTCTCTCTTCTTCTCTCTTTCTCTCTCTCTCTCTCTTTCTCTCTCTTTCGTTAGTAACACAAGGCTCTGTTCGTTACCCAAGACAGAAAAAAATCAAAGTTTTTGTTAGTAAACTAAATTATTCGTGACCTATTGCGTTCGTAACCCAAGGGGCCACATAATACGAAGCCGGAACGGCCTCCAGATTATTAGAACCTTGTTGATTTGAATATTATATATATATATATATATATATATATATATTATTTATTTATTAGTCCAGGATAGTATTGATGGTGAAGACCTATCAATCGGATTCTACTCCATACGAATGCAACAGTCTACTTCCTTGCAGTTGGCTCAGTTGTAAAATAAATAGTGTAGATTCTTAGTGGAATAAAAAAGTTCTTGACTATAGTTATGATGTAATAGTTCCACAATGCAAATAATAATAACAGTCAAATCCGTGGTGAATTCATAACATAAATCGTTATTATAATAAAGTAAGAATAGCCATGATGAACACAGTCCCAAATATAAGTATAAAAATAATGTAGATAATAGCGACTAAGTTCCAAGTTAAACTGAATGACTATTTAATAGAGAAAAATAAGTACTTTAATAACATGTTCTACTCCTTACAAAATATTAGAACCTCGACTGAAGTCCAACCTCGTGCGGGCTCTTTTATAGCATAAGGTACAGCCAATCGTAACTAGGGGAAAAACTTCCACTCCCAAAAACACAGACACAAGTCTGGTTAGAAAGTCGTTTAATTAATGGAACAACAGAGTCAATTTCTCTTTGTTCGAAACTGGGCGGATAGGGCGAGGTCAGGTTTTAGCTTGAAAACATTAATCTTACTTAATTACATACATTGATTAAACTTCCCACAATATAACAATCATGCCAGACCTCAGGGTGCCCTTAGACCTTAGCAAAATAGACATTAAGGCGCTATTGGAGACGCTTCCAATTAAAGTATCTATGCAAGTGGGTGAGCGTATATGTGTTTTCTTCAGGGAGAAATGGGGGGGAGGCAATTGTAGTTACTGATTACAATTCAGTGTCACGACTTGTAGATGGCAGGCCAAGTAACTTAACCACCCTAGTGGAAGAGTTGTAAATGATAGCGGAAATGGAGGGAAGGGGGTTAATTATCTCGGCTAACACTCCTTCTCTAGAGAAGCGACACGAGGTCAAGTGTCAAATTACACTCAGCTAGAACGTTGACATCTATGTCTAACGGTTGAATCCTACGGCGTTACATATAATACACTAATATAACACCTCACATCTGTATTAATACGTCGTTTCGTAACACACGCCCCTCCTACGAAATAAGGAAATTACATACAGTTTAAGTGGGGAATTTCCTGTATAATTTAAAAAAAATAGATGTACATATTATTATGCTTGTTCAATGTTATGTAAAGTACAAAAAAGTCATTTAGAAAAAGGCATAAATAATAGTGAGTTCAATAGTTCAAGCAATTATGTAATATTTGAGAATAAAATTCAAGTGTTATAGAGGCAAAAATTGATAAACATATAATATATATACATGTTCATTGCATTAATCAAATAACATTCAATTTTCATGATAAATGTTCACGAAAAGTTAAAATGATAAAGATGTCAAAATTTAAGGAATAAAGAAAAATCAGTAGGTAATGTCCCTATCAATCAGCATCATCCGGTTCTATTTTACATACGAGATAAAGTGTCTGCCACAACGTTATCTTTGCCTTTAATGTGGGCAAGATTTAAGTTGTAAGATTGGAGGAACAAACTCCAACGGATGAGTCTTTGATTTTGTTTTACCCTGGAAAGGAACACAAGGGGGTTATGGTCAGTTAAAATATCAACAGGATACGGTGATCCGTTTAGATAGAAATCAAAGTGTTTAAGTGCCAGAATTAGCCCCAACAGCTCCTTCTCAATTGTGCTATAATTTCTTTCGTGTGGGTTGAATTTCTGAGAGTAATAGCAAAGAGGGTGTTCAAGGGAATCATCCCAGCTTACGCTCAACTTTGGGCAACTCGATCTCAACCTTTGAGACAGTGTTTACTGGCGCAATGGCGCTCTGCACTAGTCTGGAGATGTAAGGCTTTAACATATTAATATGGCACACCCTCTGTGATTTCCTCCTATCAGGGGTTTTCACAATATAATTTAATACACTAAGTTTGGCTACCACTTTATACGGTCCGGTGTACTTGGCACTCATGGGTTGACCAGTCATGGGTGTTAGCATCAGTACTTGGTCGCCAGGGTTGAAGCTTCGGGTTTTTGCCTTGGTATCATAGTAAGCCTTCATCTTGCTTTGTGCCTGTAAAAGATTAAGCTTTACAAGGGTTAATGCATTATATAACCGAGTCTTAAAGTTCTTCACATAGGTGAGTAGACCAGTTTCTTCAGTTGATGACAACCAGGTTTCTTTCAGCAATTTCAAGGGTCCGCGAGCTGCATGACCGAATACCAGCTCAAACGGGCTAAATCCGAGGGATTCTTGGACAGCCTCTCTGGTTGCAAAGAGTACGAAGGGAATTCCACGATCCCAATCTCCTCCATGTTCAAAGCAGTATGTTCGAAGCATGTTCTTGAGAGTTTGGTGATAGCGTTCTAAAGCTCCTTGGCTTTGTGGATGATACGCACTCGACATAGCATGGCGGATGCCTAACCGCTGTAGAACTTGGCGAAACAACTTCGATGTAAAATTGGAGCCTTGATCGGATTGTACGGTCTTAGGGAGTCCGTATCGTGAAAAAAATCCGATAAGTGCGTCGGAGATCTTGTCAGCGTTGATGCTGCGCATGGGAATAGCCTCTGGAAATCTTGTAGCAGAACACATGATCGTGAAGAGGTACTGGTGGCCAGCCTTGGTTTTAGGTAGTGGACCGACACAGTCTATGATGATGTGGCTGAATGGCTCAGAGAATGCCGGTAAAGGCTTTAATGGAGCAACCGGAATGGTCTGGTTTGGTTTCCCTATCATTTGGCATGCATGTGACAAGATTTGCAGAACGATGAAGTATCTTTGTGTAGTCCAGGCCAGTAGAAGTATGAAAGAATTCTGTCATAAGTCTTATTGACACCTAAGTGACCAGCATATGGCGAATCATGAGCCATATGTAAAATGTCCTTTCTGTACACGGTTGGTACTACAATCTGGTGTATCTCGTTGCAATCTTCGTTGTCAGTGTTTCTCTCTTTCCATTTTCTCACGAGTAAACCATCTTTTAGGTAATAACCTATATTTATCTTTTCCACCTCCTTCTCGCTTACTGCTTCCTTTCTCAGCTTTTCGATATCCATGTCTTTCTCCTGTTCTAAGGTAAGTAATTGTCTTGGTGACATGTTACTTCCTTTAGTCTCGACTGAGGGACCACTAAGAATGTCAGCCAGGAATGTCGCTTGTAGATCAATTTCTGGTTCATTTTCTGTTTGTGCTGTGGTTTCGTCAGACTCTGGTTTCTTTTTCATACCTCTGGTAAGGACGCATACAGAATTGTCTGTAGTCTCACTTCTGTCAGGGTTATGAATTTCTTTGGATACAGGGCGTACCTTGTCTCCAGCAATGTCATTTCCTAATATCAGAGAAATGCCATTAATAGGTAGTGCTGTCTGCACCCCAATAGTAACAGGTCCATTATAATATTCAGACTTCAGCTGAATACGATGTAGAGGAACTAGTATTGTTGCCATATCTACACTTCTCAGTGCGATATTCTGTCCTGTGTAAGTCGATTTCGAAATAGGAATAGTATCCTTGAGTAGTAATGAAGTCGATGCTCCCGTGTCTCTAAGGATTCGAATCTTTCGTTCACTGAGTTCATCATCAATAGATGACACATATCCTTCAGTAATGAAGGGTAAAAAGTTATTGAATAGATCGGTGTCTATAAGATCTTTTTCTTCAACCTGTTCTATATTACTGCAAGAGGTGAACACTTATGTTGCTAAGGTTCCATCTGTTTTACTCACGGTAGAGTTCAGATGTGAGTTTTCAAAAACCATGGTCTCTAATTTCTGGATTCTCTAGGTTTTGAAATATCTGGACATGTCATTGTGCTTTCTGTCGTATTTTCATGACTAACACTAAATGTCTCTGTTTTAGCTTTTGTTACCTTCTTGTCAGATTGGTATAAACGAGTCTTAGGATTGGTAGCGATACATGTTAGTACTATATTCCTTTTCTCTTTACTTTGTCTGTTTTGTAAACTCCAACAGTTTTCCCTAACGTGTCCATCCTTTTTACAGAAGCTGCACGTAGGTTTCTTTTGCATGGAACTATTAGTCGTCTGCTTATCAGTTTTTTGCTTATTGTATTCATCTGTGCATTTTGCATTCTTTTCCACTACTGCATATTGATTCTTGAATTTGGATTTATCAGGTTGGAAGGTTCGATTGTGTTGATGAATAATTATGTACTCATCTGCCAATACTGCTGCTGTCTTGATGTTTTCAACACCTTTGTCGGATAAGTGAATTTTTACATCGTTGCGAACGCAATTGTTAAATTCCTCTGTCAACATAAGATTTCTCAGTTTCTCATATTCGCCATTCACATTTTTAGATCTGATCCAACGATCAAAATGTTTCTCTTTGATTCTCAGAAAATCAACGTGTGATTGTTCTGGTTCCTTCTTGAAATCTCTAAAAATCTTTCTGTATTTTTCAGGAGTCAAAGCATAACTTAGTAGGATTCGATTCTTAATCAGTTCGTAGTCATTGTCTTCCTCTACGGTAAGATTCAAGACAACGTCTAATGCTTTACCTTTTGTCAAGGCTGAACGTAATAATACAGCCATCTTATTCTCTGGAAAGTGATAATCTTCGATGTGGTTGCTATCGAATTCTGGAATGTATTTTCGATATTTGTACCGTTCCAATTCGATTTCTGAGTGTACATGATTGGTACTGCGAGCCCGTGCTATTTCAATTCTTTCCTGACTAGCAATTCTTTCTTTTTCAATTTCCAATTGTTACGAATATCGGTCATAAATGAATGACGTAGTAAGGCATTGACCTCTTAACAAGTGCGTATCAGAGTCCAAGGCGACCAAGGTTTGACCTTTATGCCCTGAGGGCAGTTTAAATAAAATAATTCGTCCAACCCCGTGGAAATTGGAGAATAAAACTGAATCGCAGTATTATATAGAGAAAGAGGTTAAAATGCGTATTAAGACCCTGTAGAATCTTCGATGATAGTTTTTCTTTGTAAAGTCCCGACCTCCTTAAAGTTAGTTCAGTTCAGAAGTTTGTCGAGTGAAGTCGCTATATTCATACTTGTACATATAATGCCATGTTATTGATACTTATGTTGCCATCAGTTGATAAAGTTTATTGATCGTTTATATTGAGTCTACAATTTAAATAAAATTGTTTATTCAACAACTGGAGTTGTTTGATCTATCATTGTTGAGAAATGTGTTGAAGATAATTATCACGAATATAACTACATTGCTGCATAGACCTGTCAGTCAAAGAACCCCTAGCTTGGGCTACAGATTAGCAGAATCTAGAGACTTCTAATAAAGATACAACTATATTCATTGAATCCGATTTAACGAGTCGTAATAATAGTCATCATATAGAGGTCCATAACACAATAATTATTCCATTTCCATTTTCTTTAATTCTAGTTTGAACCTTAGTTCTTCACTAAGTCCATTGTGTATGCTTGACTCACGAACCGTGACAGTGTGATTGGTCTTTTGTGATTCAGATAAATTTGACTCAATTGATTCGTCTTCACTAGCAGTATGTACTATCGATTCATATTCTTCCATCAATGTACCTTGCCTTTTTAAGCAATCAGTAATTTCTTTAATAAGTTTATTTCTTTCGGGTGTTGTTTCAGTTATCTGGATGTCTAACGTTTGAGCAATGTCTTTTAGTTGTGTGAGTGTCATTTTGTTAAGTTGATCTGAAGTAAAGTTAGTTGATGCTCCCATCTTGTTTTTAATATTGGTAAAGATAAGATAAAGTGTGGTCAACTTACTTTTGTCCTTTGAATAAAACACTTTTCGACACAAAATTGACACTATTACGTTGAGTATAACTGGAACATAATTTGATAGAAATTTTCCAATTCAGACAATATTGTAGATAAATCTTCTTTTTGTAGAATCTTCCTTTATTTTGCAAGATAGAAAGTGCAATATCGTGGACGATTTGCCCCCAAATTTATTACGAAGTCGGAACGGCCTCCAGATTATTAGAACCTTGTTGATTTGAATATTATATATATATATATATATATTATTTATTTATTAGTCCAGGATAGTATTGATGGTGAAGACCTATCAATCGGATTCTACTCCATACGAATGCAACAGTCTACTTCCTTGCAGTTTGCTCAGTTGTAAAAAAAATTGTGTAGATTCTTAGTGGAATAAGAACGTTCTTGACTATAGTTATGATGTAATAGTTCCACAATGCAAATAATAATAACAGTCAAATCCGTGGTGAATTCATAACATAAATCTTTATTATAATAAAGTAAGAATAACCATGATGAACACAGTCCCAAATATAAGTATAAAAATAATGTAGATAATAGCGACTAAGTTCCAAGTTAAACTGAATGACTATTTAATAGAGAAAAATAAGTACTTTAATAACATGTTCTACTCCTTACAAAATATTAGAACCTCGACTGAAGTCCAACCTCGTGCGGGCTCTTTTATAGCATAAGGTACAGCCAATCGTAACTAGGGGAAAAACTTCCACTCCCAAAAACACAGACACAAGTCTGGTTAGAAAGTCGTTTAATTAATGGAACAACAGAGTCAATTTCTCTTTGTTCGAAACTGGGCGGATAGGGCGAGGTCAGGTTTTAGCTTGAAAACATTAATCTTACTTAATTACATACATTGATTAAACTTCCCACAATATAACAATCATGCCAGACCTCAGGGTGCCCTTAGACCTTAGCAAAATAGACATTAAGGCGCTATTGGAGACGCTTCCAATTAAAGTATCTATGCAAGTGGGTGAGCGTATATGTGTTTTCTTCAGGGAGAAATGGGGGGGAGGCAATTGTAGTTACTGATTACAATTCAGTGTCACGACTTGTAGATGGCAGGCCAAGTAACTTAACCACCCTAGTGGAAGAGTTGTAAATGATAGCGGAAATGGAGGGAAGGGGGTTAATTATCTCGGCTAACACTCCTTCTCTAGAGAAGCGACACGAGGTCAAGTGTCAAATTACACTCAGCTAGAACGTTGACATCTATGTCTAACGGTTGAATCCTACGGCGTTACATATAATACACTAATATAACACCTCACATCTGTATTAATACGTCGTTTCGTAACACACTGCATTAATGAATGAATAGTTTAGTTCAGTTAAATATTAATAAAATACTCGTTATTATTTCTAGCGAAAAGACTTTTAAAAATTTTAGTGTTAAGTTAACATTATGATGGCAGATATAATGGAAATCACCCAATGCAAATCAAGAGAACGAATGAGACTATTTCTTAGACATTCTGTGAGTATAGGTCATAGGTCAAGTCAGTGTTCGAGTTTTACCATCCAGTCGTGATTTCACTGCACTATCTAATTACTATACATTTAAAAAATTTATGTAAGTCGAAGAGATTAAGCCATTCTTATGGTATGATATACTATTTTTCTATATTATTTCCAACCTTAAAGACAATTGTAAAAATAAAGTGACAGACTTTGACAACTGCATCTAGAACTATTTATATCATTGATAGTAATTATGAAGACCACCAAACTCAACATCAGAGTACATGACTGATCTGTGTAATCAGCTGACAAGTGTATTGAAACTAAATATAAAAATGCTATAATTTGGATAATGGGGGACTTCAACCTCCCTGGTATAAATTGGAATAGATACTCTATAGAAAAACACCAAAACATAAAAGAAATAAATAAAATGTTTATCAATACCATGCAAAAACTAAACTTAGATCAAATATAATAAAAACAACAAGAAACCATAATATACTAAATGTATTCTTAACGAACAGACCAGGACTAGTAATAGAATCTGATAAAAATCCCTGGACTTTCAGATCATGATATTGTCAGAGTAAATAACAAAATAAAAACCCAAATAAGCAAGAAACCTAAAAGAATAATTTATCTCTGGAATAAATTTAACACAACAGAACTACATCAAGCAGCAATAAAATTACAAACCAATTTTCTTACTAAATACAATATAAATAGTCCAGTTGAAGATATTTGGCAATTCATAAAAATCAACTTAAAAGCAATGGCTGATTCTGTGCCAACAAAACAAACATCAAATCAAATTAACAAATGTTGGTTTAACACTAAACAAAAAGAAACTGTGTAAACAAAAAGAAAATCTATTCAAAAAGTTTAAGGCAACTAAATCAATTAGACTACATAAAAAATACCTAAAAATTAAACATTTAACTCAGAAACTAAGCAGACAGCTGCAAAATGAATATGTAAACAATGTAATTTCTAAAGATGATAATAAAACTTATGGTCCAAAATTAAATCAAGAAAAATGGACACCACAGGCATATCTACACTAAAAGGCCAAAACAATGAAACTTATAATGATACTAAAACTAAAGCTAATATCCTAAACACAAATTTTGCATCATCTTTTTTCAAATCCAGGTGACAAAAGAAATCTTCATAAATTTAAACAAACTAGAAGAGATAGGAAATATAAATGAAGATGAAAAAGGCGTTAAACAACTCCTAACCAGCTTAAAAGTAAACAAAGCTTCTGGTCCAGATAAAATACTAGCAAGACTGCTTAAAGAACTAACTAATGAAATATCTCCAACCTTTAAAATACTTTTTCAGGCCTCTTTAAACCAGGGCAAAGTGCCCAGAGATTGGAAATTAACCAATGTAACCCCCCTTTTCAAAAAGGAGATAAATCTGACCCCGGAAATTATAGACCTGTTTCCCTAACAAGCATAACATGTAAATTACTTGAACATATAATATATCTTAGTATAGTAAATCATCTAGACAAACTTAATGCACTGCGCCCACACCAACATGGCTTCAGGAAAAATAGATCATTTGAGACTCAATTGATAGGCTTATTAGATGACTTGTCTAAGGGATTAGATAATAACAACCAAATTGATGCTATATTACTAGATTTTTCAAAAGCATTTGATAAAGTTCATCATTATAGACTTCTTAAAAAACTTAAATACTTTGACAACTCTGGTCCCTTACATCAGTGGATTCAGGACTTTCTTATAGGCAGAGAACAAACAGTGATAATAAATGGCTCTAAGTCATCACCAATATCAGTAAACTCAGGAGTTCCACAAGGAACTGTTCTCAGGCCCCTACTATTTCTAATTTACATTAATGATCTGCCAATTTGCATCAACACATGAACAAAAGTAAGATTATTTGCCGAAGATTGCATAATTTATAGAATAATAAAGACAGGAAAAGATAGTGAACTTTTACAAAAAGACCTAGATGAACTACAAAAAATGAGAATCAAACTGGAGTATGTCTTTTCACCCAGAAAAATGCCAGCTAATAAGGGTATCCAAGAAAAAGAAACAATAGCAAACTAGTTCATTCATGGTAAAGAACTAACTCAAACTAACAATGCTAAGTATCTAGGAGTAATAATAAATGATAAGTTTTCCTGGAACCCTCATATTGGCGAAGTAATTAAAAAATCAAACAAAACATTTAGGATTCATAAAAAGGAACTTTTACAATGAGGTCTATGCACAATTCCTTAGAGACAGAAAATATATCACGTGATGTTGTCTAAACTAAAAAAAAATGGCTGATGTTACATTGATCTTATCGGCACCTATGATTATTAAAAATTTTAATTTTTCACATATATTTGAATATTGTGATATTATAAATGATGCTCACGGAAGCAACAATGATTATAAACATTCAATTATTAAAGAACAACACCTATTTGTTGATCTTTCAAAGGAAATCGATGAAAATATATTTTGTATTTTTATATTCTTTACATAATAATTTAGCAGTAGAATTTGCGCACTTAACAAGCAGCGCATTAAAACATTGTTAATGTTTCTAAGTGTATCTAGTCAACATCACGTGACCGGGATATCATTCTGCATAGACCTCATTGTAATAAGAATATAAAACTAAAATGCTATCTCACATTAGTTAGGCCATTACTAGAATATGCAGCATCTGTATGGGACCCATCAACTAAGGAAAACATTAAACAAGAAAACCATAAAAACGAAGTTTTCATTATACTCCCTTTATTTGCAAACTAAGTTTACCATCATGTAATTAAATAATTGATTGACTACTGCAAATGAAACGTACAGAAAAATATCTGTGTCGCAAATCTCAAAAATATCTCCTTACTCCGTATGAATTGTTCTAAAAATAATCTTAGCGCATAATTTTTTTTTCTAGCTTTGCGCCGAAAAACTATAAAAAGTTGCACAGGCATTTTTAAAGTGAAACCAAAATTTTTCTTATACTTTCCTTTTAAGAAATGAAAATTGTCATAAGTATAGTATAATTAAGTTGTTTTAACTGAAAATTTGATAGAATGTATTCTTAGTCGGGGCACGTCTGCTGTCTTAATTTCAGCTCGATTGGACTACGGAAAGTGGTCGAAAAATCGAAGCCAATTCTTGCACGATGATTACAACCATCCAGACAGAAATTACAACTTAAAATAAAGGGAGTAAAAAATAGAACAAATTCAAAAAAGAGCCGCAAGGTTCATAACTAGTGAATATTCCCAATTAACAAGAATAACACCATTAGTAAAATCACTAAACCTAGAAACACTAGATGACAGAAGGGCAAAGAGTAAAGTAGTAATAATACATAAGGCATTAAACACTAATTTAGAAATACAACACAATAACAACCTGTTGCAAAGCTCAGATAAACATAAAGACAAAAACACTTTCCTTGTCCCTTATGCGAGAACAAATGCATATAAGTACTCTTTTTTCCTGAGTGGCATTCGGGCATGGAATGGGTTGCCTGAACAAACCAAGAAAACCAATAACTTAACATCATTTAAAACATTAATAAAAATGCAAGACTATACTCGGACCACGGATGAGCGTAGGACGCAATAATCTTCTTTAGAAAAGGAGCGTCTGTAATGTATAAGATAAGATAAATAAATAAATACTAAATGTATTACAAATTATCAATTATACTTATGTCCGAAAAAAGTTACCAAAAGTTTTTTTTTCATTTATTGCTTTAGATTGAGCCAATATGCCAATGAGACTAAGCGAGCAAGAAAAGAACTGAACGCTTTTAGTACCAACCGAAGGTCAACGAATAACACTTCACTGACAACGAATTTTAATAATGTCAGAATAGAGGACGCACATATTATTCATAGAGAAGAAAATATTCCTACAAACACAGTCACCGCTGAAGAAAATCATAATTATTTGGCACCACAACATTCTCAGTCCGTGAAAAACAACGTAAGACTTTCGAGACCAAAACTGAAATTCTCTGACAAAAAGCACATGATGGTAACGATCGCCAGCGACGAAGATGACGTGTCCACTAGTTCCACTGACGTGGACAATTATAAAGCTGTATTAGACCATCCAAGAGGTTTCAGAAAGCGGTACAAACACAAAAGAAGAAGAAGCCCGCATAAAGTCAAGCCATCCAATGATACGTATATTGCTGTGGCTACTACTGGTGAATTTCAAAGTAAACACAAAGAAAAGAAATCAATAGCAAGTAGTGAGCTCTTGAAAATTCCCAAAGTCGTAGAGAGTTCATGTCATGTTCTTGCATTGTCCACTGTGGAATCAATTGACTCGTATAGTATTTTCTTGAAGGACATTGCTACACAATATCCAATGTGTAATTTAAATAATAATAATGCAAAAACATCTCAACCTTATGTTAATAATGTTTATCATCATGAGTTGCCGCTTCTACAAACACCCAGCTCTCCTTTTGGAGAATCGTTAAACTTACTAAACGATGTTTCGAAACCAGAGTCTATTGATAGCTGTGATGAAGATTTCCTAGAAGATAGTAAATGTGAATTAAGGCAGCGTGTAGATTTTAAACATATAACGACTTCATATATTGCTGACAAAAATAAGAGCATATCGGTAAATGAAATCAATTCCTTTGTGGGAACAGAATTTCTTTCAGATTTCTGCAACGATAATATGGGTGACCATTCCTACTGTCCAGCCGATTTAAAACAAACCAATCACCAGTATCCCATTGTAAGCCAAGCAGAAATTTTAATCTACACTCAGCCAGATAATGACTATCTTAGCAACTCACCAAAAGACAATGGCTACATGGCAGATACTGAAAATGTATTTTATTGTCCATCAGTTTCCAAAACATTGGCTTTTAACAATAAATCTGGCCAGGCCAGCTTTGACTTATCTCTAAGGTCAACCCCTACCCATTCAGACGAGGAAGACTCCGTGAAGAGTCCTGCGCTCTCTGATAAAATGATGTCTTTAACGCCAACAGCTCTGGGATTATTCAGAATTCGACAAAGTAAAATGGTCCAGAGAGCAGTACATCTGACCTACTTTCTGACTTTCCTCTTTTTGTTTGCCTGTCTGCTACAGCTGTATACAGTGTTCGGTGTGTATGGAGTACTGGCCACCATATCCAGACCAGATCCATGGCCATGGTTAATATTTCATTCAATATTTCGGTAAGTGATTGACTTTAAATTGTTTGCAGTTGGTATTGTTTTGTGTACACTAACAATAAAAGGCGAGGATATTTTCAAGTTAATAAAAAATAGATCTAGATATGGTTAGTGTTGCTATATAGTAGCGCTAAATAGTTGTAATGCTTAGTTATGCTAGTTAGCGTTGCCCGTAATTAGTAAAAATAGTTAGTATAGCTAAGTTAAGTTAGTTATTTTGGTAAGTAAAGTTATTTAGCGTGTAAAATTACAGCTAGTTACTACGAGTATCTCGAGAACTAAGGTAATTTAAAATAAAATAGTTCTTTTTTAAGACTTTCATCTTACAAGCTTTTAAGTTCGTTGGCTAGGGTGGTCTAATAGTTTACTTTAGCTTTTAAGTTCGTTGGCTAGGGTGGTCTAATAGTTTACTTTAGCTTTTAAGTTCGTTGGCTAGGGTGGTCTAATAATTGTTTGAATAGATTTACAAATTTAGAATTCAATCACCGCCATGAGTTTAATAATACATACAACTATAAACAGACTAATACATGTATACGATCAATGAAACACAACTAGCTCATAAGGAGGCTGTCAACTACACCTTCCTACACATTACTCACTATCCCACAAAACCAGTCGGACAGATCAGGTTTTCTGACCAATGGGACGAATGTGACGAAAAGAACCAATGGCC
The DNA here is from genome assembly GCA_949126835.1 of Anisus vortex. NCBI lineage: Eukaryota > Metazoa > Mollusca > Gastropoda > Planorbidae > Anisus > Anisus vortex. Next base: position 360,807 of record OX421507.1, on the reverse strand, counting down.
CAGAGATGATAGTTCACAGGGAACATTAAGAGACTGGGGAATAGGATCGAACTTTTACGTAACAAAGTTCATGTTTTAATTTTTTTTTAGTTCCATTATTTTAAACACATTAGACCATAGGTTCTCAACCTTTTTCGGCTCACCGCCCCCTTTTACAATTTTGTTCCGTTCACCGCCCCCTTTTACAATTTTGTTCCGTTCACCGCCCCCCTCTTCCAACTTTCTTTTATCGCCCACTCCCCCCTTCCTTTCCGCCCATCTGGACCATTGTTTCCGCAATTTTTTTAGGCAGACTAGACTTTTTGAATGATTAATTATCTTAATAAAAACTGAAAACGAAACATATTGTAGGAATTAATAGGTAAAAAAATTGTCTAAACAAAAGTTTGAAATAAATCAATATTAATGTGGTTCGTTTGCCTGGTGTGTTGCTAGCGATTTGTCTATGTTTGTTTCAATTTTGGTTGCAAAAGCCTTAGGTCTAATAATCAGTAACATTTGTTATATTACAAAACAGAAATTGTTCGGCATCACTATAGAATATTGAATTAAATGCGGAAACATTTTTTTAATTAAAGGGAGATAATTAGCACGTATTATTTGAGCTCATATTTCGTTTTTTTTTCTTTTATAAAAACAAAAAGGCTTACAAACTGAGATCAAACTATCATTAATATTAGCAGATGTTAGGGCGACGGTCCGGTGAACCAACCACAGGACCTGCCGGACGCACACTATATTTGCCAAATACAGATCACTACTTCATCGAAAAGTCACTGCGATTCCTATTTCTTATTAGTATAATAATATAATATCGGGGTGACCGATCTGAGATCGGTCTTTATAGGGTGAAATTAATAATATTGTTAGAATATTTAATACATATATTTAACATCAAAGATCTTTAAAACAATAGAGAAATTGTAAACAATAAGATACATGCATATAATTTAGGCTACTATTTACAGGGAGTATATTAAATCAGGTATGGGCCTACAAATGTATTTTGTAGTCATCTCTTTTCTTTTTCATTGCAATATCTATTGTAATCTGCTTTAAGGGCTTTCAAAGGAACAATTACTTAATGATATAATTTAATTAATGCCCATTGATAAGCTGTTATTAGCTGAAAAAAAAGGCCTCCAAAATGCAGGGCATTGAATTTAATTTCTCGCATATCAGGAACCACACACAGTCAGCTTGAGAATGTAGGTTTTTGGTAAGATGGGGTGAAAAAGCAATACGGTACTGGGTCATTTCAAAGCGTGTAAGGTGCTGTCGGCTCGCATAAGACGTTTTTATAGGCATATCAACAGAGAAGCCTAATCTCCCTTTAGAAAAAAACAGCGGGTAAGTAAAAGGCTCTACGCGGCTGTCTAAATTCTTCAAAGAAAAATTTTTTTGGACACGCATATGAACCACCATTTCGTTATCTGGATTGCTTTGATCTGAATTTAATGTAACGACAGTACATACTTCGCCTGATAAAGGTGCATTATTCTTTTTTCATACGGATCCTTCTGGCGATGTGAAAATAAGCCGCACATACAGTGGTGCATGTCCTTCTTCAGTAGCATGACGGTTGACCTTTTCTTCTACTTCTCTCATCATCATAAAAGTTTGTGCAAGAGAGTTGCTTGATCTAATGATTTGTTCCAATGAATTAATAAGAGATTGACTGATTTCATGATTGAGTGGAAGTTTCAGTTGCTCGGTGACGGCGTCATCTGAATCTAAAAAGTACATCTGTCCGTATTGTGGACTTTTAAATTCATCCTTAACATTTTGTGTTGGATTTACTGCCATATTCATCTTCTGGTAGACTTGGCCTGCTGCTAGGAAGCTGTAGATTCCGTGACTATTGATTGTCCGATCGTCATCTACGTTAAACGAAGCCAATGCGAAACATGAATTTAAGTTCCTTATCTAGTTGTTTTTTCCTCCGCTTTCTTTTTTCTTCCAATTGTCTTTCTCGTTCTTTTGCAGTTCCTTCCTCTAATTGTTTTGCCCTACGCTTTCTTTGATAATCCAATCTCGTTTCTGTCTCATCTATAGTTTCATTTTCTAGTTGCTGTAATCTACACATTTGTTTATTCTTTAATTGTTGTTAATGCACCTTAGATAGGCTGCTTAGTTTGGTTTTACATTTGTATCCACTAATCATTTTTATCCTCCGAAGTCATGCAAGAAATAATTTTGAAATATTGCTGCTTCTGCACTATCATCAGCAGTGGCCTCACATAGGGGGGGGGTGAAGCAGAGGGGGCATATGCTCGGGGCTACACTTCTAAACGGGGGGGGGGGGGGGGTTGGCGGCAGATATTACCTAAATATAGTATTAAATGAAGCAGTTACAGTATGCAAGTGTGCGCCGCTGAAACTTTTGCCCTGGGGCGCTACATAGGCTTGTGTCCATGCCTTACTCTTTTTCAAGTTTATAATATAATTATTCTTTTTTCGTCTGCCAAGCATTTTCCTGAAGTTGTAAATGTTATAACTTTAAAGACTGTATACATTACTTACCATCATAACTATGCAATAAACGATTAAGTTTTAATGTATTCCACAACTTTAATAGTACCCTAATTGTTTGATGTATCAGTAGGCTAAGGGTTAGGCCCTAAATCAATTTGGACACTTTCAATCATAATATAAACTATCAAACTAATCTTACCCCATCTTATCTTATCTTATACATTATAGACGCTCCATCTATAAAGAAGATTATTGCGTCCTAGGCTCATCCGTGGTCCGAGTCTAGTCTGGCATTTTTTTAATCTGTTTATTTACACTACAATCAACCAGTGCAAAAATAAATTAGTTTTAAACATAAATTAACTACACATTTAAAGGATAAAAAAAAGATATTGATAATAGCTTTAAATCTTACTTATCTCAGAAACATAAACTATCTAGTGTATCCGTGAATACAAATAATAATATATGTGTAGAAGAATGCATCGCCACAAATCGTAAACACGTGGTGTATAGTGCATGTAGGTAGTTAAAAGATGTTTACGAAAGCTCACTTTTAGTTTAAAAGAAGCATATTAAAAACTAATTGGAGTGCAAAATACTAAGTTAAAACATAACTTAACTTTTTTTTTATTGATGATACAATGTCATGCTGATTTTATTTCATTGCGCGGCGAAAATGGTAACGATTTAAATGCTTTAAAACGGGAATTACCGAAACGCGGATAGTAAATAAAAGTCGTCTTGGCTATGACGTCATAAGAGTTGTATTGAACGCGATCGCGCTATTTGGGGAATCCAATGACATGCTTTTTTTTTCTTTTAGCCCAATTTAAAATCTATTTTTAGAAATGGTCAGTGGTTTTTCCAAAAATTGAGGGTCAAGCAGTGGTTCAAATGAAATGTGATTGATCTAAAACGCATTTTCTCACCAGAATACATCAATAGGACAGTTTTCGCGAAAATCGTAGGGCCCGTTTTCGAGAACGCTGACACAAACACTCAAACAAACAAACAAACAAACCCACAAACCCACAAACAAATATACCCCCAATTTTTTCCCGTTTAATATTATTAGATATGCCTAGGCCTACTGTTGGGGGATATCATATATTTACCAGCACTTGCGTTTACATCACATTTCATTCAAAAACTAATCAATTCAAATAGATGAGGTGTTAAAATATATCAGGTACGTTTTTTACCGCCCACTTGCCCTTCACCGCCCCCCAATCGCCCCCGTTGAAAACCTATGCCTTAGACCTTAGACTATGATAATTGACTTGCAATTTCCAGAATTTCTATCGGATACGATAGTCTAAACTAAACGCATAGTGTTCAAATCTAGTTAAAAAACTAATTATTGTATACATTGATCTAAAAATTTTATTGTACATTAGTTTACCCAGCTGTAAAGATTAAATGGCTCCAGACATTCTTAGGTTAAAGTAAAGGTGGCTGGCCGTTGTGATGGCCACACAATTCCTTTGTTTTTCATGGCTACGGAAACGCTGCTCCACTAGCAGCCCAACAGGTTGAGAAAAAGATAATTAAGTTTTACTATTGTTTATTTAATGTCCATGCGTAGTGTTGATAATTCTGAGAAATTAATTGTGTAAACATTCAACACTTAAGAACTTAGTAATCTTTGCCTTGGTAAAACTTTAAATTCACCACATTAACCAAAATAAAAAAAAATACTTGGATCTGATCTGTTATTAGAGTCAGTTACTAGAGTTGATCAATTGATCTGTGAAAACATGCCAGTTATAAGAGCTGATCGACTAATCTGTGAAAGCATGCCAGTTATTAGAGTTGATCAACTGATCTGTGAAAACATGCCAGTTATTAGAGTTGATCAATTGATCTGTGAAAACATGCCAGTTATAAGAGCTGATCGACTAATCTGTGAAAGCATGCCAGTTATTAGAGTTGATCAGCTTATCTATGAAAACATGCCAGTTATTAGAGCTGATCAAATGATCTGTGAAAACATGCCAGTTATTAGAGTTGATCAATTGATCTATGAAAACATGCCAGTTATTAAGAGTTGATCAATTGATCTGTGAAAGCATGCCAGTTATTAGAGTTGGTCAACTGATCAATGAAAACATGCCAGTTATTAGAGTTGATCAACTGATCAATGAAAATATGCCAGTTATTAGAGTTGATCAACTGATGTATAAAAACATACCAGTTATTAGAGTTGGTCAACTGATCTATGAAAACATGCCAGTTATAAAGAGTTGATCAATTGATCTGTGAAAGCATGCCAGTTATTAGAGTTGATCAGCTTATCTATGAAAACATGCCAGTTATTAGAGTTGATCAATTGATCTATGAAAACATGCCAGTTATTAAGAGTTGATCAATTGATCTGTGAAAGCATGCCAGTTATACTGAGTTATTAGAGTTGATCAACTGATCTATGAAAACATGCCAGTTATTAGAGTTGATCAACTGATGTATAAAAACATACCAGTTATTAGAGTTGGTCAACTGATCAATGAAAACATGCCAGTTATTAGAGTTGATCAACTGATCTATGAAACATGCCAGTTATTAGAGTTGATCAACTTATCTATGAAAACATGCCAGTTATTAGAGTTGATCAACTTATCTATGAAAACATGCCAGTTATTAAAGTTTATCAACTGATCTATGAAAACATGCCAGTTACTAGAGTTTATCAACTGATCTATGAAACATGCCATTTATAAATTTTGGATGAACTGATCTATGAAACATGCCAGTTATTAGAGTTGATCATCTGATCTATGAAAACATGCCAGTTATTAGAGTTGATTAACTGATCTATGAAAACATGCCAGTTATTAGAGTTGATCTACTGATCTATGAAACATGCCAGTTACTAGAGTTGATCAACTGATCAAAGTCAAGATTCATAATTTATCTTCCACACCAGCATACATAAGAACTAATTTTATCCAAAACCCTCAAGGGAGATTGCAAATGGCCAACAATGTTTTCCTTAATTAGATTTGACTTGGAGCTCTAGACCTTCAAGTATGTAGAGGGGGAGGATGGATGGGGAGGGTAGAGAGGGAGGGTTAGAATGGAGGATAGAGAAGAGTGTAAGAATCAATACACTTTATAGGTCTCTTGTTCACATCACAAGAACATGACTAACATTTACAATGACTTTATAAAGAAGTCGTTGCAATAATTTTTTTCTACTACCCTATTTTCTGTTTTAACTAATTAACACCTCTGTCCCTGATTATACTAGAATAAACCGCTTTTATATAAAAGCATGGTTATACTAGAATTAACATCTTTTATATTGATGCATGGTTATACTAGAATTAACATCTTTTATATAGATGCATGGTTATACTAGAATTAACATCTTTTATATTGATGCAGGGTTATACTAGAATTAACATCTTTTATATTGATGCATGGTTATACTAGAATTAACATCTTTTATATAGATGCATGGTTATACTAGAATTAACATCTTTTATATAGATGCATGGTTATACTAGAATTAACATCTTTTATATAGATGCATGGTTATACTATAATTAACATCTTTTATATAGATGCATGGTTATACTATAATTAACATCTTTTATATAGATGCATGGTTATACTAGAATTAACATCTTTTATATAGAAACAGCGTGTGTAGCATACAATAAGATAACAAGACGTTAAAGAAATAATATTAAAAATAAACATCTCATAATAACAAAGTTTTTCTTATAAATCCTTTTATCGCATTTTTATTAAGCGTTCCGGAGACTTACCTCATAGACAGGTCTTAATGATTATGCATGTTCATATTCTACCAACATTTCCGGTCCTATTCGTTCATTTACTAATTTAAAAAAACATGTCCGAGTTCTGCGTTACTGGTTGTACTGCGAGTAAGAAAAGATTTAGGGAATACAATTTTATTTGATTTCCAAAAGATGTTGCCGAAAGTAAACGATGGATTGTGAACGTCAGACGTGAAGAATAACCTATTTATAATCTCATGCTTATTGCTTGATGCAAAAGAATTTTCGTTTTGTGACTTTATGTATCTATAGATCATGTTTTTTTGATAGCCAGGAATCGCTACTTTTGAATATTTTTTTTAAGCAAGCTAAATTTAACTTAATGCGACTAACACGTCGATTATTAATTATGACATACTCCATTTTAATCTTAAAACCGATTCCTCATAACTAATCTTGTGGCCTTGACCTTGTGTATTTCTAAAAGACCAAAAGTGGTCGTTGAGGTTCAAATGAATTATCAAACACCAGTAAAAGTGAAAACATCATTTAAAGTCGGATGCTAAAGTTAACCGAAGTTCATCAACACGATAAACCCTGGTCAGGCTTCATTTACACTTGTCCTTCACCCACCCCCTCCCCAAAGTAAAACACAAAAGCAAAATTAATAAAATTATAATGGTCCAAAGTCCATAATTCGTTTTTTAAATGAAAACAAACAACAATATATATTTAAACAAATGCGCGGGAAATAAATTATATTGAACATAATATTATGATGTAAGTCTTAGACTCTATACTTGCAATTACCTCGTGCTTGTATTTATAGAATGCTTTCCTTTTTTTGCAATGCAAAAAAAGAAAAGAAAACTAAAGCAAAGTAGGCTAGATATAAAGGCTAAAATATGAAAATATCAATACAAACTCAAAAGAAACAATAAAAACGTACAAATATTCAATAAAAACTCATTGCAGAAGTAATATTATGATGTAAATTTAAAAACAAAACAAACACATTGACTAAATGGCCGTATACAAAGAAAAATGCACACGAAGTCAATCGTATTTAGCATTATATTTTGTTTTTTATATGCATTAGCCTTTCGAAGATTTTGTCCTAGGCCACACACAAAAAGGTAAAGAAAGCACAAAAGTGCAACAAACACACTAAAGCAATAAACACACTAAATTAATAAACACACTAAAGCAACATACACACTAATGCAATAAATACACTAAAGCAACATACACCCTAATGCAATAAATACACTAAAGCAACATACACACTAAAACAACAATTACTCTAAAGCAACAAACACACTAAAGCAACAAACACACTAAAGCAATAAACACACTAAAGCAATAAACACTCTAAAGCAACATACACACTAAAGCAACATACACACTAAAGCAACATACACACTAAAGCAACAAACACACTAAAGCAACATGCACACTAAAGCAACAAACACACTAAAGCAACATACACACTAAAGCAACAAACACTCTAAAGCAACATACACACTAAAGCAACATACACACTAAAGCAACAAACACACTAAAGCAATAAACACACTAAAGCAACATACACACTAAAGCAACAAACACACTAAAGCAATAAACACACTAAAGCAACAAACACACTAAAGCAACATACACACTAAAGCAACAAACACACTAAAGCAACAAACACACTAAAGCAATAAACAATCTAAAGCAACATACACACTAAAGCAACATACACACTAAAGCAACATACACACTAAAGCAACAAACACACTAAAGCAATAAACACACTAAAGCAACAAACACCCTAAAGCAACATAGACACTAAAGCAACATGCACACTAAAGCAACATGCACACTAAAGCAACATACACACTAAAGCAACATACACACTAAAGCAACATACACACTAAAGCAACAAACACACTAAAGCAATAAACACACTAAAGCAACAAACACCCTAAAGCAACATAGACACTAAAGCAACAAACACACTAAAGCAACATACACACTAAAGCAACAAACACACTAAAGCAACATAGACACTAAAGCAACATGCACACTAAAGCAACATGCACACTAAAGCAACATGCACACTAAAGCAACATGCACACTAAAGCAACATACGCAATAAAGCAACAAACACACTAAAGCAACATGCACACTAAAGCAACATGCACACTAAAGCAATATGCACACTAAAGCAACATACGCAATAAAGCAACAAACACACTAAAGCAACATGCACACTAAAGCAACATGCACACTAAAGCAACAAACACACTAAAGCAACATGCACACTAAAGCAATAAACACACTAAAGCAACATACACACTAAAGCAACATACACACTAAAGCAATAAACACAACAAAGCAATAAATACACTAAAGCAAAAAAACACACTTAAGCAATAAACACACTAAAGCAATAAACACACTAAAGCAACAAACACGCTAAAGCAATAAACACACTAAAGAAACAAATACACTAAAGCAATAAACACACTAAAGCAATAAACACACTAAAGCAATAAACACACTAAAGCAATAAACACACTAAAGCAATAAACACACTAAAGCAATAAACACACTAAAGCAATAAATACACTAAAGCAACATACACACTAAAGCAACAATTACTCTAAAGCAACAAACACACTAAAGAAACAAATACACTAATGCAATAAACACACTAAAGAAACAAATACACTAATGCAATAAACACACTAAAGAAACAAATACACTAATGCAATAAACACACTAAAGAAACAAATACACTAATGCAATAAACACACTAAAGAAACAAATACACTAATGCAATAAACACACTTAAGAAACAAACACACTAAAGCAACCAACACACTAAAGCAATAAACACACTAAAGAAACAAACACACTAATGCAATCAGCACACTAAAGCAATAAACACACTAAAGCAATAAAAACACTAAAGCAATTAACACATTAAAGAAACAAACACACTAATGCAATAAACACACTAAAGAAACAAACACACTAATGCAATAAACACACTAAAGCATTAAACACACTAAAGCAATAAACACACTAAAGCATTAAACACACTAAAGCAATAAACACACTAAAGAAACAAACACACTAATACAATAAACACACTAAAGCAGTAAACACACTAAAGCAATATTATTATGTAGCTGAAAAATTTAAAGAATATATACTGCATATATGTCCTATGGTCGGAGGTATGTAGCTGAAAAATTTAAAGAATATATGCTGCATATATGTCCTATGGGCGTAGGTATGTAGCTGAAAAATTTAAAGAATATATACTGCATATATGTCCTGTGGGCGGAGGTATGTAGCTGAAAAATTAAAAGAATATACACTGCATATATGTCCTATGGGCGGAGGTATGTAGTTGAAAAATTAAAAGAATATACACTGCATATATGTCCTATGGGCGTAGGTCAGTAGCTGAAAAATTTAAAGAAGAAATACTGCATATATGTCCTTTGGGCGGAGGTATGTAGCGGAAAAAATGTAAAGAATATATAGGCCTACTGCATACATGTCCTATGGGCGGAGGTATGTAGCTGAAAAATGTAAAGAATATATACTGCATATATGTCCTATGTGCGGAGGTATGTAGCTGAAAAATGAATGTAAAGAATATATACTGCATATATGTCCTATGGGCGCTGGTATGTAGCTGAACAATTTAAAGAATATATACTGCATACATGTCCTATGGGTTGAGGTATGTAGCTGAAAATTTAAAGAATATATACTGCATATATTTAAAGAATTTAAAGAATATATGCTGCATATAATGTCCTATCCATGGACAAGTATTAACGTGTATGCATGCATAAAAGGTCACATGCAATAACATTTCCGTTCTTATTCGATCATTTTCTAAGGAAACAATGTCTGTGTGCTACTTTACTGGTTGTACTTAAATTTGTTGGGGATTAAAATTTATTTCATTTCCAAAAGATGTTTACAAAATAAAAAAATGTATTGTGGAAGTCAGAAGTGAAAAATCACCTTTTTAAAATATCAAACTTATTGCTTAATGCAAAAGATTTGAAAAGAATTTTTGTTATTCGTTTTTATGAATTTACGCATTTTGTTTTTCAATAGCCAAGAAAACGCAACTCTTGACTCATTTATTTTGTAAACAAATAAACATTTTAGCTCACGCGACTGACACTTGAGTATTAATTATCGCCTACTCACTTTTGATGTTAAAAACGGATTCCTCATAACTAATATTGTATCCTTTGTATAATTCTAAAAGACTAGAACTGGCCGTCGAGGTTGAAATCAATTGTCAAACACCAGTAAAAGCATGCTTTTTTTGTTTATTAGTTTAACAATAGAACAGGAAGTTCACGAACATTACAGTTCAAAAGGTCACAACTAATTAAGACTCCTCCATAGGAGATGACGTTGGCGGGGTAGAGTGACCAAGCGGGATTTGTTCGTCTTTTGAAATACTTCAGTGTTGGCTTTGTATTCATTCCATAAGTTGTCAAGTATTCTTCTAAGAAAGTACGTGTGACAAGAACAGTCTTTTTTCTTGCAAGTCATACTTGCTGTTAGGCTTACCACACATGCGCAGTAATATTCCCCAATCAAACAACATAAAAAAAAAAGAAGTTTACTTCAAAAGTATGCTTTGTATTTTGTAACGCTAGAGCCTTTGTAAAAGAAATATTTAAAAAGAAAAAAAAGTAATGGCTTTAATAGTTAAATCTATGTATTGAAGTTGTCTGAGACTAAATGACTTGCAGATTTCATTTCTTGTTGATATTAATTAAGGATTCTTAGTTTGTAGAATTTGTTATTAGAAGGACATTGGAGGCTATCTTTGCACATAGAGATGAATCGCTTTATGCTTGAACTTAAGAAATAATTATATTGATTATTATATTGTACAGTGCAACTTGCTTTTGATAACAAAAAGATATATTACGGATTAGTTCAATGTCTTGACCATAAAACTTTAAGGTAAAGAAAAAAATGTATCACATTTATGAATGACATAATAAACTTTTCAAAGTTAAAAAAAATGAAGCTGTTTGGTTTAAGAACTTTGAACAGACATATTATTTAGAAAAGATATTCAACGTAATGCTTGAATGAATTTGCAAATTTGTTGTCTATCTCGGTTCAACAGTTGGATGTTATAAAGAATTGGAGCCACATATTCAACTTTTATCTATAAACTTTTGATATAGTGATTGACAATGTTAGAGAATAAATTATAGCAACTGGTGTTGGTGAAACTTCCGCGTGATAATATTTTGAATCGAAGATACGCAAAAAGTAATTGACAGAATTGTAAACATTAAAAATTTGGGTTATGGAAATAGTTTTTTTTCATCCATGAATGAAGATTTACAAATAATAATTGGTCATTTATATCGCGCCTCACTCCATGCTAATGCAAGCATGCTCAGCGCGCTCACAAAAACGAAACGACAATAACACTCTAAAATAGTTTTAAACAAGGTTTCGGCCGATGGAGGCACGAAACGACAATAACATTTTAAAATAGTTTTAAACAAGTATTTTGCTGATGGATGTGTACTTCATCAACTTAGTTGAAAAGAAAAGTCTTCAAATTCTTCTTGAATGCTTTTTTCGACACAGAGTTTTTCAGTGTCTCAGGTAAGCCATTCCAAATATGTGCTTGCGTCACATTATGATGAACATTTCCTAGCAATTGACAAGTCTTAATGAGTTGTGACCTTTTCAAATGGAAGAAATCATGAACTTCTGGTGACATTTCCCGCCATTTTCGTAAACAAAAAAATATGCTTTTGGTAGTGTTTAACAATTGATTTCAACCTTGGTCTTTTATAAATATATACAAAGGATACAAGATTAGTTATGAGGAATCCGTTTTTAAAACATTAAAGTGAGAAGGCGATAATTAATACTGAAAGTGTTAGTCGCGTTAGGTTAAATTTAGCTTTGTTTATAAAATAAATTAGTCAATAGTTGCGTCCTTGTTTATTAAAAAAAAAAAATGCGTAGATTAAAAAAAAAAAAGGCGAAAATTATTTTGCATCAAGCAATTATTTTGGGATTATAAATAGGTGATTCTTCAAATCTGACATTCACAATCCATTTGACGACATCTTTTGGAAATGAAATAAAATTTAATCCACTTCAACTTTTCCTACAACCAGTAACGCAGCACACATATACACCTAAATGTCTAATAGCCCATGAAGGCCCTTATTGTTTTTATACAATGCCTGCTCATTAATGTCTATCCAATTACATTACCTACATGTTACATTTTACTTATCAACAACAGATAAATCATGAAATAAAATAAAACTTTTATCATTTTAAATATATCCGATGGTGCGACCCTCGGGTTACTTTATGAGTCCTCATATAGACCCCAAAGCAATTTGATTTTGGTACTCGTGATTTTATCTTTTACATTGCAGACGCTACTTCTACTTCTACACAGAAGACTATTAACCGATAGACTAAATTATATTCTCAATAAAACAATGTACTTAGCAGCCTTTACTATGGAAAAATGACATTAAAAGAAAAGCGATGATAACCAAATATTATTTAGAGCATGGGGCCATATATAGCATGGGTCGGGGCTATCTTTAGCATGGGTCGGGGCTATCTTTAGCATGGGGCGGGGCTATCTTTAGCATGGGGCGGGGCTATCTTTAGCATGGGTCGGGGCTATCTTTAGCATGGGGCGGGGCTATCTTTAGCATGGGGCGGGGCTATCTTTAGCATGGGGCGGGGCTATCTTTAGCATGGGGCGGGGCTATCTATAGCATGGGGCGGGGCTATCTTTAGCATGGGTCGGGGATATCTTTAGCATGGGTCGGGGATATCTTTAGCATGGGGCGGGGCTATCTTTAGCATGGGGCGGTGCTATCTCGCTTTTAATTCGTTTTCACGTGGGTTAGACTTCAATCTTCTCATTAATAATACTTTTGGCTGTGTAGCACTGAACTAATAGCTATAAGTACTATAAGTATAAGCACGCAGATAGCTTCTCCCTTATGGAACTGTATACAACACAAGAAGCTAGAAGAGGGGGTGTGGTGGGTATGTGTGGTCGGTGTGTGTGTGGAGCGTGGGGTAGGGTGTGTGTGATGGGTGTGTGTGATGGGTGTGTAGTAATGGCAAGGAATAAATCACAACCAAATTTATTGAAGCTATCCGCATTGGAATTGAATTCGGGCAGAAAAAGACACTAGGAGAGGGGTGGGAATCGAGGACAAAATGAATTAGATTGTACAAGAACATTTTCTCTTTCTCTTCCATTCTCTCTCTCTCTCACTCTCTCTCTCTTATATTTCTCTCTCTCTCTTTATGATTCTCTTCTTTTATTTCATTTGTTCTTTTTTTCTGTTAATGTCTATTTCTCGCTGTCAGTTTTTCTCTTTATTTTGTCTGTGTCGCTCTTTCTCTTTTTTACTATTTTTCTATTTCTGTTTTCTCTCTCTTTCTCTCTTTTTTCTCTCGTTCTCTCTATCTTTCTCTTTTTTCTCTTTTTCTGTTCCCATCTCTTACTCTCTCACCTTTTGTTCATAAATTTATATAAAAAGAATGCAGCGAATGTAATTCTATGGTAGAAATTAGCTGATCATAGCAATTATGGTCATTGTGTGATTTGGCATTTAATTGGCCTTTATTTGGTCGACATTTGGTCTTTATTCAACCTTTACTTTGCTTTTATTTTGGCCTTTATATATCCATTAATATGCCTTTATTCTTTAAAATTTATTATTAAGCCTTTATTCCTGTCCCATTTTTATCGAGATTTTTTTATTTTATAACTTCATCATAACCGACATCATTATTCATGGTTTAAAAATCGACATCTTTGTTCCAAGAATTTCCTTTATTCGATGTTCGAATGATCTCATCTATTCAGTGTTGCATTTATGTCATGATTTTAAAGTTCTAGTGAATTCATAATATTTCATAGCTAACTTTTTATTTTGTTGTTGTTCTAAAAGTCTCCTTTACTTATTGATTTAAAGTTCGCGTTTAATTCTTTCTCTAATGCTAGTTTAAGTTCTTCTTTATCCTTAGTGTAGCAGGTATTATTTTATAATTACGGAATGAGAACTTTATAATATTTGATAAGTGGATTGATATTCCGGATTTGGTCCACAGAGTAGTGAATTGGAAGGCGAGACACTATCTGGGTTAATCTACATAAAAGTGAATTGGAAGGGGAGACACTTTCTGGGTTGGTCCACATAAGAGTGAATTGGAAGGGGAGACATTATCTGGGTTGATCTACATAAAAGTGAATAGGAAGGGGAGACACTATCTGGGTTGGTCCACATAAGAGTGAATTGGAAGGGGAGACACTATCTGGGTTGGTCCACATAAGAGTGAATTGGAAGGGGAGACACTATCTGGGTTGGTCCACATAAGAGTGAATAGGAAGGGGAGACACTATCTAAGTTGATCTACATAAAAGTGAATAGGAAGGGGAGACACTATCTGGGTTGGTCCACATAAGAGTGAATTGGAAGGGGAGACACTATCTGGGTTGGTCGACATAAGAGTGAATTGGAAGGGGAGACACTATCTGGGTTGATCCACATAAGAGTGAATAGGAAGGGGAGACACTATCTGGGTTGGTCCACATAAGAGTGAATTGGAAGGGGAGACACTTTCTGGGTTTGTCCACATAAGAGTGAATAGGAAGGGGAGACACTATCTGGGTTGGTCCACATAAGAGTGCATTGGAAGGGGAGACACTATCTGGGTTGGTCCACATAAGAGTGAATTGGAAGGGGTGACACTTTCTGGGTTGGTCCACATAAGAGTGAATTGGAAGGGGAGACACTATCTGGGTTGGTCCACATAAGAGTGAATTGGAAGGGGAGAAACTATCTGGGTTGGTCCACATAAGAGTGAATTGGAAGGGGAGACACTATCTGGGTTGGTCCACATAAGAGTGAATAGGAAGGGGAGACACTATCTGGGTTGGTCCACATAAGAGTGAATTGGAAGGGGAGACACTTTCTGGGTTTGTCCACATAAGAGTGAATAGGAAAGGGAGACACTATCTGGGTTGGTCCACATAAGAGTGAATTGGAATGGGAGACACTTTCTGGGTTGGTCCACATAAGAGTGCATTGGAAGGGGAGACACTATCTGGGTTGGTCCACATAAGAGTGAATTGGAAGGGGTGACACTTTCTGGGTTGGTCCACATAAGAGTGAATTGGAAGGGGAGACACTATCTGGGTTGGTCCACATAAGAGTGAATTGGAAGGGGAGACACTATCTGGGTTGGTCCACATAAGAGTGAATTGGAAGGGGAGACACTATCTGGGTTGGTCCACATAAGAGTGAATTGGAAGGGGAGACACTATCTGGGTTGGTCCACATAAGAGTGAATCGGAAGGAGAGACACTATCTGGGTTGGTCCACATAAGAGTGAATTGGAAGGGGAGACACTTTCTGGGTTGGTCCACATAAGAGTGAATTGGAAGGGGAGACACTTTCAGGGTTTGTCCACATAAGAGTGAATAGGAAGGGGAGACACTTTCTGGGTTGTTCCACATAAGAGTGAATTGGAAGGGGAGACACTATATGGGTTGGTCCACATAAGAGTGAATTGGAAGGGGAGACACTATCTGGGTTGGTCCACATAAGAGTGAATTGGAAGGGGAGACACTATCTGGGTTGGTCCACATAAGAGTGAATTGGAAGGGGAGACACTATCTGGGTTGGTCCACATAAGAGTGAATTGGAAGGGGAGACACTATCTGGGTTGGTCCACATAAGAGTGAATTGGAAGGGGAGACACTTTCTGGGTTGGTCCACATAAGATTGAATTGGAAGGGGAGACACTATCTGGGTTGGTCCACATAAGAGTGAATTGGAAGGGGAGACACTTTCTGGGTTGGTCCACATACGAGTGAATAGGAAGGGGAGACACTTTCTGGGTTGGATCAGCACAAAAGTAAAATGTATAAATTGGAAACGTCCTCCAAAAGAAATGTTCATTATATAAACATTATTGGTTAATTCGTTAATTTAATTTTAAAATAAACTTAAACCTATTACTATTCACCGTATGTAAAGGTCTTAAACTTATCGCCATTTCGGTATGATGTTCTTTTGAAATGATGTCATTAAAAAAATAACAAAAACTAAATACTAAAGATACTTTTCAACTACAGTTTTTATTGTAATATTGTTAGTTATTTTTTCTTTCTCTTTTAGCAAAACACATTGTAATCATTCGTTTTTCCTTCATTTTCACGGGCATAACCACTAGTATTTCAATAAATGCTGAACAGGTAGATAATCTTCTAAGTTGTATTTCATGGAAAAACTGTTACATTAGTTTTTTTTATATAGTTTATATAGAGCGTTCTTAGTGGGCGTGGCTTAGGTTTTTAGTGACGTATTTGTGTAAATAATGAAGCCACTTGAGGTACAAATTTAACGTGGTGAAAGTGAAGTACTTCTTTATCATGCAAAATTCACATCTGAATATTGGCTATCCTACTAAAAAATAAGGAGGTAAATAGTAGTACTGTAGATTAATTGATTAATGTGATTAGGCTAGGGCCGGCCAGACCTATTTACACTTTCAATTTCCTTTTATAGGCCTACACTTTTAATGTTTCGTAGGCTAGGCTACGATGTCAAGTGATATTGTTGGTGAATAGGCTATCTAGTCAAGTCACTATTAGGCTCACATCGTCTATGATCTATGTCTATGATAATAATAAAATAGCCTATTTTATTTAACATACATAATACAGCTTAAATCTTAATAAGACTTAAAACACAACACATCATTTTAAAAAATCTCGAGCCTATATGAAACTTTATTAATACAGCGGCCATATTTACTTGTACACCATTACTCAAAGTAAACACAAATCACGTGCTTTTTGTCACGGGATTGCAAACACCCTATTAGTTTATTAAAGCAATATAATAAGGTGTACCGCTTACTCTATTTTTGGAGCTCATGTATTTTTTCCGTGCGCGGCCAATAACGCTGTATTAAATGACTCCTATACAGTTGCCTAAAGGTTTCTGCTGTATACAACTTTCAATTTTAATTTTCCATTGAGAAAATCACAGCGTTCAAATAAAACGGAAGTGTACAATACAAAAAAAAGCAATCGGGAATTCCGAAAAGAAGTCATTTGAGTCATCAAAAAGAAATATTTAATCAAGCGATGCATCATCATCATCATCATCAACATATATAATTACCGTGAGTTTGTTTATATGTTTGTTTATATATATATATATATATATATTTATATATATGTTTGTTCGCTATAGGCTCCTAAGCCGTTTGACTATTCGGGCCAAAAATCAAAAATTAAATGTATAAATTGGAAACGTCCTCCAAAAGATAATTTTATTTTATAACTTATAATCATAAATGTGTTGATTTATAAAATCCAAAATGTCATATCCATCTATGCAAATAAATATAACGGTACATAGCAAATGGCCATTTCCGTTCATTTACTATATTGAACGCGACATTCACTATGTTGAACGCGAGGGTCTTTCCGGGTTTTCCCAATTCTACTGTTGTTTTTTTAATGTTGCGAGACCTTTTTTAAAAGCTACGCACTGCAATTTGGCTTAGAGAGTTTCAATGGTTTACTTTAAACAAAATACTAGCGTATGACGTAATGTCTATGAAATTATTTTTTCATTATTGATGTTTGCATTATCCTTTTAAGTAAAAGTAACCAAATGTTTTAATTATTTAATGGATTTACGTTGTTATTGGAGAATATCCTTTAAAAGGCGACTTTATACACCCTATAAATTAAATGATACGAATTATAAAAAAACAAGTTAGGCTTATAAATGATTACTTTCAAATACCGGGTACCATAAGATTGACAGCAACAATATAAAATAAAAACTAAATACCGAAAGAAACATTATCAATACTGTTTTATTGATACAATAAGCAAGAACAAAAATTAAATACCGAAAAAATCTTTCTCACTTTAGTTTTTATTTCATTGAAATATTATTTTCTATTTTTTTTAAATATTTTTTACCTTTTTTATTGTTTTGTATTTATGTTTTTTTTCTTTCAGATTGTATATTATTTTTAATTTAATATAATTAATAACAAGTCAAGTCAACGCAACTGTTCGCTACATTTTAAAATCGAATTTAAAAGTCTCTTTAAAAAACCCGGACTAGCCTTTCGGCTCTTGTGTCCAGGGCGTAACGCTTTGGATTGAGCAATCTCTGTCCAGGCTCCAGCCACCCAACGACACGCCCAAGGCGTGGCGTGCCGTGTAACGGGGAAGGTTTCCGCAGCCCAGCGATCGTTCACTGCGGTTCCCCTAAGGATCATTATCGTAGTGGCTCGCCCATATACCTGCACTGTCACCCGGTAGCACAAATCCTATACTATAGGTACATGCATCCAGGCACCGGGTGGTTCTCGAGACGGGATTGCAGCGTCCATTGCTTCCTCCCCCTGTGCCCCATGCGTTCGCCCGCCAGTGTATTCTTAATGGGAATGTATCGGCGGTTTACACACTACGCCAGTCCTTGAGGCCACAATTCTTATGCATATGTCAGGTTCAGGTCGACCAGAAACAAAAAAAAAATAACAAAAACTAAATACCGAAAGAAACATTCTCAACACTGTTTTATTAATACAATAAGCAAGAACAAAAATTAAATACCGAAAAAATCGTTATCACTTTAGTTTGTATTGTATTGAAATATTATTTTCTACGCTTTTTTTATTATTTACCTTTTATTGTTTGGTATTGTGGTTTTTTTTCTTTTAGATAGTATATTATTGTTAATTTAATAGGCTATTTTTAATAACAAGTCAAGTCAACACAACTGTTTGCTACGTTATAATATCAGACGCTTGACAGTAACAATTATTATGCATATGCCAGGGTCAGAAACAATTAAAAAGAACAAAAACTAAATACCGAAAAGAAACGTTAATTTTAATAGTCTCTCTTATTTCTCTCTTAACATTAATATTACATTAACTTAACTAATATTGTAATATTGTAGTCGTTCGTTTCTCCGTCATTTTGACGGGCATAACCACTAGTCTATATAATAAAAGCCCAGAGAAATCTGTGTGTGTATCGGAACGCTTAGCGACTTGGTTTTGAGAGTATGTGACGTAGTATCAAAGACTATAATAAGAGAACGGCTTGCGCTATTTTTAGAGCTCAAGAATCGTGTTTTCGGTGTGCATCAAATAATGCGTACTCCAAAATACTTCCGCTGTATGCAACTTTCGATTTTAATCTTAATAACAGTTCTAATCTAATATTCCTTTAAATTCTCCGACAATAACTTGCAATTGGGATAAGTATAGTTTATAGTTTTCCATTCATAAAATCAAAACGAATTACTAAAGGTCTATAAATACGTTTGTGATATTAAATTCCGAAACAGAAGTTTACGAGTCATCAAATAGTAGAAATATCAAATCAAGCGATCAATCTTATAAACAATATTAATATGCCCCGAGGGCCTTCATGTGTATGTCTACATTTTTTTGTATAAAGTCCCTAAATTTGGCTATTTCTGAAAAAAATAATTGCACAGTGATTAGGTTTAAAGAGCAGCCAATGTAAATCCTGCTTTGAAAAATGTATAGCAGATGACGTACAATCTTAGTATTTTAAATAGGTCTCTACCTAAAAAATCCTCTACATCTGTCTGCATCACTCACACATACACAGTATACACACAAACACACGCAAACATACACACATATATGCAATATTAGAATAAAACATACTTTTTAGAAAATCTGTTGATATCTAATCTCTGAGGTTCGATCCCTAACTGTATAATTTTTTTTATCGTTTATTCTCTGCTCTATTAATTTAGTAAATATAAAACTAAGCCTATATTATGTAGGTCTTTATATAGTAAATTTCTAATTGTTACATTATATAGTCAATTTCTAATTGTTACTTTATATAGTCAATTTCTAATTGTTACTTTCACCAAATCTTTTCGACATACACTTTGACCATTCTTTGAAATTTTTGTTCAGAAATTAAAACCTTAAAACATTTAGGTTTTCTACTTTTGTATAACAAAGTATATACAAAGCATTTAGAAACAGTATTATAATAGATATACAACTGTCTTTGGAATTATCAACTTATTAATAATCCCCACTTTCCCAACATGGAACAAAAATTGATTTTTTTAAAAAGATGGTTTATTGGATTAATAGTACAGATATTCAAAACATTAAAAAGAAAACACAAAAGTTTAAGCACAATAACTTGGTATAACAAGAAAACCATAAAAACGAAGGTTTTATTATACTCCCTTTATTTGCAAACTAAGTTTACCATCATGTAATTAAATAATTGATTGACTACTGCAAATGAAACGTACAGAACAATATCTGTCGCAAATCTCAAAAATATCTCCTTACTCTGTATGAATTGTTCTAAAAATAATCTTAGCGCATAATTTTCTTTTCTAGCCTTGCGCCGAAAAAGTATAAAAAGTTGCACAGGCATTTTTAACGCGAAATCAACATTTTTCTTATGCTTTCCTTTTAAGAAATGAATATTGTCATAAGTGTAGTATTATTAAGTTGTTTTAACTGAAAATTTGATAGGATGTATTGTTAGGCGCCACAAGTCTGTTGTCCAAATTTCAGCTCGATCGGACCACGGGAAGTGGTCGAAAAATCGAAGCCAATTTTTGCACGACGATTGCAGACAGACAGAAAATGCAACTTAAATTAAAGGGAGTAATAACAAGAAAACCATAAAAACACAGTTTTTATCATACTCCCTTTATTTGCAAACTAAGTTTACCATCATGTAATTAAAAAATATATGTGTCGCAAATCTCAAAAATATCTCCTTACTCTGTATGAATTGTTCTAAAAATAATCTTAGCGCATAATTTTTTTTTTCTAGCTTTGCGCCGAAAAAGTATAAAAAGTTGCACAGGCATTTTTTACGCGAAATTAAAATATTTCTTTTACTTTCCTTTTAAGAAATGAATATTGTCATAAGTGTAGTATTATTAAGTTGTTTTAACTGAAAATTTGATAGGATGTATTGTTAGGTGCCACAAGTCTGTTGTCCAAATTTCAGCTCAATCGCACCACGGGAAGTTGTCGAAAAATCGAAGCAAAGTTTTGCACGACGATTGCAGACAGATAGACAGACAGAAATTGCAACTTAAAATAAAGGAAGTAAAAATGAATATTGTTGTTAATGGGCAAATTTTAGCCTTTATATTAGTGATGCTCCACCCCCTCCCCTCCCCACACTCACCCATTTCCCTATGGTTATAATGTCTGTCCCCAAGCGAATAGTAGTAACGTTTCCCCGTTAGACCGTAAAGCAGTGTTCACAAGTTTCTTAGTCCACGGCATACTAGGAGATTGTGTGACAAGAACAAAGCCCACAATGCCCAGTACCTTTTACTTTACCCTAACGAATGTCAGCTACCCATCAAAACTGAGTATGCTCAGAGACACCCTTCAGAGCCGGAAACAAACCCTAGCCTTTTTTCAGGATTCATCCTCAGAACCTTCGGTACTTCAGCCGAACGCTCGAGCTCACAAATAGTTTTGATAATGTCTGGTATCAAACTAATTGTGATAAATATGACACCAATGGTAATAATGTCTTACAGCAATAATGATAATGTAATCATTATGCTTTTGAGAAATCTCAATCCAAAGATTGCCTTTGCAACGGTTGTTGATTCATTGCAAAGGACATCGCAATCTAGATACTTCAGAAATCTTATCAGAATGTAGTAAAGTCGAAAGCCTTTTAATCCAAATTTTTAAACTTTGTTCCCTAACACTCATCACTACTCTATGATGAACAAGCTATGTTTATGTTTTATTTATCTCAGTAATCTGATAACAATTTAAATATCAACAATTAGAAACGTCATTTATTTCATAAATTTAAAACCATGACTTAGGCCAAACTTTACTTTCAGCTCCTGTTTCCTGACTTTTGAAAAAAGCATAACAAATATACAAACACAATTCCAACAATAATAAAAACACAACAAAATTCTTTACCCCCGTGGTTTCCCCACGGGCTATTTCTAGTCTTATTATATTCTTTAGTTAAAGTAAAGGCCTAAAACGTAATACACATGAAACATAATATAGTACAAATCTAAAATGTTATTGACTCAAAAGGTCCAAATAAATCCTAATGATAAAAAATGCGAAATACAAATGACTATGCACAGCCAACCTTATCCAACTAATTGTGAGTCTCAACTCAGTTTGCAAATGGACTGACTTCCACTCTTCTCGAAACGAACGCTCTGTTATATTTTAGACAGGGGAAAAATAGCTATTTTAAAATTAAAATGCTTATCAGTGTTTGGCTTAGGCATATTAGCCAGACTAAAACTAATAATCTATTGGATAAGCTGTGAGAGGAGATGCTGGGTAGAAAGAAAGACGCTGACTACGCTGAAAGGCAAGAAAGACAAGCCTCTCTCTATCTGAATAGAGGGGTTAGGAAGGTGTGGTAGAGAAGCGGGCAGTGCCGACGTGCATAAGAGGCGCTGATTCCTTGACTGGCAGAGAATTGACGATAGTAACGTGTTTCACTTCCAATACCATAATAAGAGATGAGGTAATACCAAAAAAAGTCGATGAAGTCAGGTGTAGCTGTAGATTGGGTGGGGGAGAGCGGTGGGGAACGGGAGAAGGGGGGGAGTGGTGGAAAGATTTACGCAGTACAAACTTAGTTCATACATTGAGTGTATTAAAAACATAAACGGACTTACATGGGCAAATACATGGACAAAATAATTGATTGTAACAATATCGTTATTAATAATATTGGACACTAATGAGAAAATGGCATAATAGTAACATTTAATTTTACTGTCACTTTCTTTTTTGTTTGTATGTAACAGTTAAGCATATGAATTTGCTAGATACATGTCTTTTGTCAAGTCTCTCTCTTATTCTTTATCGCTCACCGTGGAGCATAAGGCAGCAACATAGTTCCGCCCGGCCTCCCTATCCTGGGCGAGCCATCTGATTTCATGCCATGTTTTGCCAAGTAGGTTCTTGTAAATAAGGAGCCTGTGTCAGTCACTCATGATATAGGTACTTGTAAAAAAGGAGCCTGTGTCAGTCACTCATGATATAGGCCTATTGATCGACTACTTCATTTCTAAAATTCTTCTGTAATCTTGCCGGTTATAAATTCTACTGCATTCATATCTAAAGCTCTCATTTATTCATTGTTTTAAGATTTTGTTTCTTGCTTACCGAAACGTTCAAGTGATCTTTTCATATCTGTGACAGACGCTCTTTCTATAGTCTACCGAACATTACTGTTTAAATATTCACTGCTCTAGTCATTGTCTAGTTCTTATTGTGACAATGTTCTAATTTTCGTGTCTAATATAATGTTAACAATTTTTTACACTCTGATTCTCATTTTATGGTTTCATAAAAAAATAATTCTAATAGTCGTCTCGGCCACAGGTAGGTCGTCTCGGCCACAGGTAGGTCGTCTCGGCCACAGGTAGGTCGTCTCGGCCACAGGTATGTCGTCTCGGCCACAGGTATGTCGTCTTGGCCACAGGTATGTCGTCTCGGCCACAGGTAGGCTATATTGTGGTCTCGGCTAGTCAAAGATGTATCTTTTTCTGAAATCCGTAATTGCAATAAGACCTTCTCCACTTTTAAGGTATAGAAAAAATATTTAACTATTTTCAAGCATGGAAATCAAAACACTAAGCACGCACTATAGAAAATTTAAATTAAATATTTATAGCAAATGTAGGCCTATCACTCCCCATCCATCATTGAAAAACATATCTGAAAGGGAAAGTTTTAACTGTTTTGCGTTTAAATTACCAAGTGCGTACATTAAAAGGACGCGCAAAAATGCTTGCAGTTTAAATCAGGGTTGTGTAGTCGGTAAATAAATGTTTCGACTCCAACTCCTCGGTATTTTATACTTGCAACTCCAACTATAGGCCTACCCACACTTTTCTCCGATTCTTCGACTTATAAAAAGTTCAAAGCTGGAAGGAACACTTCCATAAAAAACAAACTTGCTTGTGAATAATTGTTTATACTGTAGTAGTTGTCCTAGTTGGGGGTTTGGTTAAATGTGCAATTTTAAAAGTTTGTACTTCTTTATATTACCAAAGCAACATCAAGTTGTTTTTGTGAAAAAACTTCAGCTTTTAGATCAACTTCGACATTTTCAAATATATTTCCCCAGTGGCGTATTTAGACATGTTCCATTGGAACAGGGGCCCCCACACAACAGGGGCCCCCACACTTCACAAACGAATATGTTTGTGAAATCCCCATTCTTTTGTTGAAAATGTAAAATAAAATTCAAATATTCCCCTAAAATTATAAATTTAAGCGCTCCAGTCCAACCAAGCTAAGCACAACATAAAATTTTTTTATGAATTTAAATTGTGTGTATGTGTTTATGTGAATGGTAGGGACAGACACACACACAGATATACAGTGTTATATATGGTGTGTATAGTTTGAGCCCATACGCGTGTAGATAGAGACATATTTCAGGATATATATAAAACAAATGGCTTTAAGTTTAAGAATGAGGTATTGGGAATATAGGGAAATTCCAACATATTTCAACAGGAGACCACCATTATGAAGATCCAACGCATCGCCGCTAAGCCACCCCGAGCCCTAAAATAACAAAATAAAAAAATATATATTTACAACTACAACATCATAAAAACAACAAACTAAATTAAGTTTGTGTGTATTATTAAAGAGACAGAGGGAGTGATAAATGGAGTAGAGATTATTTTTATGATGACATCATCAAACTTTGCACATATATTTTTATGATTAAAAAGAAACAATTTCATTCGTGTTTAAATTGCCTACTTGTCTTAAATGACTTTAATTAACTTTGGCGGGAATTTTTTCAATTGCTGGTTTGCGAATGAACTTTCTGAATGAATGGAACAAAAAATTCATTAAATTACCAGAAAATACCGTATATATTCGCGTATAAGTCGCACCGGTGGAGAAGTCGCGCTCCTAGTTTAAGACTTTTTTTCTTATGTGTTGTCATTGACCCGCGCATAAGTCGCACCCCAACTTCCAGGGGTTACACTGCCTTGTAACTTTTAAAAAATGCATTCCTTTTCAACTCTAATATGCAACTAATGAAAAATGAAACATACTTTGTACATTTCACGCGTGGATAGGCCGATCGTAGTTTTGGAAACATTGCTTAAACATGGCGCGGTTTTATCAAGATGCTAAACACTGCCTTTTTTCATTAGTAGGCTATAGCCTACAAGCCTATGCCTTAGGTCCTAAATAAAAAGCATCTTAAGCTACAAGTATACAAGCTTGTAGGCCTACCTACATTATAATTATTGGCCTAGACAGGCTTTCACACATTTACGATTCTATCCATACTGTAATTTGCGTTCAATAAGCCTACCAAAAATGCCCCTTTAAACTTACGCTACGTTTCGGCATTACAAAATCGGTCCAAAAGTTCAAAAGAATAGGGAAGGGGGTGTCTGAAAAAAACTAAAATATTTGTCCATTTCAGTTACTTAAAGATAGTAATATTTGCACCTATGAAAGTTTTCTAAATGTAAAATGTAGGTCTACGCATATCCTAGTAATTCTACATCACTATAATAAACTATAAGGGCTTTGTAGGAAACTTTATGACAGAGTAGTGATGTTTTTCAAACTTTTAAAAAACAGTGTCGGTTGTATAAGTCGCACTTCTACATTGTGTCGAAATTTTCGGTTAAAAAAGTGCAACTTATACGCGAGTATATACGGTACTTTACCACCGCTTAATAACTATTCTGCTCATAACTGCATGGGTAGTTACAGTGTATTTGAAAATTAATTTAGCCGGTTCGAGGAACTGGGAACATATATAGGCTAGTAAGTAAATATATAGATCAGGTCTAATAACGTACTAACACTATCTAACTGATAATTGGCCTCCCACTAAAAGGAAAGTTAATGTAAAAGGCTTAATATCTCAAACTCACTACTCACATAACTCACACTATAAAGTGTACATAAAATTAAACAACCCATACAAACTTTTTTTTTCTTGGTTTAAGATTACTACGCTTTATCCCTTTTCTTCCATATTTAAAAAGCTAAACCTACAAGATAAATAAAATAAAAATTTTCCCAAATGTGTTTGCACGGAATAATTAGCGCTATGATAATATTCTTAGAAATGATTTCTGTCATATGTTACGTGCCGGAGCACATAAGGATCGTTATATCTAAGGGGGGGGGGAATATCCTCTTGTATGTTACTTGAGTACAGCTGGATACCTTTCCAATCACAACCTAACTTTCAACTAAATAAATCCAACTCTTGATTACTAATAACAGTCAAATATTTAATCCACTGTATAGAACTTTTGTACCGATAAAATATAACACAATGACAGAGATAAAAATAAATGACCGGTCGGTACGACTCTTATGATGGGACTGCCCAAGCATGGTATCGAAACCACGGGGTCTTAAAAAGGGTTGGTTTCTATTGGTCCTTACGAACCTACGTGAAACAACTTCACGGGGATATCGGGGCCCATGATTACTTGTTAGATTCATAGAAACCTTGAATCTCCAAGCATGGTGTGACAACGATATCACGCCTTACCCTTCCCACATTGGGAAAAAATATAACTTATTCATAACACATACAAATTAATAAAGTATTGTGCACCATTCTAAGTAACAGAAATGGCCCAGCTGTTGGATGATACATTTTAGACTCGCTATGTTAAAGTGACTGTCGAAGCAATGATTGATGGCTTGAATTCTGGTAGAGGCTAAGATTTTCCCAGGGTTTTGTAGGTTCCGTGAGTATACCCTAACTTTTATGGGTATTAAAGATGAGTTTGTCAAGTAATGGTGGCTTTGCATTGTGCCGGCCACAAAACTCCAGTGTATGCTGTAACTTGGAATCTTGGTATAGCTGCTCCATTTGCCCTCTTGATGACATGGGTTCGACTGGAATATTTTGCAAAGAAAAGATGAATTATATTTTTCTTTCATTTATACAATAACACTTAATATTTTGTCTACGCATTCTGCTTTCTTCTACTTAATATGTATAGTTAATCCTTTTATTATAATGTAGCTACTTTTATTCTATTCACAGTGCCAGTGAAATCTCTATTGGGTTCACAACACTGTTTATTGCATTCGACAACCTTAACCATCGACATCAAAGAACAAAACGTCACAAAACAAAACAGCAGCAACAGCAGCCGAAATTCGGTGAATGTTCAAGAGATTGCAATGTGTGATAAGTGAAAACAGCGTCTCAGATAAATGCAAAATATCAGCCTAATCTCAGCAAATGGTATAATGAAGGGCTTCATTAATGCAATGAACTATTGCTTATTATGCTTATGCTTTTAACTTTTATGGATGCAAAAAAAAAAAAAAAATTAAAAAAGGAATGTCTTTGCTAATACGTTAATCTAAATGAAATAAAAAAAATTTTTTAAATATACACAAACTGTCAATTTATATTTCTCTTACAAAAAAATTTCATATGCAAATAATGACTAAGCCTATCTATAATAAGAATGCTAAAGACTATGTTGTGAGCTATTTTGAGTGAAAGAGAGTGGATATGAATGAATTAAAATCTATTGTCGACAAATGGGTGTGTGTAGGCGTGTATGTGTGTGTGTGTGTGTTGAGCCCAGTGATGTTATTGTAAAGATAGGAATGAATGAACTCAAGTCAGTTAGGGGGAATCGTGAATGAAGGGAGCGAACACGGGGTGTGTAAGATAGGAAGACTGGACATTCGGGGTATGAGAGCTGAGCAGGACAGAGCTGGGGGGATTTTGATTGGTGATTCGGTATGTACATGTAAAATAAAGGTTGAACTGAAACCCTTGTGTCCAGCGTGTTAGTGAATAAAGAACAGTGTAATATAATTATAACATTTGGCGCCCAACTAGAGGTTCGACCCAGACCCAGTACGTCTCGAACTGGGAATAACAAGCGTTGTGTGCAGTTTCCATACTTTAGAGGTTCGACCAGACCCTGTACGTCTCGAACTTGAAATAACATTTAACATTAGTTTAAATGGTGCGATGATCATCGTAACCAGAAGTACTGTGAATTTTAAATTTTAAACTACACTACAGTAATAAGGTGCCAGCAAAAATATTGTGCTGCCTTGTGCTGTGCTCTACACGTAAGCTGATCGTGTGCGGGACCGTATGCTGACCTGGGGTCTCTCACTTTGCCCGTCCCGTGCTGTGACAACCCTGACGTGCAGACCTTGCCCGACCTGTGCTGTGAGTGACAACCCTGACGTGCAGACCTATGCTCACCGTACGTGGGCCGTATGCTGACCTGTGCTGTGAGTGTGCAGACCTTGCCCGACCTGTGCTGTGAGTGACAACCCTGACGTGCATACCTATGCTCACCGTACGTGGGCCGTATGCTGACCTGTGCTGTGAGTGACAACCCTGACGTGCAGACCTATGCTCACCGTACGTGGGCCGTATGCTGACCTGTGCTGTGAGTGACAACCCTGACGTGCAGACCTATGCTCACCGTACGTGGGCCGTATGCTGACCTGTGCTGTGAGTGACAACCCTGACGTGCAGACCTATGCTCACCGTACGTGGGCCGTATGCTGACCTGGGGTCTCTAACCTTGCCGTCCCGTGCTGTGAATGACAAAACCTGATGTGCATCCCTGATACTGGGACGAAACGACACGGGTAAAAACACACACTGAATGAACTGCTAGTTATTTCCCTGTGTGACCAGAGGTACATCGAACTGTGACCGTTGACATTGTTGACCTGTTTACGGGAAGAAACTACTGAAGCGCATCGGCGATTGTAAAAGCAAGTATGCCTGTATTTAAGTATTATTATGATTCATGATTTTGTGTATGCTATGTATTATGCTTTCTGTTTATTTTAATGGTGTGCATCCCTGATGCTTTCTGTTTATTTTAATGAAATTATATATTATCCTACACAAATTTCGAACTGAATTTACATGTGTGGAGAATAGTGTAGAAATAATTTTTTAGGGCAATTAACTCAGCGTGTGTTGGAAAAATAAGATTATCTTTCGACGTCAGTGGTGATCTTTAATGACACACTTGTATAATTTGGGATTTGTATACACACACTGGGTTGACAAAATCGCTTACAGTGTCGTTATCAGTAATTACTATTTTAGTAAACAATTGATTAGGAAGTAACTGATCGCACAATTGAATAAGTGGGACTACAAACTATACATTTTTTTTTATAATTTTTTCTGATTACTTAATTAGTAGAATTTGGAGTGGTAAAATGAGTAATGAGGATAAACTGGGTTTAGCCTATTATATAGACTTAGGAGAGAAATGTAAATTAGAGGGCGGAGACTTGATAGAATGGACAGAAAAGAAATTAAAAGATGCACGGGAACTAGAGAGGGAACGGGAAGAAAGGAATACAAGGAGAGAAGAGAGAGAAATAAAAAAATTGGAATTATTGAAAGAAAGCGCGAAGTCGGAGGGAGAAATGATAGAGAGTAAAAGAGAGGACGAAGGCGGAAAGAAATGGATAAAGATGCGGCTGGTAGGACTAAAAGGGGGTAATGAACCAGAAGATATTGACAACCTCATAGATATTTTTGAAAGAGAAGCCATAGAAATAGGGTTAGAAGGAAAACGATGGTGCCATGAGTTCAGAAAAATTTTGTTAGATAGAGGGTGCGACCATTATACCACGGAACTAGGCGCGGAAACAGACTACGTGAAGCTAAAAAAAGAAATACAAAAACACTATGGGCTAACATGCGCAGGATATAGTGACCGATTTTGGAACATGCGACCAGACAAGGGGGACAAATCAGGAAGCTACATCAGAAAAGTAAAATACTACTTGAAGCGATGGGTAGAGCTTAGTGGCATTGACAAAACATACGACGGACTATTGGACTTGATACTTAGGGACAAAGTGACGAGGACAGTGGCGACAGACGTCAGATACCATATTTTGACCAGGGAACCCAAGACAATAGACGACGTAGAGAAGGGTTGCGACAATTATTTCTCCATTTTCCCCAACAGACCTTTAGGACAAACAGAAACACAAACAAACGATACCGTGGCCACAATTAGTGATAGGAAATCACGGGATAGAACACCACAAAGACCGCAATCACCGTTTAGACAGAGGCCACAATCACCATATAGACCACAATCACCCTTTAGACAGAGGCCACAACCATCATATAGATCGCAATCACCGTTTAGACAGAGGCCACAATCACCATATAGATCACATTCACCATTTGGGAAACAATCTCGTAGACAACAATCGGCCTACATGTCACCTGACCGATCACAGAAACAGACATATGACGGTTACAAACAAAAACATCAAGCATACAACCATCAAAATAGCAATGAGTGCTACACATGTGGTCAAACTGGGCACTGGTCGCGAGACTGTTGGCGAAATAAACAAGTAGGTCAAAGTTACAGAGACGAGACTCGTACAAACGGATCCGAAGGCGGGGACGATAGGAGGGTTCGGTTCAACAATAACAATGTATGACTAGCTTCAGCATTAACGGGAAAGTGTAGAACATGTAAGGACTGTTTAAACGGAGAAGGGAAGGTGAGAAAACTAACATGGGCGAATATAATCAGTAGTAAAGGAAGATTACCGATAGTTATGGGGAAATTAAACAATAGGGCAGTGACAACATTGCGAGATACGGGGTCAGTTGTAATAGCTTGCAAAGAGAGTCTAATCCCACGATCCGATTGGGTGAAAGGGAAAACTACCATAATAACTGCGAACGGCGAAGAGATACAAGTTAGAAAGGCCATAGTAAATATAGAAACTCCGTATCTAACGGGTACGTATATAGCGATACTTTTAAAAAACCCGCCGGCAGAACTATTGATAGGAAATGTTGATGGAGCAAAACCACCATCAAATGCTGACTTAAACATAGTTGCACATGTGCAGACAAGGGCACAAAAACAAAATGAAAACGCAATGAAAGAGGGAAAATTGGAAAGTACATTTATAAACATAAATGTCAATAAAGATGAGTTCAAGAGGATGCAAAAAGAAGACACATCATTAGAAAAATTGTGGACAAGGGCATATAATAATGAAAATGGGTACAAGATAATAAATGGTTACTTATATAAACAAGTTAGGAAATGTAATAGAAATAGGAACTTAGGGGACGATTTTATTAAACTGGTCATACCAAATACGCTTCGCGAAAACATCATAAAAGTAGGACACGACACACCTATGAGTGGTCACCAGGGTTACGCGCGAACACTTGAGAGGATAAAATCTGAATTCACGTGGCCAGGAATTAACAAGCAGGTAAAGGACTATTGCAAGACATGTGACGTGTGCCAGAGGGGTAAGAAAAACAAACAGAGCAAAGGCCCAATGTGGGGATTTCAAAAATAGTTGGCCAGCCATTTTGTAAAATAGCCATAGATATTGTAGGACCATTAAATATGACAAAAACTAAAAATAGATATATACTAACAGTTGTAGACCTTTGCACTAGATGGCCAGAAGCAATTCCGCTTAAAACTGTTTCAACGGAAGAAGTACAAGACGCACTTATGTCTATATTCTGCAGAATGGGATTTCCCGACACAATTTTATCGGACAATGGAAGTCAATTCACGTCAGACATATTTAAACAGGTTTCAAAGCTACTGGGAATAAGGATAACCCATTCATCAGTGTACCACCCGATGTCAAATGGGGCCGTTGAAAGGTTCAATGGGACTCTGAAGGAAATGCTCAGAAAAGTCACGTTTGATAAGCCTTCGGATTGGGATACATATTTACCATCTGTGCTATTCGCATACCGTGAAATATCACACACGACCACGGAGTACTCGCCTTTTGAGCTCATGTATGGCAGGAAAGTCAGAGGACCAATGAGCATAATAAAGTCTATACTAACAGAAGAGATGGAAGACCCAATAACCAGAACTGCATACGACTACCTGTTAAACTTGAAGAAGAAACTACAAAACGCATGCGCATTCGCGACAAAAAGGACCGAAGAAGGAATGGAAAAGTCAAAAAGTTATTATGATAGGAATGCATCCATTAAAAAAATCGAAGTTGGAGATCATGTGTTAGTGTTGATACCTCAACAAATAAATAAATTGGAACTTCGATGGGGGGGTCCCTTCGAAGTGGTAAAGAAGATATCCAATTTAAACTATGAGGTTAGAGTGAACGATAAAGTCAAAACATTTCATGTCAACAGAATCATGTTGTACCACCCCAGAAATAACACTATTGGGAAAAGAACACACTACAGAGTAAACACAATTTCAGGGGTGATAACAGAATACGACGAGGGAGGAAACGGTGACACAGTTGACCTCGACCTTGGAATACCCTTAAATATGGTGAAGACACCAGACTTTAAAAACAAGACGGACCTGAAGGCCGTAAAAATCAGTGACAGCCTGAATGGTAAACAGAGAAAGAGAATAGAAGAAGTAGTCTGTAAACACAGGGGCGTGATAAGTAATGTCCCAGGCAAGACAAAATTAGTAGTACACGATATTATCCTCACCAATAAAAAACCTATTAGAGTAAGGCCATACGGAATACCATATGCGCAGAGGGAGATAATGAGGAAAGAACTAGACGAAATGGAAACTTTAGGGATAATAGAAAGATCGAATTCCGATTTCAGTGCACCGGTAGTCCTAGTTAGGAAAAGAGACGGGGGGACGAGGTTCTGTGTAGACTTCAGAAAGTTGAATGCTGTGACAGTATATGACGCCGAACCAATACCAGACCAGGAAGAACTTTTTAGCAAGCTAAATAGAGCAAATTATATGTCAAAGTTAGACCTCACAAAAGGGTATTGGCAAATAGGACTTAGACAGGAGTGTAAGAAACTCACAGCTTTTACAACACCATGGGGACTTTACCATTTTAACTACCTACCCTTTGGACTGTCTACAGCTCCAGCAACATTTGCTAGACTTATGCGTTATGTGTTAGAAGGGCTAGACAATGTTGTTTCATTTTTTGATGATATATGCGTGTATAGTGAAACTTTTGAACAGCACGTACAGACACTAGACAAAGTTTTTTGTAGATTGAGTGAAGCTGGTTTAACAGTCAAACCAGAAAAACTAGAATTGGGTTTTGAGAAAATAAGCTTTCTAGGTCACATGGTTGGGAAAGGTATAATAACACCTGAAAAATCAAAGATAGAGAAGATATTACACATTTCAGTACCTAGAACAAAGAAACAGGTTAGAGCTTTAATAGGACTTATATCCTACTACGCGAAGTTCATACCTAACTTCAGTACAATTAAAGCTGTTTTGACTGACCTACTTAAGAAAGGCAAACCAAACAAAATAAATTGGACAGGGGAGTGCCAAAGAGCATTAGAGTTATTGCAAAGTCACTTAAACTCAGAGCCATTCTTAATTTTACCAGATGTAAACAGTAGATTTGTACTACGCTGTGACGCGTCTTCCAGGGGCGTTGGCGGGGTACTATTACAATATAGAGATGGGGCCTTGCGGCCAGTTAAATATGTAAGCAGAAAGCTGTTACCGCGAGAAACACGGTTCTCGACTATTGAGCGAGAATGTTTATCTATTATTTGGACTATAGGAAAGCTAGCTTTGTATTTAAGTAATTCAAACTTTATACTGCAAACAGACCAGAGGGCTCTGCAATATCTAAATAGCTGTAAATACAAAAACTCCAGGATAACAAGGTGGGCTATTTTACTGCAAGAATTTAAGTTTAAGGTGGAACATATACCAGGAACACAAAATTTAATCGCAGATTACCTCTCAAGGAATTAAATTGTAGCAGTAACTTGCAAAAGAACATTTGTACATGAACATTTTTTTTTATTATTGTCCTAAAGCAACAGGACTGTGTTTTTTGTTTTTTTTTAAAACAGATTGATAAATAAATGTGTAACAGTGCTCAGTCAGAATGACAAGAGGATTTGAGGATTGTGTACGCTCAAATATTTTTTGTCATGAGCACAAATGATGACAATTTTTCTTGTATTCATTATTTTTTTTTTCTTTTCATTGTCAATGTGATTATATTCGCTTCTAAAGCAGAGTTATAATAAATGTATAACTTGTTCATACAAGTGTAATTAAAATGATTAGATCTATTCTAATGTCGTATTTATCATTAACTTAATGAGGTTACGGTAAAAGATATTATTATGGTAGTATTTTATAATAGGTTGTAGCGTTTTAATATGTATATAAAATGTAAAAGAACTTGACAATGTTATATGTAACCTACGGTATAATTCATTATTATGATCGCATTAATTGATTTCATGACGTATTTAATATATATGCTTATAATATTATAATTAATGTGTAGATACTTTTGTGTACAAACTATTATTGTGTGGAAGTCAGTTCTGTTTGGTATAGATGTATTGTAAAAATAGATATAAACTATTTTGGTTGCACAAACCACGAAATTGTGATTAACTTTAAGGTATGTGAATGAAAGGTATAGACAAAATAACTCGGATTGTATTGTACATTTTTTTCTTTTATTTTATTTATCAGGCAATTAAAGGATTAATCGCCTTAGGGTGGGAGTAGATGTTGTGAGCTATTTTGAGTGAAAGAGAGTGGATATGAATGAATTAAAATCTATTGTCGACAAATGGGTGTGTGTAGGCGTGTATGTGTGTGTGTGTGTGTGTGTGTTGAGCCCAGTGATGTTATTGTAAAGATAGGAATGAATGAACTCAAGTCAGTTAGGGGGAATCGTGAATGAAGGGAGCGAACACGGGGTGTGTAAGATAGGAAGACTGGACATTCGGGGTATGAGAGCTGAGCAGGACAGAGCTGGGGGGATTTTGATTGGTGATTCGGTATGTACATGTAAAATAAAGTTTGAACTGAAACCCTTGTGTCCAGCGTGTTAGTGAATAAAGAACAGTGTAATATAATTATAACAGACTATCTAAGTATCTTATGTTCCTTTTCATTTATATTTTTGTTATTGTTCTATTGGGTTGATAAAAATGGGCATAACAACAAACATCTTTTTTCCAGGCAAATATATTTAATATCCTTTACACCATGATTTTATTAGATCCGTGACGCGTACCATTTGTTATTATGGCCTCATTTAACCCTATCTCTACTTTGTGTTTTCATTGTATTCGACTACAAGGTGGATCAAATTAACCCATATACCTTTTACATAAATTTTTATCAAACTAGTGTTTATAATCTATGAAATAGTGCAAGTTAAAACTATGTCAGCACTTCAAGTTTTTAGTTTTAAAACCTAAAGATTTTCAACTTTTCTTTCCTCCATTTTCCATTCTACACACAAAACTAAGTAGTAAAAATCTAATGAAATTAAAAAACAAACACTTAAATTTTAGACATATATGTATATTAAATTAAAGAACAGTGTTAAAAAAAGCATATTAGTAAGTATTAGATTCTCCTGTAACTGTAATATTTAGAAATTAGTCAGGGTATGCCTACAGACCTAGAGCGCACCCAACCAGTTCGAAAAAAAAAGAAAAAAAAATTAATGTTGTTTAACAATCACATTTTTTATTAAATTATTATAAAATAAACTAGTTTAAAGCTAGGCCCGCAAAATAAACACACTTAAATACAAGTGTATTTAGATAATAACTAAAATAAAGACGATAATTAGCGACCGCTATTTGACCTATTTCAGTATTTTGAAAACTAAATCATTAAAATAAAACAAATATGATTTCAACACACTT
This sequence comes from Anisus vortex, assembly GCA_949126835.1. NCBI lineage: Eukaryota > Metazoa > Mollusca > Gastropoda > Planorbidae > Anisus > Anisus vortex. The sequence goes on along the minus strand of OX421507.1, from coordinate 324,750 downwards.
CTTAGTTTTTAGAATTTCATCAAAATCAATCAAATATAATTCATATAATTATGCATCAATTCCATCGCAGTTTTTGGAATAGTCACTAGCACCTTCGATCATTTTGCGAATCGAAGAAAATCGAACGTAAAAAAAATGGCCGCTTTTCTCTACAAGAAGAGACGGAAGTCAATAAACTTTTCGGATATGTAAGTTTTTACGGAAAAAAAACTAATGAAAAGACACACTGTAGCTACTGTAGCCGAAACAAAGCGAAGCCACGATTATGGCTTCACGCGTATATTTAACTTATTAAATATATATAGATAATATGTGGTTTTAATTCATACCCCTTTATACAAAGACATTCAATGCTCTCAAAATATAATTTAAAATGAATTATCCAATACATTCAGATTCTTAAGTCGTTCATTTTACAGAAAAGAGAGATACTTGATATAATTAAAAAGAGGGGAGCTTAAGTACTTTTAGTGGAAACCTCAAGGAATAAATTTGATGCATCTCTATTTGTCATTACATTTGTTGTATCAAAATAAATTATTCCATTTAATCAGGTGTTATCTTTCTTGTATTATCACTGTTACAGAAAAAGCCTAGAATTGAATCAGTCAAGTTGAAAATTCCATTACCTCTGGACCCAGAGTCCATTTTCTAGGATAGGTGTCTCTTTCCATGAGAACTCTGTTTAGTTTAGCACAGATGACATGATCACAGTAGGCCATAACTGCAATTGTCATTTGTGCTAGAGTTGCAATAGGGAAGGATATGAAATAAACCAACTCTAGATCACATGATAAGACAGCAATAGGGAATGGTATAAAATAAACCAACTCTAGATCACATGATAAGACTGAAAGAAAGAACTATGCATTGTAATCAAAAGTCTAACCAAGTGCAATGGCTTCTCCCTATGTGAAAACAATCACAATCTCCTGACCAACTTCTATGCCATCTTCATAACGCAAAACTCTAAGGAATCAAAACTTGGGCTCCATGGCAGATGTCATTTACCTGTTGAAGAAAACATATTTAATCAAGACCTGCTAATATTATTTAAATGAGTAATCAGACAAGAAGGCTCTCGCCATTGAGAGCCCCAGGTTATTAGGTCATGTCTAGTACTTTAAGGTTTCGAAAGGGGTAACCCTAATCCAAAGGAAAATGGGTTTTTCAAACAATCCCAACTAAAACTGATGTTAATGAGTTCTTATGTTGCCCATCATACATTCATCAATCTCCTCGGAGTATCTATATTTGATAACGTAATATTTTCTTTACCTTGCTTAGGTTGTCTATTATCGATACATGCATTAATATAATACTTTCAATTATGATATAATGAAAGAAACGCTCTTTTGCAGCATATAATATTTAATTCACATTAAGTCACAATTTACGTTTCACATCAACGAAACACTGTTATATTTTCAAGACTTATATATTTAATTAATCTGAGTCCATTTTAGAATACAATCACACATCTATCCTTTACAAGGCACTGCAGGAGACTAATTAAACCGCGTGTTTTTTCATGTGATCACTTCCGTTTTCCCAAGCAAGACTCTGAGTTTTATTTAATATCCAAATCTGGGTTTTATTCTAAGTTTTATAACTCTTACTTAATATTACAATTGATTTACACAAGTCATTTCCCTTGCATTATATCTGCATTTTACTTGCATTATACTTGCACCATATCAACTGACAATTCAGGTAAAAAAAAGGACCAATTAACAAGTGTAGCTATCTTAAGCTATATAATATAAATGGCTGACTCGTCCCAAATTGTATTTTGCAATCAATATGAAAAATGCTGCTGTATGCTATTATGCTACCCTAGGACAATATAAAATAAATATTTTTTTAAAAATGACAACGCAACCACAGATATGAATGACAGTTGCAACCTTATGAAAGAGTAGTTATGTTTTAAAATTATTTAAAACTGTCGATTGAATAGGTCGCAAAACTTTTGGTAAAATGGTTCGACATATAAGTGAGTATAAACTGTTTACTGTATAAATAAACTATATATAGATATATACATTCCATAGTAGATATTATATGGAAACAGGCTTTTTCAATGACCTAAAACAAGTCTATTTTTCAGTTGTAATTATAAAAACACTAAGGTTATGGTTTCCTCAACTTTAGGCTCTTGCTGGGTTTCTTCTTCGTCTGTCTTTCTTATTTTGTTTCATTTTCTTCTTTTCTTCTGTGGCAGTTCCTCCTGGTGTGGCAGATTGTGATTCACTTAAAGACTCCTTTTGGTCAGCATCACTACCTGAGTCGTCCTCACACTGGCGTTTGCGATGAACTTTCTGGATAATCAAGGGTCATGTACAATATACACTAATATTATGTAATTGCTTTTTTGAATGGTGCTTTATATGGGTTATATGGAACTTTTTTGAAGGTAGAGCTAAAGATCAGCATAATTATATTGAAACACCCAGGTCCTTTCTTTCAACAGTGATATATCAAACAACTCCAGTTGTTGAATAAACAATTTTATTAAAATTGTATACTCAAATAAACTATAAGTAAATGCATGAACAGATGGCGAACATACGAGTTTCATAAAATTACATAAAATATACAAGTATCAATATAGCGACTTCTCTCTACAAACTTTCAAACTGAACTAACTCTAAGGAGGTAGGGACTTTACCAAGAAAACTATTATCGAAGATTCTACAGGGTCCTAACACACATTAATTTCACTGCTCTATAGAATACTGCGATCTAGATTATAACCTTCAATTTCCACGGAGTTAAACGAATTATTTTATTTAAACTGCCCTCAGGGCATAAAGGTCAAACCTTGGACTCTAATACGCACTTGTTAAGAGGTCAATGCCTTAGTACGTCATTCCTCTATGACCGACATACGTAACAGTGTGGTTAATATATGATTGTGTGTAAACTAAACACAGGGCTCATACAGTTTGAGAGAAACTTACTTGAATTTTTAGGTCGTCGCCACCGCTGGGTAGGTCGGCGCTACCGCTGGGTAGGTCGGCGCTACCGCTGAGTGGGTCGGCGCCAGCGCTGGGTAGGTCGGCGCCACATCTTGGTGGGTTTGCGCTAGCGCTGGGTAGGTCGGCGCTACCGCTGAGTGGGTTAGCGCCAGCGCTGGGTAGGTCGGCGCCAAATCTTGGTAGGTCGGCGATAGCGCTGGGTAGGTTGGCGCCACCGCTGAGTAGGTCGGCGCTACCGCTGAGCGCGTCGGCGCTACCGCTGAGTAGGTCGGCGCTACCGCTGAGTAGGTCGGCGCTACCGCTGAGTAGGTCGGCGCTACCACTGAGTAGGTCGGCGCTACCGCTAAGTAGGTCGGCGCTACCGCTGGGAAGGTCGGCGCTAGCGCTGGGTAGGTCGGCGCCACCTCTGGGTAGGTCGGCGCTACCACTGGGTAGGTCGGTGCTACCGCTGGGTAGGTCGGCGCTACCGCCGGGTAGGTCGGCGCTTCCGCTGGGTAGGTCGGCGCTACCGCTGGGTAGGTCGGCCCTACAGCTGAGTACGTCGGCGCTACCTTTTAGTAGGTCGACGCAACCTTTTAGTAGGGCGGCGCCACCGCTAAGTAGGTCGGCGCTACCGCTAAGTAGGTCGGCGCTACCGCTGGGTAAGTCGACGCTACCTCTTAGTACGTCGGTGCTACCGCTGGGTAGGTGGGCGCTACCGCCGGGTAGGTGGGCGCTACCGCCGGGTAGGTGGGCGCTTCCGCTGGGTAGGTCGGCGCTACCGCTGGGTAGGTCGGCCCTACAGCTGAGTACGTCGGCGCTACCTTTTAGTAGGTCGACGCTACCTTTGAGTAGGGCGGCGCCACCGCTAAGTAGGTCGGCGCTACCGCTGAGTAGGTCGGCGCTACCGCTGGGTAAGTCGACGCTACCTCTGAGTACGTCGGTGCTACCTTTTAGTTGGTCGACGCTACCTTTGAGTAGGTCGGCGCCACCGCTAAGTAGGACGCCGCTACCGCTGAATAGGTCGGCGCTACCGCCGGGTAGGTTGGCCCTACCTCTAAGTACGTCGGCGCTACCTTTTAGTAGGTCGGCGCTACCTTTGAGTAGGTCGGCGCTACCGCTGGGTAGGTAAGCGCTACCGCTGGGTAGGTCGGCGCTACCGCTGGGTAGGTCGGCGCTACCGCTGAATAAGTCGGCGCTACCGCTGAATAGGTCGGCGCTGACTCTGAGTACGTCGGCGCTACCTTTGAGTAGGTCGGCGATACCTTTGAGTAGGTCGGCGCCACCGCTAAGTAAGTCGGCGCTACCGCTGAGTAGGTCGGCGCTACCGCTGGGTAAGTCGGCGCTACCGCTTGGTAGGTCGACGCTACCTTTTAGTAGGTAGGCGCTACCTTTGAGTAGGTTGGCGCCACCGCTAAGTAGGTCGGCGCTACCGCTGAGTAGGTCGGCGCTACCGCTGGGTAGGTCGGCGCAACCGCTTGGTAGGGCGGCGCTACCGCTGGGTAGGTCGGCGCTACCTTTAAGTAGGTCGGCGCTACCGCTGGGTAGGTCGGCGCTACCTTTAAGTAGGTCGGCGCTACCGCTGAGTAGGTTGGTGCTACAGCTGGGTACGTTGGCGCTATCTTTTAGTAGGTCGGCACTACCTTGAGAAGGTCGGCGTTACCGCTAAGTAGGTCGGCGCTACCGCTGAGTAGGTCGGCGCTACCGCTGTTATGGCCCTTTAGATGATGACTATTTTTACGACTCGTTGAATCGGATTCAATGAATATAGTTGTATCTTTATTAGAAGTCTCTAGATTCTGCTAATCTGTAGCCCAAGCTAGGGGTTCCTTGACTGACAGGTCTATGCAGTAATGTAGTTATATTCGTGATAATTATCTTCAACACCTTTCTCAACAATGATAGATCAAACAACTCCAGTTGTTGAATAAACAATTTTATTTAAATTGTAGACTAAATATAAACGATCAATAAATCTCATCAACTGATGGTAACATAAGTATTTCAACAAAATGACATTATATGTACAAGTATTAATATAGCGACTTCTCTCTACAAACGTTTAAACTGAACCTCTGTGTATATTTATTTTATTCACAGTGCCAGTGAAATCTCTATTGGGTTCACAACACTGTTTATTGCATTCGACAACCTTAACCATCGACATCAAAGAACAAAACGTCACAAGACAAAACAGCAGCAACAGCAGCCGAAATTCGGTGAATGTTCAAGAGATTGCAATGTGTGATAAGTGAAAACAGCGTCTCAGATAAATGCAAAATATCAGCCTAATCTCAGCAAATGGTATAATGAAGGGCTTCATTAATGCAATGAACTATTGCTTATTATGCTTATGCTTTTAACTTTTATGGATGAAAAAAAAAAAAAAATTAAAAAAGGAATGTCTTTGCTAATACGTTAATCTAAATGAAATAAAAAAAAAAATTAAATATACACAAACTGTCAATTTATATTTCTCTTACAAAAAATTTTCCTATGTAAATAATGACTAAGCCTATCTATAATAAGAATGCTAAAGACTATCTAAGTATCTTATGTTCCTTTTCATTTATATTTTTGTTATTGTTCTATTGGGTTGATAAAAATGGGCATAACAACAAACATCTTTTTTCCAGGCAAATATATTTAATATCCTTTACACCATGATTTTATTAGATCCGTGACGCGTACCATTTGTTATTATGGCCTCATTTAACCCTATCTCTACTTTGTGTTTTCATTGTATTCGACTACAAGGTGGATCAAATTAACCCATATACCTTTTACATAAATTTTTATCAACTTAGTGTTTATAATCTATGAAATAGTGCAAGTTAAAACTATGTCAGCACTTCAAGTTTTTAGTTTTAAAACCTAAAGATTTTCAACTTTTCTTTCCTCCATTTTCCATTCTACACACAAAACTAAGTAGTAAAAATCTAATGAAATTAAAAAACAAACACTTAAATTTTAGACATATATGTGTATTAAATTAAAGAACAGTGTTAAAAAAAGCATATTAGTAAGTATTAGATTCTCCTGTAACTGTAATATTTAGAAATTAGTCAGGGTATGCCTACAGACCTAGAGCGCACCCAACCAGTTCGAAAAAAAAAGAAAAAAAAATTAATGTTGTTTAACAATCACATTTTTTATTAAATTATTATAAAATAAACTAGTTTAAAGCTAGGCCCGCAAAATAAACACACTTAAATACAAGTGTATTTAGATAATAACTAAAATAAAGACGATAATTAGCGACCGCTATTTGACCTATTTCAGTATTTTGAAAAATAAATCATTAAAATAAAACAAATATGGTTTCAACACACTTCTTAGTTTTTAGAATTTCATCAAAATCAATCAATATAATTCATATAATTATGCATCAATTCCATCGCAGTTTTTGGAATAGTCACTAGCACCTTCGATCATTTTGCGAATCGAAGAAAATCGAACGTAAAAAAAATGGCCGCTTTTCTCTACAAGAAGAGACGGAAGTCAATAAACTTTTCGGATATGTAAGTTTTTACGGAAAAAAAACTAATGAAAAGACACACTGTAGCTACTGTAGCCGAAACAAAGCGAAGCCACGATTATGGCTTCACGCGTATATTTAACTTATTAAATATATATAGATAATATGTGGTTTTAATTCATACCCCTTTATACAAAGACATTCAATGCTCTCAAAATATAATTTAAAATGAATTATCCAATACATTCAGATTCTTAAGTCGTTCATTTTACAGAAAAGAGAGATACTTGATATAATTAAAAAGAGGGGAGCTTAAGTACTTTTAGTGGAAACCTCAAGGAATAAATTTGATGCATCTCTATTTGTCATTACATTTGTTGTATCAAAATAAATTATTCCATTTAATCAGGTGTTATCTTTCTTGTATTATCACTGTTACAGAAAAAGCCTAGAATTGAATCAGTCAAGTTGAAAATTCCATTACCTCTGGACCCAGAGTCCATTTTCTAGGATAGGTGTCTCTTTCCATGAGAACTCTGTTTAGTTTAGCACAGATGACATGATCACAGTAGGCCATAACTGCAATTGTCATTTGTGCTAGAGTTGCAATAGGGAAGGATATGAAATAAACCAACTCTAGATCACATGATAAGACAGCAATAGGGAATGGTATAAAATAAACCAACTCTAGATCACATGATAAGACTGAAAGAAAGAACTATGCGTTGTAATCAAAAGTCTAACCAAGTGCAATGGCTTCTCCCTATGTGAAAACATAGAAAACAATCACAATCTCCTGACCAACTTCTATGCCATCTTCATAACGCAAAACTCTAAGGAATCAAAACTTGGGCTCCATGGCAGATGTCATTTACCTGTTGAAGAAAACATATTTAATCAAGACCTGCTAATATTATTTAAATGAGTAATCAGACAAGAAGGCTCTCGCCAATGAGAGCCCCAGGTTATTAGGTCATGTCTAGTACTTTAAGGTTTCGAAAGGGGTAACCCTAACCCAAAGGAAAATGGGTTTTTCAAACAATCCCAACTAAAACTGATGTTAATGATGTTAATGTTGCCCATCATACATTCATCAATCTCCTCGGAGCATCTATATTTGATAACGTAATATTTTCATTACCTTGCTTAGGTTGTCTATTATCGATACATGCATTAATATAATACTTTCAATTATGATATAATGAAAGAAACGCTCTTTTGCAGCATATAATATTTAATTCACATTAAGTCACAATTTACGTTTCACATCAACGAAACACTGTTATATTTTCAAGACTTATATATTTAATTAATCTGAGTCCATTTTAGAATACAATCACACATCTATCCTTTACAAGGCACTGCAGGAGACTAATTAAACCGCGTGTTTTTTCATGTGATCACTTCCGTTTTCCCAAGCAAGACTCTGAGTTTTATTTAATATCCAAATCTGGGTTTTATTCTAAGTTTTATAACTCTTACTTAATATTACAATTGATTTACATAAGTCATTTCCCTTGCATTATATCTGCATTTTACTTGCATTATACTTGCACCATATCAACTGACAATTCAGGTAAAAAAAAGGACCAATTAACAAGTGTAGCTATCTTAAGCTATATAATATAAATGGCTGACTCGTCCCAAATTGTATTTTGCAATCAATATGAATAATGCTGCTCTATGCTTTTATGCTACCCTAGGACAATATAATATAAATATTTTTTTAAAAATGACAACGCAACCACAGATATGAATGACAGTTGCAACCTTATGAAAGAGTAGTGATGTTTTAAAATTATTTAAAACTGTCGATTGAATAGGTCGCAAAACTTTTGGTAAAATGGTTCGACATATAAGTGAGTATAAACTGTTTACTGTATAAATAAACTATATATAGATATATACATTCCATAGTAGATATTATATGGAAACAGGCTTTTTCAATGACCTAAAACAAGTCTTTTTTTCAGTTGTAATTATAAAAACACTAAGGTTATGGTTTCCTCAACTTTAGGCTCTTGCTGGGTTTCTTCTTCGTCTGTCTTTCTTATTTTGTTTCATTTTCTTCTTTTCTTCTGTGGCAGTTCCTCCTGGTGTGGCAGATTGTGATTCACTTAAAGACTCCTTTTGGTCAGCATCTCTACCTGAGTCGTCCTCACACTGGCGTTTGCGATGAACTTTCTGGATAATCAAGGGTCATGTACAATATACACTAATATTATGTAATTGCTTTTTTGAATGGTGCTTTATATGGGTTATATGGAACTTTTTTGAAGGTAGAGCTAAAGATCAGCATAATTATATTGAAACACCCAGGTCCTTTCTTTCAACAGTGATATATCAAACAACTCCAGTTGTTGAATAAACAATTTTATTAAAATTGTATACTCAAATAAACTATAAGTAAATGCATGAACAGATGGCGAACATACGAGTTTCATAAAATTACATAAAATATACAAGTATCAATATAGCGACTTCTCTCTACAAACTTTCAAAACGAACTAACTCTAAGGAGGAAGGGACTTTACCAAGAAAACTATTATCGAAGATTCTACAGGGTCCTAACACGCATTAATTTCACTGCTCTATAGAATACTGCGATCTAGATTATAACCTTCAATTTCCACGGAGTTGAACGAATTATTTTATTTAAACTGCCCTCAGGGCATAAAGGTCAAACCTTGGACTCTAATACGCACTTGTTAAGAGGTCAATGCCTTAGTACCTCATTCCTCTATGACCGACATACGTAACAGTGTGGTTAATATATGATTGTGTGTAAACTAAACACAGGGCTCATACAGTTTGAGAGAAACTTACTTGAATTTTTAGGTCGTCGCCACCGCTGGGTAGGTCGGCGCTACCGCTGGGTAGGTCGGCGCTACCGCTGAGTGGGTCGGCGCCAGCGCTGGGTAGGTCGGCGCCACATCTTGGTGGGTCGGCGCTAGCGCTGGGTAGGTCGGCGCTACCGCTGAGTGGGTCGGCGCCAGCGCTGGGTAGGTCGGCGCCACATCTTGGTAGGTCGGCGCTACAGCTGGGTAGGTTGGCGCCACCGCTGAGTAGGTCGGCGCTACCGCTGAGCGCGTCGGCGCTACCGCTGAGTAGGTCGGCGCTACCGCTGAGTAGGTCGGCGCTACCACTGAGTAGGTCGGCGCTACCGCTAAGTAGGTCGGCGCTACCGCTGGGAAGGTCGGCGCTAGCGCTGGGTAGGTCGGCGCCACCTCTGGGTAGGTCGCCGCTACCGCTGGGAAGGTCGGCGCTAGCGCTGGGTAGGTCGGCGCCACCTCTGGGTAGGTCGGCGCTACCGCTAAGTAGGTCGGCGCTACCGCTGGGTAAGTCGACGCTACCTCTGAGTACGTCGGTGCTACCTTTGAGTTGGTCGGCGCTACCTTTGAGTAGGTCGGCGCCACCGCTAAGTAGGACTACGCTACCGCTGGGTAAGTCGGCGCTACCGCTAAGTAGCTCAAAGATAACGCTGAATAGGTCGGCGCTACCGCCGGGTAGGTTGGCCCTACCTCTAAGTACGTCGGCGCTACCTTTTAGTAGGTCGGCGCTACCTTTGAGTAGGTCGGCGCTACCGCTGGGTAGGTAAGCGCTACCGCTGGGTAGGTCGGCGCTACCGCTGGGTAGGTCGGCGCTAGAGCTGAATAAGTCGGCGCTACCGCTGAATAGGTCGGCGCTGACTCTGAGTACGTCGGCGCTACCTTTGAGTAGGTCGGCGATACCTTTGAGTAGGTCGGCGCCACCGCTAAGTAAGTCGGCGCTACCGCTGAGTAGGTCGGCGCTACCGCTGGGTAAGTCGGCACTACCGCTTGGTAGGTCGACGCTACCTTTTAGTAGGTAGGCGCTACCTTTGAGTAAGTTGGCGCCACCGCTAAGTGGGTCGCCGCTACCGCTTTGAGTACGTCGGGTAGGTCGGCGCTACCGCTGGGTAGGTCGGCGCTACCGCCGGGTAGGTCGGCACTACCGCTGGGTAGGTTTGCGCTACCGCTGGGTAGGTCGGCGCTACTGCCGGGTAGGTCTGCGATACCGCTGGGTAGGTCGGCGCTACCGCTAGGTAGTTCGGCGCTACCGCTGGGTAGGTCGGCGCTACCGCTGGGTAGGTCGGCGCTACCGCTGCGTAGGTCAGCACTACCGCTGAGTAGGTCGGCGCTACCTTTGAGTAGGTCGGCGCCACCGCTAAGTAGGTCGGCGCTACCGCTGAGTAGGTCGGCACTACCTCTAAGTACGTCGGCGCTACCTTTGAGTAGGTCGGTGCTACCTTTTAGTAGGTCGGCGCTACCTTTGAGTAGGTCAGTGCCACCGCTAAGTAGGTCGGCGCTACCGCTGGGTAGGTCGGCGCTACCTTTAAGTAGGTCGGCGCTACCGCTGGGTAGGTCGGCGCTACCTTGAAGTAGGTCGGCGCTACCGCTGAGTAGGTTGGTGCTACAGCTGGGTACGTCGGCGCTATCTTTTAGTAGGTCGGCGCTACCTTTGAGAAGGTCGGCGTTACCGCTAAGTAGGTCGGCGCTACCGCTGGGTAGGTCTGCGCTACCTCTGTGTACGTCAGCGCTACCTTTTAGTACGTCGGCGCTACCTTTGAGTAGGTCGGCGCCACCGCTAAGTAAGTCGGCGCTACCGCTGGGTAGGTCGGCGCTTCCGCCGGGTAGGTCGGCGCTACCGCTGGGTAGGTCGGCGCTACCGCTGAGTAGGTCGGCGCTAAAGCTGAGTACGTCGGCGCTACCTTTTAGTAGGTCGGCGCTACCTTTGAGTAGGTCGGCGCCACCGCTAAGTAAGTCGGCGCTACCGCTGGGTAAGTCGGCGCTACCGCTGGGTAGGTTGGCGCTACCGCTCAGTAGGTCGGCGCTACAGCTGAGAACGTTGGCGCTACCTTTTAGTAGGTCGGCGCTACCGCCGGGAACGTTGGTGCTACCACTGGTTAGGTCGGCGCTACCGTTGGGTAGGTCGGCGCTACCGCTGGGTAGGTTGGCGCTACCGCTGGGAAGGTCGGCGCTACCTCTGAGTACGTCGGCGCTACCTTTGAGTAGGTCGGTGCTACCTTTTAGTAGGTCGGCGCTACCTTTGAGTAGGTCGGTGCCACCGCTAAGTAGGTGGGCGCTACCGCTGAGTAGGACGGCGCTACCGCTGGGTAGGTCCGCGCTACCGCTGGGTAGGTCGGCGCTTCCGCTGAGTAGGTCGGCGCTACAGCTGAGTACGTCGGCGCAACTTTTTAGTAGGTCGGCGCTACCTTTGAGTAGGTCGGTGCTAACGCTGAGTAGCTCGGCGCTACCTCTGAGTACGTGGGCGCTACCTTTTATTAGGTCGGCGCTAACTTTGAGTAGGTTGGTGCCACCTCTAAGTTGGTCGGCGCAACCGCCGGGAGGTCGGCGCTACCGCCGGATAGGTCGGCGCTACCGCTAGGTAGGTCGGCGGTAACGCTGAGTAAGTCGGCGCTACCGCTGAGTAGGTTGGCGCTACTGCTTAGTACGTCGGCGCTACCATTTAGTAGGTCGGCGCTACAGCTTAGTACGTCGGCGCTACCTTTTAGTAAGTCGGCGCTACCTTTTAGTAGGTGGCGCTACCGCTGGGTAGGACGGCGCTACCTCTGGGTAGGTCGGCGCTACCTCTGATTACGTCGGCGCTACCTTTTAGTAGGTCGGCGCTACCTTTGAGTAGGTCGGCGCCACCGCTAAGTATGTCAGCGCTACCTTTTAGTAGGTCGGCGCAACCTTTGAGTAGGTAAGCGCCACCGCTAAGTAGGTCGGCGCTACCGCTGGGTAGGTCGGCGCTACAGCTGGGTAGGTCGGCGCTACCGCTGGGTAGGTCGGCGCTACCGCTGGGTAGGTCGGCGCTAACGCTGAGTAGGTCGACGCTACAGCTGAATAAGTCGGCGCTACCTTTTAGTAGTTTGGCGCTACCTTTAAGTAGGTCGGCGCCACCGCTAATTAAGTCGGCGCTACCGCTGAGTAGGTCGGCGCTACCGCTGGGTAAGTCGGCGCTACCGCTGGGTAGGTCGGCGCTACCGTTGGGTAGGTGGGCGCTACCACTCAGTAGGTCGGCGCTACAGCTGAGTACGTCGGCGCTACCTTTTAGTAGGTCGGCGTTACCGCCGGGTAGGTCGGTGCTACCACTGGGTAGGTCGGTGCTACCGCTGGGTAGGTCGGCGCTACCGCTGTGAAGGTCGGCGCTACCTCTGAGTACGTCGGCGCTACCTTTGAGTAGGTCGGTTCTACCTTTTAGTAGGTCGGCGCTACCTTTGAGTAGGTCAGTGCCACCGCTAAGTAGGTCGGCGCTACCGCTGAGTAGGACGGCGCTACTGCAGGGTAGGTCGGCGCTACCGCTGGGTAGGTCGGCGGTAACGCTGAGTAAGTCGGCGCTACCGCTGAGTAGGTTGGCGCTACAGCTTAGTACGTCGGCGCTACCTTTTAGTAGGTCGGCTCTACAGCTGAGTACGTCGGCGCTACCTTTTAGTAGGTCGGCGCTACCTTTGAGTAGGTCGGAGCCACCGCTAAGTAGGTCGGCGCTACGCCGAGTAGGTCGGCGCTACCGCTGGGTAGGTGGGCGCTACCGCTGAGTAGGTTGGCGCTACAGCTCAGAACGTCGGCGTTATCTTTTAGTAGGTCGACGCTACCTTTGAGTAGGTCGGCGCCACCGCTAAGTAGGTCGGCGCTTTCTTTGCGTAGGTAAGCGCTACCGCTGGGTAGGACGGTGCTACCGCTGGGTAGGTTGGCGCTACCTCTGAGTACATCGGCGCTACCTTTTAAGAGGTCGGCGCTACTTTTGAGTAGGTCGGCGCCACCGCTCAGTACGTCGGCGCTATCTTTTAGAAGGTCGGCGCTACCTTTGAGTAGGTCGGCGCCACCGCTAAGTAGGTCAGCGCTACCGCTGAGTAGGACGGCGCTACTGCTGGGTAGGTTGTTGCTACCGCTGGGTAGGTCGGCGCTATCGCTGAGTAGGTCGGCGCTACAGCTGAGTATGTCGGCGCAACCTTTTAGTAGGTTGGCGCTACCTTTGAGTAGGTCGGTGCCACCGCTAAGTAGGTCGGCGTTACCGCTGAGTAGGTCGGCGCTACCGCTGGGTAGGTCGGCGCTACCGCTGAGTTGGTCGGCGCTACAGCTGAGTAGGTCGGAGCAACATTTGAGTAGGTCGGCGCCACCGCTGAGTTGGTTGGCGCTACCGCTGGGTAGGTCGGCGCTACCGCTGGGTAGATCGGCGCTACCTCTGAGTACGTCGGCGCTACCTTTTAGTAGGTCGGCGCTACTATTGCGTAGGTCGGCGCCACCGCTAAGTAGGTTGGCTATACCTTTTGGTAGGTCGGCGCTACCTTTGAGTAGGTCGGTGCCACCGTTAACTAGGTCGGCGCTACCGCTAAGTAGGTCAGCGCTACCTTTTGGTAGGTCGGCGCTACCTTTGAGTAGGTCGGTGCCACCACTTAGTAGGTTGGCGCTACCGCTAGGTAGGTCGGCGCTACCGCTGGGTAGGTCGGCGCTACCGCCGGGTAGGTCGGCGCTACCGCTGAGTAAGTCGGCGCTACCGCTGAGTAGGTTGTCGCTACAGCTGAGTAGAACGTCGCTACCGCTAAGTAGGTCGGCGCTAGCGCTGGGTAGGTTGGCGCCACCGCTGGGTAGGTCGGCGCTACCGCTGAGTAGGTCGGCGATACCGCTGAGTAGGTCGGCGCTACCACTGAGTAGGTCGGCGCTACCGCTGAGTAGGTCGGCGCTACCGCTGGGAAGGTCGGCTACACCTTTTGGTAGGTCGGCGCTACCTTTGAGTAGGTCAGTGCCACCGCTAACTAGGTCGGCGCTAACGCTGAGTAGTACGGCGCTACCGCTGGGTGGGTCAGCGCTACCGCTGGGAAGGTCGGCGCTACCTCTGAGTACGTCAGCGCTACCTTTTGGTAGGTCGGCGCTACCTTTGAGTAGGTCGGTGCCACCGCTAAGTAGGTCGGCGCTACCTTTTGGTAGGTCGGCGCTACCTTTGAGTAGGTCGGTGCCACCGTTAACTAGGTCGGCGCTACCGCTAAGTAGGTCAGCGCTACCTTTTGGTAGGTCGGCGCTACCTTTGAGTAGGTCGGTGCCACCACTTAGTAGGTTGGCGCTACCGCTAGGTAGGTCGGCGCTACCGCTGGGTAGGTCGGCGCTACCGCCGGGTAGGTCGGCGCTACCGCTGAGTAAGTCGGCGCTACCGCTGAGTAGGTTGTCGCTACAGCTGAGTAGAACGTCGCTACCGCTAAGTAGGTCGGCGCTAGCGCTGGGTAGGTTGGCGCCACCGCTGGGTAGGTCGGCGCTACCGCTGAGTAGGTCGGCGATACCGCTGAGTAGGTCGGCGCTACCACTGAGTAGGTCGGCGCTACCGCTGAGTAGGTCGGCGCTACCGCTGGGAAGGTCGGCGCTACCTTTGAGTAGGTCGGCGCCACCGCTAAGTAGGTCGGCGCTACCCGCTGAGTAGGTCAGTGCTACCGCTGGGTAGGTCGGCGCTACCGCTGGGTAGGTCGGCGCTACCTCTGAGTACGTCGGCGATACCTTTTAGTGGGTCAGCGCTAACTTTGAGTAGGTCGGCGCCACCGCTAAGTAGGTCAGCGCTATCTTTTAGTAGGTCGGCGCAACCTTTGAGTAGGTCGGCGCCACCGCTAAGTAGGTCGGCGCTACCGCTGGGTAGGTTGGCACTACCGCCGGGTAGGTCGGCGCTACCGCTAGGTAGGTCGGGGCTACCGCTGGGTAGGTCGGCGCTACCGCTGGGTAGGTCGGCGCTACCGCTGAGTAGGTCGGCGCTACCGCTGGGTAGGTGGGCGCTACCGCTCAGTAGGTCGGCGCAACAGCTGAGTACGTCGGCGCTACCTTGTAGTAGGTCGGCGCTACCGCCGGGTAGGTCGGTGCTACCACTGGGTGGGTCGGCGCTACCGCTGGGTAGGTCGGCGCTACCGCTGGGTAGGTCGGCACTTCCTCTGAGTACGTCGGCGCTACCTTTGAGTAGGTCGGTACTACCTTTTAGTAGGTCGGCGCTACCTTTGAGTAGGTCGGTGCCACCGCTAAGTAGGTCGGCGCTACCGCTGAGTAGGACGGCGCTACTGCTGAGTACGTCGGCGCAACCTTTTAGTAGGTCGGCGCTACCTTTGAGTAGGTCGGCGCCACCGCTAAGTAGGTCGGCGCTACCGCTGAGTAGGTCGGCGCTACCGCTGGGTAGGTCGGCGCTACCACTGAGTAGGTCGGTGCTACCGCTGGGTAGGTCGGCGCTACCGCTGGGTAGGTCAGCGCTACTGCTGGGTAGGTCGGCGCTACCGCTGGGTAGGTCGGCGCTACTGCTGAGTAGGTCGGCGCTATAGCTGAGTAAGTCGGCGCAACCTTTGAGTAGGTCGGCGCTACCGCTGAGTTGGTCGGCGATACCGCTGGGTAGGTCGGCGCTACCGCTGGGTTGGTCGGCGCTACCTCTGAGTACGTCGGCGCTACCTTTTAGTAGGTCGGCGCTACCGCTGAGTAGGTCGGCGCCACCGCTAAGTAGGTCGGCGCTACAGTTGGGTAGGTCGGCGCTACCGCTGGGTAGGTCGGCGCTTCCTCTGCGTACGTCGGCGCTACCTTTTAATAGGTCGGCACTATCTTTGAGTAGGTCGGCACCACCGCTAAGTAGGTCTTCGCTATCGCTGGGTAGGTCGGCGCTACCGCTGGGTAGGTCGGCGCTACTGCTTAGTACGTCAGCGCTACCGCTGGGTACATCGGCGCTACCTTTTAGTAGGTCGGCGCTACCTTTGAGTAGGTCGGCGCTACCTCTAAGTAGGACGGCGCTACCGCCGGGTAGGTCGGCGCTTCCGCCGGGTAGGTCGGCGCTACCGCTGGGTAGGACGGCGCTACCTCTGAGTACGTCGGCGCTACCTTTTAGTAGGTCGGCGCTACCTTTGAGTAGGTCGGCTCCACCGCTAAGTAGGTCAGCGCTACCTTTTAGTAGGTCGTTACTACCTTTGAGTAGGTCGGCGCTACCGCTGGGTAGGTCGGCGCTACCGCTGGGTAGGTCGGCGCTACCGCCGGGTAGGTCGGCGCTACAGCTGGGTAGGTCGGCGCTACCGCTGGGTAGGTCGGCGCTACCGCTGGGTAGGTCGACGCTACCACTGAGTGGGTTGGCGCTACAGCTGAGTACGTCGGCGCTACTTTTTAGTATGTCGGTGCTACCTTTGAGTAGGTCGGCGACACCGCTAAGTAGGTCAGCTATTCCGCTGAGTAGGTCGGCGCTACCGCTTGGTAAGACAGCGCTACCGCTGGGTAGGTCGGCGCTACCGCTGGGTAGGTGGGCGCTACCGCTCAGTAGGTCGGCGCTACAGCTGAGTACGTCAGCGCTACCTTTTAGTAGGTCGTCGCTACCTCTGAGTAGGTCGGCGCTACCGCTGAGTGCATCGGCGCTACCGCTGAGTGCGTCGGCGCTACCGCTGGGTAGGTTGAAACTACCGCTGAGTAGGTCCACACTACAGCTGAGTAGAACGGCGCTACCGCTAAGTAGGTCGGCGCTACCGCTGAGTGCGTCGGCGCTACCTCAAGGTAGGTCGGCGCTGCCGCTGAGTAGGTCGGCGCTACAGCTTAGTAGGTCGGCGCTACCGCTGAGCGCGTCGGCGCTACCGCTGAGTAGGTCACCGCTACCGCTGGGTAGGTCGGCGCTAGCGCTGGGTAGGTCGGCGCTACCGCTATGTAGGTCGGCGCCACCGCTATGTAGGTCGGCGCTACCGCTTGGTAAGTTTGCGCTATCGCTGGGTAGGTCAGCGCTACCGCTTAGCGCGTCGGCGCTACCGCTGATTAGGTCGGCGTTACCGCTGGTTAGGTCAGCTCTTCCCCTGGGTAGGTCGGCGATACCGCTGAGTAGGTCGGCGCTACCACTAAGTAGGTCGACGCTACCACTGAGTAGGTCGGCGCTACCGCTGGGAAGGTCGGCGCTAGCGCTGGGTTGGTCGGCACCACCTCTGGGTAGGTCGGCGCTATCGCTGGGTAGGTCGGCGCTACCTTTTAGTAGGTCTACGCTACCTTTGAGGAGGGCGGCGACACCGCTAAGTAGGTCGGCGCTACCGCTGAGTAGGTCGGCGCTACCACTTGGTAAGTCGGCACTTCTGCTGTGTAGGTCGTCGCTACCTCTGAGTACGTCGGCGCTACCTTTGAGTAGGTCGGCGCCACCGCTAAGTAGGTCGGCGCTACCGCTGGGTAGGTTGGCACTACCGCCGGATAGGTCGGCGCTACCGCTAGGTAGGTCGGGGCTACCGCTGGGTAGGTCGGCGCTACCGCTGGGTAGGTCGGCGCTACAGCTGAGTAGGTCGGCGCTACAGCGGAGTACGTCGGCGCTATCTTTTAGTAGTTCGGCGGTACCTTTTAGTAGGTCGTCGCCACCGCTAAGTAGGTCGACGCTACCGCCAGGTAGGTCGGTGCTACCACTGGGTGGGTCGGCGCTACCGCTGGGTAGGTCGGCGCTACCGCTGGGTAGGTCGGCACTTCCTCTGAGTACGTCGGCGCTACCTTTGAGTAGGTCAGTACTACCTTTTAGTAGGTCGGCGCTACCTTTGAGTAGGTCGGTGCCACCGCTAAGTAGGTCGGCGCTACCGCTGAGTAGGACGGCGCTACTGCTGGGTAGGTCGGCGCTACCGCTGGGTAGGTCGGCGCTACCGCTGAGTACGTCGGCGCAACCTTTTAGTAGGTCGGCGCTACCTTTGAGTAGGTCGGCGCCACCGCTAAGTAGGTCGGCGCTACCGCTGAGTAGGTCGGCGCTACCGCTGGGTAGGTCGGCGCTACCACTGAGTAGGTCGGCGCTACCGCTGGGTAGGTCGGCGCTACCGCTGGGTAGGTCGGCGCTACTGCTGGGTAGGTCGGCGCTACCGCTGGGTAGGTCGGCGCTACCGCTGAGTAGGTCGGCGCTATAGCTGAGTAAGTCGGCGCAACCTTTGAGTAGGTCGGCGCTACCGCTGAGTTGGTCGGCGATACCGCTGTGTAGGTCGGCGCTACCGCTTGGTTGGTCGGCGCTACCTCTGAGTACGTCGGCGCTACCTTTTAGTAGGTCGGCGCTACCGCTGAGTAGGTCGGCGCCACCGCTAAGTAGGTCGGCGCTACAGTTGGGTAGGTCGGCGCTACCGCTGGGTAGGTCGGCGCTACCTCTTCGTACGTCGGCGCTACCTTTTAATAGGTCGGCACTATCTTTGAGTAGGTCGGCACCACCGCTAAGTAGGTCTTCGCTATCGCTGGGTAGCTCGGCGCTACCGCTGGGTAGGTCGGCGCTACTGCTGGGTACGTCAGCGCTACCGCTGGGTACATCGGCGCTACCTTTTAGTAGGTCGGCGCTACCTTTGAGTAGGTCGGCGCTACCTCTAAGTAGGACGGCGCTACCGCCGGGTAGGTCGGCGCTTCCGCCGGGTAGGTTGGCGCTACCGCTGGGTAGGACGGCGCTACCTCTGAGTACGTCGGCGCTACCTTTTAGTAGGTCGGCGCTACCTTTGAGTAGGTCGGCGCCACCGCTAAGTAGGTCAGCGCTACCTTTTAGTAGGTCGTTACTACCTTTGAGTAGGTCGGCGCTACCGCTGGGTAGGTTTGCGCTACCGCTAGGTAGGTCGGCGCTACTGCCGGGTAGGTCGGCGCCACAGCTGGGTAGGTCGGCGCTACCGCTGGGTAGGTCGGCGCTACCGCTGGGTAGGTCGACGCTACCACTGAGTGGGTTGGCGCTACAGCTGAGTACGTCGGCGTTACCTTTTAGTATGTCGGCGCTACCTTTGAGTAGGTCGGCGACACCGCTAAGTAGGTCAGCTATTCCGCTGAGTAGGTCGGCGCTACCGCTGGGTAAGACAGCACTACCGCTGGGTAGGTCGGCGCTACCGCTGGGTAGGTGGGCGCTACCGCTCAGTAGGTCGGCGCTACAGCTGAGTACGTCAGCGCTACCTTTTAGTAGGTCGTCGCTACCTCTGAGTAGGTCGGCGCTACCGCTGAGTGCATCGGCGCTACTGCTGAGTGCGTCGGCGCTACCGCTGGGTAGGTTGAAACTACCGCTGAGTAGGTCCACACTACAGCTGAGTAGAAAGGCGCTACCGCTAAGTAGGTCGGCGCTACCGCTGAGTGCGTCGGCGCTACCTCAAGGTAGGTCGGCGCTGCCGCTGAGTAGGTCGGCGCTACAGCTTAGTAGGTCGGCGCTACCGCTGAGCGCGTCGGCGCTACCGCTGAGTAGGTCACCGCTACCGCTGGGTAGGTCGGAGCTAGCGCTGGGTAGGTCGGCGCTACCGCTATGTAGGTCGGCGCCACCGCTATGTAGGTCGGCGCTACCGCTTGGTAAGTCTGCGCTATCGCTGGGTAGGTCAGCGCTACCGCTGGGAAGGTCGGCGCTAGCGCTGGGTTGGTCGGCACCACCTCTGGGTAGGTCGGCGCTATCGCTGGGTAGGTCGGCGCTACCTTTTAGTAGGTCGACGCTACCTTTGAGGAGGGCGGCGACACCGCTAAGTAGGTCGACGCTACCGCTGAATAGGTCGGCGCTACCACTGGGTAAGTCGGCGCTTCGGCTGGGTAGGTCGTCGCTACCTCTGAGTACGTCGGCGCTACCTTTGAGTAGGTCGGCGCCACCGCTAAGTAGGTCGGCGCTACCGCTGGGTAGGTTGGCACTACCGCCGGATAGGTCGGCGCTACCGCTAGGTAGGTCGGGGCTACCGCTGGGTAGGTCGGCGCTACCGCTGGGTAGGTCGGCGCTACAGCTGAGAAAGTCGGCGCTACAGCGGAGTACGTCGGCGCTATCTTTTAGTAGTTCGGCGGTACCTTTTAGTAGGTCGTCGCCACCGCTAAGTAGGTCGTCGCTACCGCTGAGGTGGTCGGCGCTACCGCTGGGTAAGTCGGCGCTACCGCTGACTAGGTCGGCGCTACCGCTGGGTAGGTGGGCGCTACCGCTCAGTAGGTCGGCGCAACAGCTGAGTACGTCAACGCTACCTTGTAGTAGGTCGGCGCTACCGCCGGGTAGGTCGGTGCTACCACTGGGTGGGTCGGCGCTACCGCTGGGTAGGTCGGCGCTACCGCTGGGTAGGTCGGCACTTCCTCTGAGTACGTCGGCGCTACCTTTGAGTAGGTCGGTACTACCTTTTAGTAGGTCGGCGCTACCTTTGAGTAGGTCGGTGCCACCGCTAAGTAGGTCGGCGCTACCGATGAGTAGGACGGCGCTACTGCTGGGTAGGTCGGCGCTACCGCTGGGTAGGTCGGCGCTACCGCTGAGTACGTCGGCGCAACCTTTTAGTAGGTCGGCGCTATCTTTGAGTATGCCACCGCTAAGTAGGTCGGCGCTACCGATGAGTAGGACGGCGCTACTGCTGGGTAGGTCGGCGCTACCGCTGGGTAGGTCGGCGCTACCGCTGAGTACGTCGGCGCAACCTTTTAGTAGGTCGGCGCTATCTTTGAGTATGTCGGCGCCACCGCTAAGTAGGTCGGCGCTACCGCTGAGTAGGTCGGCGCTTCCGCTGGGTAGGTCGGCGCTACTGCTGGGTAGGTCGGCGCTACCGCTGGGTAGGTCGGCGCTACCGCTGAGTAGGTCGGCGCTATAGCTGAGTAAGTCGGCGCAACCTTTGAGTAGGTCGGCGCTACCGCTGAGTTGGTCGGCGATACCGCTGGGTAGGTCGGCGCTACCGCTGGGTTGGTCGGCGCTACCTCTGAGTACGTCGGCGCTATATTTTAGTAGGTCGGCGCTACCGCTGAGTAGGTCGGCGCAACCGCTAAGTAGGTCGGCGCTACAGTTGGGTAGGTCGGCGCTACCGCTGGGTAGGTCGGCGCTACCTCTGCGTACGTCGGCGCTACCTTTTAATAGGTCGGCACTATCTTTGAGTAGGTCGGCACCACCGCTAAGTAGGTCTTCGCTATCGCTGGGTAGGTCGGCGCTACCGCTGGGTAGGTCGGCGCTACTGCTGGGTACGTCAGCGCTACCGCTGGGTACATCGGCGCTACCTTTTAGTAGGTCGGCGCTATCTTTGAGTAGGTCGGCGCCACCGCTAAGTAGGTCAGCGCTACCTTTTAGTAGGTCGTTACTACCTTTGAGTAGGTCGGCGCTACCGCTGGGTAGGTCGGCGCTACCGCTGGGTAGGTCGGCGCTCCCGCCGGGTAGGTCGGCGCCACAGCTGGGTAGGTCGGCGCTACCGCTGGGTAGGTCGGCGCTACCGCTGGGTAGGTCGACGCTACCACTGAGTGGGTTGGCGCTACAGCTGAGTACGTCGGCGCTACCTTTTAGTATGTCGGCGCTACCTTTGAGTAGGTCGGCGACACCGCTAAGTAGGTCAGCTATTCCGCTGAGTAGGTCGGCGCTACCGCTGGGTAAGACAGCGCTACCGCTGGGTAGGTCGGCGCTACCGCTGGGTAGGTGGGCGCTACCGCTCAATAGGTCGGCGCTACAGCTGAGTACGTCAGCGCTACCTTTTAGTAGGTCGTCGCTACCTCTGAGTAGGTCGGCGCTACCGCTGAGTGCATCGGCGCTACCGCTGAGTGCGTCGGCGCTACCGCTGGGTAGGTTGAAACTACCGCTGAGTAGGTCCACACTACAGCTGAGTAGAACGGCGCTACCGCTAAGTAGGTCGGCGCTACCGCTGAGTGCGTCGGTGCTACCTCAAGGTAGGTCGGCGCTGCCGCTGAGTAGGTCGGCGCTGCAGCTTAGTAGGTCGGCGCTACCGCTGAGCGCGTCGGCGCTACCGCTGAGTAGGTCACCGCTACCGCTGGGTAGGTCGGCGCTACCGCTGGGTAGGTCGGCGCCACCGCTATGTAGGTCGGCGCTACCGCTTTGTAAGTCTGCGCTATCGCTGGGTAGGTCAGCGCTACCGCTTAGCGCGTCGGCGCTACCGCTAAGTACGTCGGCGTTACCGCTGGTTAGGTCGGCTCTTCCCCTGGGTAGGTCGGCGATACCGCTGAGTAGGTCGGCGCTACCACTAAGTAGGTCGGCGCTACCGCTGAGTAGGTCGGCGCTACCGCTGGTAAGGTCGGCGCTAGCGCTGGGTTGGTCGGCACCACCTCTGGGTAGGTCGGCGCTATCGCTGGGTAGGTCGGCGCTACCTTTTAGTAGGTCGACGCTACCTTTGAGGAGGGTGGCGACACCGCTAAGTAGGTCGGCGCTACCGCTGAGTAGGTCGGCGCTACCACTGGGTAAGTCGGCGCTTCTGCTGGGTAGGTCGTCGCTACCTCTGAGTACGTCGGCGCTACCTTTGAGTAGGTCGGCGCCACCGCTAAGTAGGTCGGCGCTACCGCTGGGTAGGTTGGCACTACCGCCGGATAGGTCGGCGCTACCGCTAGGTAGGTCGGGGCTACCGCTGGGTAGGTCGGCGCTACCGCTTGGTAGGTCGGCGCTACAGCTGAGTAGGTCGGCGCTACAGCAGAGTACGTCGGCGCTATCTTTTAGTAGTTCGGCGGTACCTTTTAGTAGGTCGTCGCCACCGCTAAGTAGGTCGTCGCTACCGCTGAGGTGGTCGGCGCTACCGCTGGGTAAGTCGGCGCTACCGCTGACTAGGTCGGCGCTACCGCTGGGTAGGTGGGCGCTACCGCTCAGTAGATCGGCGCAACAGCTGAGTACGTCGGCGCTACCTTGTAGTAGGTCGGCGCTACCGCCGGGTAGGTCGGTGCTACCACTGTGTGGGTCGGCACTACCGCTGGGTAGGTCGGCGCTACCGCTGGGTAGGTCGGCACTTCCTCTGAGTACGTCGGCGCTACCTTTGAGTAGGTCGGTACTACCTTTTAGTAGGTCGGCGCTACCTTTGAGTAGGTCGGTGCCACCGCTAAGTAGGTCGGCGCTACCGCTGAGTAGGACGGCGCTACTGCTGGATAGGTCGGCGCTACCGCTGGGTAGGTCGGCGCTACCGCTGAGTACGTCGGCGCAACCTTTTAGTAGGTCGGCGCTACCTTTGAGTATGTCGGCGCCACCGCTAAGTAGGTCGGCGCTACCGCTGAGTAGGTCGGCGCTACCGCTGGGTAGGTCGGCGCTACCACTAAGTAGGTCGGCGCTAACGCTGGGTAGGTCGGCGCTACCGCTGGGTAGGTCGGCGCTAATGCTGGGTAGGTCGGCGCTACCGCTGGGTAGGTCGGCGCTACCGCTGAGTAGGTCGGCGCTATAGCTGAGTAAGTCGGCGCAACCTTTGAGTAGGTCGGCGCTACCGCTGGGTTGGTCGGCGCTACCTCTGAGTACGTCGGCGCTACCTTTTAGTAGGTCGGCGCTACCGCTGAGTAGGTCGGCGCCACCGCTAAGTAGGTCGGAGCTACAGTTGGGTAGGTCGGCGCTACCGCTGGGTAGGTCGGCGCTACCTCTGCGTACGTCGGCGCTAACTTTTAATAGGTCGGCACTATCTTTGAGTAGGTCGGTACCACCGCTAAGTAGGTCTTCGCTATCGCTGGGAAGGTCGGCGCTACCGCTGGGTAGGTCGGCGCTACTGCTGGGTACGACAGCGCTACCGCTGGGTACATCGGCGCTACCTTTTAGTAGGTCGGCGCTACCTTTGAGTAGGTCGGCGCTACCTCTAAGTAGAACGGCGCTACCGCCCGGTAGGTCGGCGCTTCCGCCGGATAGGTCGGCGCTACCGCTGGGTAGGACGGCGCTACCTCTGAGTACGTCGGCGCTACCTTTTGGTAGGTCGGCGCTACCTTTGAGTAGGTCGGCGCAACCGCTAAGTAGGTCAGCGCTACCCTTTAGTAGGTCGTTACTACCTTTGAGTAGGTCGGCGCTACCGCTGGGTAGGTCGGCGCTACCGCTGGGTAGGTCGGCGCTACCGCCGGGTAGGTCGGCGCTACAGCTGGGTAGGTCGGCGCTACCGCTGGGTAGGTCGGCGCTACCGCTGGGTAGGTCGACGCTACCACTGAGTGGGTTGGCGCTACAGCTGAGTACGTCGGCGCTACCTTTTAGTATGTCGGCGCTACCTTTGAGTAGGTCGGCGACACCGCTAAGTAGGTCAGCTATTCCGCTGAGTAGGTCGGCGCTACCGCTGGGTAAGACAGCGCTACCGCTGGGTAGGTCGGCGCTACCGCTGGGTAGGTGGGCGCTACCGCTCAGTAGGTCGGCGCTACAGCTGAGTACGTCAGCACTACCTTTTAGTAGGTCGTCGCTACCTCTGAGTAGGTCGGCGCTACCGCTGAGTGCATCGGCGCTACCGCTGAGTGCGTCGGCGCTACCGCTGGGTAGGTTGAAACTACCGCTGAGTAGGTCCACACTACAGCTGAGTAGAACGGCGCTACCGCTAAGTAGGTCGGCGCTACCGCTGAGTGCGTCGGCGCTACCTCAAGGTAGGTCGGCGCTGCCGCTGAGTAGGTCGGCGCTACAGCTTAGTAGGTCGGCGCTACAGCGGAGTACGTCGGCGCTATCTTTTAGTAGTTCGGCGGTACCTTTTAGTAGGTCGTCGCCACCGCTAAGTAGGTCGTCGCTACCGCTGAGTTGGTTCGCGCTACCGCTGGGTAAGTCGGCACTTCCTCTGAGTACGTCGGCGCTACCTTTGAGTAGGCCGGTACTACCTTTTAGTAGGTCGGCGCTATCTTTGAGTAGGTCGGTGCCACCGCTAAGTAGGTCGGCGCTACCACTGAGTAGGACGGCGCTACTGCTGGGTAGGTCGGCGCTACCGCTGGGTAGATCGGCGCTACCGCTGAGTACGTCGGCGCAACCTTTTAGTAGGTCGGCGCTATCGCTGGGTAAGACGGCGCTACCGCTGGGTAGGTCGGCGCTACCGCAGGGTAGGTGGGCGCTACCGCTCAGTAGGTCGGCGCTACAGCAGAGTACGTCGGCGCTACCGCTGAGTAGGTCGGCGCTATAGCTGAGTAAGTCGGCGCAACCTTTGAGTAGGTCGGCGCTACCGCTGAGTTGGTCGGCGATACCGCTGGGTAGGTCGGCGCTACCGCTGGGTTGGTCGGCGCTACCTCTGAGTACGTCGGCGCTATATTTTAGTAGGTCGGCGCTACCGCTGAGTAGGTCGGCGCAACCGCTAAGTAGGTCGGCGCTACAGTTGGGTAGGTCGGCGCTACCGCTGGGTAGGTCGGCGCTACCTCTGCGTACGTCGGCGCTACCTTTTAATAGGTCGGCACTATCTTTGAGTAGGTCGGCACCACCGCTAAGTAGGTCTTCGCTATCGCTGGGTAGGTCGGCGCTACCGCTGGGTAGGTCGGCGCTACTGCTGGGTACGTCAGCGCTACCGCTGGGTACATCGGCGCTACCTTTTAGTAGGTCGGCGCTATCTTTGAGTAGGTCGGCGCCACCGCTAAGTAGGTCAGCGCTACCTTTTAGTAGGTCGTTACTACCTTTGAGTAGGTCGGCGCTACCGCTGGGTAGGTCGGCGCTACCGCTGGGTAGGTCGGCGCTCCCGCCGGGTAGGTCGGCGCCACAGCTGGGTAGGTCGGCGCTACCGCTGGGTAGGTCGGCGCTACCGCTGGGTAGGTCGACGCTACCACTGAGTGGGTTGGCGCTACAGCTGAGTACGTCGGCGCTACCTTTTAGTATGTCGGCGCTACCTTTGAGTAGGTCGGCGACACCGCTAAGTAGGTCAGCTATTCCGCTGAGTAGGTCGGCGCTACCGCTGGGTAAGACAGCGCTACCGCTGGGTAGGTCGGCGCTACCGCTGGGTAGGTGGGCGCTACCGCTCAATAGGTCGGCGCTACAGCTGAGTACGTCAGCGCTACCTTTTAGTAGGTCGTCGCTACCTCTGAGTAGGTCGGCGCTACCGCTGAGTGCATCGGCGCTACCGCTGAGTGCGTCGGCGCTACCGCTGGGTAGGTTGAAACTACCGCTGAGTAGGTCCACACTACAGCTGAGTAGAACGGCGCTACCGCTAAGTAGGTCGGCGCTACCGCTGAGTGCGTCGGTGCTACCTCAAGGTAGGTCGGCGCTGCCGCTGAGTAGGTCGGCGCTGCAGCTTAGTAGGTCGGCGCTACCGCTGAGCGCGTCGGCGCTACCGCTGAGTAGGTCACCGCTACCGCTGGGTAGGTCGGCGCTACCGCTGGGTAGGTCGGCGCCACCGCTATGTAGGTCGGCGCTACCGCTTGGTAAGTCTGCGCTATCGCTGGGTAGGTCAGCGCTACCGCTTAGCGCGTCGGCGCTACCGCTAAGTACGTCGGCGTTACCGCTGGTTAGGTCGGCTCTTCCCCTGGGTAGGTCGGCGATACCGCTGAGTAGGTCGGCGCTACCACTAAGTAGGTCGGCGCTACCGCTGAGTAGGTCGGCGCTACCGCTGGTAAGGTCGGCGCTAGCGCTGGGTTGGTCGGCACCACCTCTGGGTAGGTCGGCGCTATCGCTGGGTAGGTCGGCGCTACCTTTTAGTAGGTCGACGCTACCTTTGAGGAGGGTGGCGACACCGCTAAGTAGGTCGGCGCTACCGCTGAGTAGGTCGGCGCTACCACTGGGTAAGTCGGCGCTTCTGCTGGGTAGGTCGTCGCTACCTCTGAGTACGTCGGCGCTACCTTTGAGTAGGTCGGCGCCACCGCTAAGTAGGTCGGCGCTACCGCTGGGTAGGTTGGCACTACCGCCGGATAGGTCGGCGCTACCGCTAGGTAGGTCGGGGCTACCGCTGGGTAGGTCGGCGCTACCGCTTGGTAGGTCGGCGCTACAGCTGAGTAGGTCGGCGCTACAGCAGAGTACGTCGGCGCTATCTTTTAGTAGTTCGGCGGTACCTTTTAGTAGGTCGTCGCCACCGCTAAGTAGGTCGTCGCTACCGCTGAGGTGGTCGGCGCTACCGCTGGGTAAGTCGGCGCTACCGCTGACTAGGTCGGCGCTACCGCTGGGTAGGTGGGCGCTACCGCTCAGTAGATCGGCGCAACAGCTGAGTACGTCGGCGCTACCTTGTAGTAGGTCGGCGCTACCGCCGGGTAGGTCGGTGCTACCACTGTGTGGGTCGGCACTACCGCTGGGTAGGTCGGCGCTACCGCTGGGTAGGTCGGCACTTCCTCTGAGTACGTCGGCGCTACCTTTGAGTAGGTCGGTACTACCTTTTAGTAGGTCGGCGCTACCTTTGAGTAGGTCGGTGCCACCGCTAAGTAGGTCGGCGCTACCGCTGAGTAGGACGGCGCTACTGCTGGATAGGTCGGCGCTACCGCTGGGTAGGTCGGCGCTACCGCTGAGTACGTCGGCGCAACCTTTTAGTAGGTCGGCGCTACCTTTGAGTATGTCGGCGCCACCGCTAAGTAGGTCGGCGCTACCGCTGAGTAGGTCGGCGCTACCGCTGGGTAGGTCGGCGCTACCACTAAGTAGGTCGGCGCTAACGCTGGGTAGGTCGGCGCTACCGCTGGGTAGGTCGGCGCTAATGCTGGGTAGGTCGGCGCTACCGCTGGGTAGGTCGGCGCTACCGCTGAGTAGGTCGGCGCTATAGCTGAGTAAGTCGGCGCAACCTTTGAGTAGGTCGGCGCTACCGCTGGGTTGGTCGGCGCTACCTCTGAGTACGTCGGCGCTACCTTTTAGTAGGTCGGCGCTACCGCTGAGTAGGTCGGCGCCACCGCTAAGTAGGTCGGAGCTACAGTTGGGTAGGTCGGCGCTAC
Source organism: Anisus vortex (assembly GCA_949126835.1). Classification (NCBI taxonomy): domain Eukaryota; kingdom Metazoa; phylum Mollusca; class Gastropoda; family Planorbidae; genus Anisus; species Anisus vortex. Next base: position 296,875 of record OX421507.1, on the reverse strand, counting down.
CGCTGGGTAGGTCGGCGCTACCTCTGCGTACGTCGGCGCTAACTTTTAATAGGTCGGCACTATCTTTGAGTAGGTCGGTACCACCGCTAAGTAGGTCTTCGCTATCGCTGGGAAGGTCGGCGCTACCGCTGGGTAGGTCGGCGCTACTGCTGGGTACGACAGCGCTACCGCTGGGTACATCGGCGCTACCTTTTAGTAGGTCGGCGCTACCTTTGAGTAGGTCGGCGCTACCTCTAAGTAGAACGGCGCTACCGCCCGGTAGGTCGGCGCTTCCGCCGGATAGGTCGGCGCTACCGCTGGGTAGGACGGCGCTACCTCTGAGTACGTCGGCGCTACCTTTTGGTAGGTCGGCGCTACCTTTGAGTAGGTCGGCGCAACCGCTAAGTAGGTCAGCGCTACCCTTTAGTAGGTCGTTACTACCTTTGAGTAGGTCGGCGCTACCGCTGGGTAGGTCGGCGCTACCGCTGGGTAGGTCGGCGCTACCGCCGGGTAGGTCGGCGCTACAGCTGGGTAGGTCGGCGCTACCGCTGGGTAGGTCGGCGCTACCGCTGGGTAGGTCGACGCTACCACTGAGTGGGTTGGCGCTACAGCTGAGTACGTCGGCGCTACCTTTTAGTATGTCGGCGCTACCTTTGAGTAGGTCGGCGACACCGCTAAGTAGGTCAGCTATTCCGCTGAGTAGGTCGGCGCTACCGCTGGGTAAGACAGCGCTACCGCTGGGTAGGTCGGCGCTACCGCTGGGTAGGTGGGCGCTACCGCTCAGTAGGTCGGCGCTACAGCTGAGTACGTCAGCACTACCTTTTAGTAGGTCGTCGCTACCTCTGAGTAGGTCGGCGCTACCGCTGAGTGCATCGGCGCTACCGCTGAGTGCGTCGGCGCTACCGCTGGGTAGGTTGAAACTACCGCTGAGTAGGTCCACACTACAGCTGAGTAGAACGGCGCTACCGCTAAGTAGGTCGGCGCTACCGCTGAGTGCGTCGGCGCTACCTCAAGGTAGGTCGGCGCTGCCGCTGAGTAGGTCGGCGCTACAGCTTAGTAGGTCGGCGCTACAGCGGAGTACGTCGGCGCTATCTTTTAGTAGTTCGGCGGTACCTTTTAGTAGGTCGTCGCCACCGCTAAGTAGGTCGTCGCTACCGCTGAGTTGGTTCGCGCTACCGCTGGGTAAGTCGGCACTACCGCTGACTAGGTCGGCGCTACCGCTGGGTAGGTGGGCGCTACCGCTCAGTAGGTCGGCGCAACAGCTGAGTACGTCGGCGCTACCTTGTAGTAGGTCGGCGCTACCGCCGGGTAGGTCGGTGCTACCACTGGGTGGGTCGGCGCTACCGCTGGGTAGGTCGGCGCTACCGCTGGGTAGGTCGGCACTTCCTCTGAGTACGTCGGCGCTACCTTTGAGTAGGTCGGTACTACCTTTTAGTAGGTCGGCGCTACCTTTGAGTAGGTCGGTGCCACCGCTAAGTAGGTCGGCGCTACCGCTGAGTAGGACGGCGCTACTGCTGGGTAGGTCGGCGCTACCGCTGGGTAGGTCGGCGCTACCGCTGAGTACGTCGGCGCAACCTTTTAGTAGGTCGGCGCTATCTTTGAGTATGTCGGCGCCACCGCTAAGAAGGTCGGCGCTACCGCTGAGTAGGTCGGCGCTTCCGCTGGGTAGGTCGGCGCTACTGCTGTGTAGGTCGGCGCTACCGCTGGGTAGGTCGGCGCTACCGCTGAGTAGGTCGGCGCTATAGCTGAGTAAGTCGGCGCAACCTTTGAGTAGGTCGGCGCTACCGCTGAGTTGGTCGGCGATACCGCTGGGTAGGTCGGCGCTACCGCTGGGTTGGTCGGCGCTACCTCTGAGTACGTCGGCGCTACCTTTTAGTAGGTCGGCGCTACCGCTGAGTAGGTCGGCGCCACCGCTAAGTAGGTCGGCGCTACAGTTGGGTAGGTCGGCGCTACCGCTGGGTAGGTCGGCGCTACCTCTGCGTACGTCGGCGCTACCTTTTAATAGGTCGGCACTATCTTTGAGTAGGTCGGCACCACCGCGAAGTAGGTCTTCGCTATCGCTGGGTAGGTCGGCGCTACCGCTGGGTAGGTCGGCGCTACTGCTGGGTACGTCAGCGCTACCGCTGGGTACATCGGCGCTACCTTTTAGTAGGTCGGCGCTACCTTTGAGTAGGTCGGCGCCACCGCTAAGTAGGTCAGCGCTACCTTTTAGTAGGTCGTTACTACCTTTGAGTAGGTCGGCGCTACCGCTGGGTAGGTCGGCGCTACCGCTGGGTAGGTCGGCGCTCCCGCCGGGTAGGTCGGCGCCACAGCTGGGTAGGTCGGCGCTACCGCTGGGTAGGTCGGCGCTACCGCTGGGTAGGTCGACGCTACCACTGAGTGGGTTGGCGCTACAGCTGAGTACGTTGGCGCTACCTTTTAGTATGTCGGCGCTACCTTTGAGTAGGTCGGCGACACCGCTAAGTAGGTCAGCTATTCCGCTGAGTAGGTCGGCGCTACCGCTGGGTAAGACAGCGCTACCGCTGGGTAGGTCGGCGCTACCGCTGGGTAGGTGGGCGCTACCGCTCAGTAGGTCGGCGCTACAGCTGAGTACGTCAGCGCTACCTTTTAGTAGGTCGTCGCTACCTCTGAGTAGGTCGGCGCTACCGCTGAGTGCATCGGCGCTACCGCTGAGTGCGTCGGCGCTACCGCTGGGTAGGTTGAAACTACCGCTGAGTAGGTCCACACTACAGCTGAGTAGAACGGCGCTACCGCTAAGTAGGTCGGCGCTACCGCTGAGTGCGTCGGCGCTACCTCAAGGTAGGTCGGCGCTGCCGCTGAGTAGGTCGGCGCTACAGCTTAGTAGGTCGGCGCTACCGCTGAGCGCGTCGGCGCTACCGCTGAGTAGGTCACCGCTACCGCTGGGTAGGTCGGCGCTGGCGCTGGGTAGGTCGGCGCTACCGCTGGGTAGGTCGGCGCCACCGCTATGTAGGTCGGCGCTACCGCTTGGTAAGTCTGCGCTATCGCTGGGTAGGTCAGCGCTACCGCTTAGCGCGTCGGCGCTACCGCTAAGTAGGTCGGCGTTACCGCTGGTTAGGTCGGCTCTTCCCCTGGGTAGGTCGGCGATACCGCTGAGTAGGTCGGCGCTACCACTAAGTAGGTCGGCGCTACCGCTGAGTAGGTCGGCGCTACCGCTGGGAAGGTCGGCGCTAGCGCTAGGTTGGTCGGCACCACCTCTGGGTAGGTCGGCGCTATCGCTGGGTAGGTCGGCGCTACCTTTTAGTAGGTCGACGCTACCTTTGAGGAGGGTGGCGACACCGCTAAGTAGGTCGGCGCTACCGCTGAGTAGGTCGGCGCTACCACTGGGTAAGTCGGCGCTTCTGCTGGGTAGGTCGTCGCTACCTCTGAGTACGTCGGCGCTACCTTTGAGTAGGTCGGCGCCACCGCTAAGTAGGTCGGCGCTACCGCTGGGTAGGTTGGCACTACCGCCGGATAGGTCGGCGCTACCGCTAGGTAGGTCGGGGCTACCGTTGGGTAGGTCGGCGCTACAGCTGAGTAGGTCGGCGCTACAGCGGAGTACGTCGGCGCTATCTTTTAGTAGTTCGGCGGTACCTTTTAGTAGGTCGTCGCCACCGCTAAGTAGGTCGTCGCTACCGCTGAGGTGGTCGGTGCTACCGCTGGGTAAGTCGGCGCTACCGCTGACTAGGTCGGCGCTACCGCTGGGTAGGTGGGCGCTACCGCTCAGTAGGTCGGCGCAACAGCGGAGTACGTCGGCGCTACCTTGTAGTAGGTCGGCGCTACCGCCGGGTAGGTCGGTGCTACCACTGGGTGGGTCGGCGCTACCGCTGGGTAGGTCGGCGCTACCGCTGGGTAGGTCGGCACTTCCTCTGAGTACGTCGGCGCTACCTTTGAGTAGGTCGGTACTACCTTTTAGTAGGTCGGCGCTACCTTTGAGTAGGTCGGTGCCACCGCTAAGTAGGTCGGCGCTACCGCTGAGTAGGACGGCGCTACTGCTGGGTAGGTCGGCGCTACCGCTGGGTAGGTCGGCGCTACCGCTGAGTACGTCGGCGCAACCTTTTAGTAGGTCGGCGCTACCTTTGAGTATGTCGGCGCCACCGCTAAGTAGGTCGGCGCTACCGCTGAGTAGGTCGGCGCTACCGCTGGGTAGGTCGGCGCTACCACTAAGTAGGTCGGCGCTAACGCTGGGTAGGTCGGCGCTACCGCTGGGTAGGTCGGCGCTACTGCTGGGTAGGTCGGCGCTACCGCTGGGTAGGTCAGCGCTACCGCTGAGTAGGTCGGCGCTATAGCTGAGTAAGTCGGCGCAACCTTTGAGTAGGTCGGCGCTACCGCTGAGTTGGTCGGCGCTACCGCTGGGTAGGTCGGCGCTACCGCTGGGTTGGTCGGCGCTACCTCTGAGTACGTCGGCGCTACCTTTTAGTAGGTCGGCGCTACCGCTGAGTAGGTCGGCGCCACCGCTAAGTAGGTCGTAGCTACAGTTGGGTAGGTCGGCGCTACCGCTGGGTAGGTCGGCACTACCTCTGCGTACGTCGGCGCTACCTTTTAATAGGTCGGCACTATCTTTGAGTAGGTCGGCACCACCGCTAAGTAGGTCTTCGCTATCGCTGGGTAGGTCGGCGCTACCGCTGGGTAGGTCGGCGCTACTGCTGGGTACGACAGCGCTACCGCTGGGTACATCGGCGCTACCTTTTAGTAGGTCGGCGCTACCTTTGAGTAGGTCGGCGCTACCTCTAAGTAGGACGGCGCTACCGCCCGGTAGGTCAGCGCTTCCGCCGGATAGGTCGGCGCTACCGCTGGGTAGGACGGCGCTACCTCTGAGTACGTCGGCGCTACCTTTTAGTAGGTCGGCGCTACCTTTGAGTAGGTCGGCGCCACCGCTAAGTAGGTCACCGCTACCCTTTAGTAGGTCGTTACTACCTTTGAGTAGGTCGGCGCTACCGCTGGGTAGGTCGGCGCTACCGCTGGGTAGGTCGGCGCTACCGCCGGGTAGGTCGTCGCTACAGCTGGGTAGGTCGGCGCTACCGCTGGGTAGGTCGGCGCTACCGCTGGGTAGGTCGACGCTACCACTGAGTGGGTTGGCGCTACAGCTGAGTACGTCGGCGCTACCTTTTAGTATGTCGGCGCTACCTTTGAGTAGGTCGGCGACACCGCTAAGTAGGTCAGCTATTCCGCTGAGTAGGTCGGCGCTACCGCTGGGTAAGACAGCGCTACCGCTGGGTAGGTCGGCGCTACCGCTGGGTAGGTGGGCGCTACCGCTCAGTAGGTCGGCGCTACAGCTGAGTACGTCAGCACTACCTTTTAGTAGGTCGTCGCTACCTCTGAGTAGGTCGGCGCTACCGCTGAGTGCATCGGCGCTACCGCTGAGTGCGTCGGCGCTACCGCTGGGTAGGTTGAAACTACCGCTGAGTAGGTCCACACTACAGCTGAGTAGAACGGCGCTACCGCTAAGTAGGTCGGCGCTACCGCTGAATGCGTCGGCGCTACCTCAAGGTAGGTCGGCGCTGCCGCTGAGTAGGTCGGCGCTACAGCTTAGTAGGTCGGCGCTACCGCTTAGCGCGTCGGCGCTACCGCTGAGTAGGTCACCGCTACCGCTGGGTAGGTCGGCGCTAGCGCTGGGTAGGTCGGCGCTACCGCTGGGTAGGTCGGCGCCACCGCTATGTAGGTCGGCACTACCGCTTGGTAAGTCTGCGCTATCGCTGGGTAGTTCAGCGCTACCGCTTAGCGCGTCGGCGCTACCGCTGAGTAGGTCGGTGTTACCGCTGGTTATGTCGGCGCTACCGCTGAGTTGGTCGGCGCTACCACTGGGTAAGTCGTCGCTTCTGCTGGGTAGGTCGTCGCTACCTCTGAGTACGTCGGCGCTACCTTTGAGTAGGTCGGCGCCACCGCTAAGTAGGTCGGCGCTACCGCTGAGTAGGTCGGCGCTACCGCTGGGTAGGTCGGCGCTACCGCTGGGTAGGTCGGCGCTACAGCTGGGTAGGTCGGCGCTATCGCTGGGTAGGTCGGCGCTAACGCTGGGTAGGTCGGGGCTACCGCTGAGTAGGTCGGCGCTACAGCTGAGTACGTCGGCGCAACCTTTTAGTAGGTCGGCGCTACCTTTGAGTAGGTCGGCGCTAACGCTAAGTTGGTCGGCGCTACCGCTGGGTAGGTCGGCGCTACCGCTGGGTAGGTCGGCGCTACCTCTGAGTACGTCGGCACTACCTTTTAGTAGGTCGGCGCTACCTTTGGGTAAGTCGGCGCTACCGCTAAGTAGGTCGGTGTTACCTTTTTGTAGGTCAGAGCTACCTTTGAGTAGGTTGGTGCCACCGCTAACTAGGTCGGCGCTACCGCTGAGTAGGACGGCGCTACAGCTGGGTAGGTGGGCGCTACCTCTCGGTAGGTCGGCGCTACCTCTGAGTACGTCGGCGCTACCTTTGAGTACGTCGGTGCCACAGCTTAGTAGGTCGGCACTACCGCTAGGTAGGTCGACGCTACCGCTGGGTAGGTCGGCGCTACCGCTGGGTAGGTCAACGTTACTGCTGGGTACGTCAGCGCTACCGCTGGGTACATCGGCGCTACCTTTTAGTAGGTCGGCGCTACCTTTGAGTAGGTCGGCGCTACCTCTAAGTAGGACGGCGCTACCGCCGGGTAGGTCGGCGCTTCCGCCGGGTAGGTCGGCGCTACCGCTGGAAAGGACGGCGCTACCTCTGAGTACGTCGGCAATACCTTTTAGTAGGTCGGCGCTACCATTGAGTAGGTCGGCGCCACCGCTAAGTAGGTCAGCGCTACCTTTTAGTAGGTCGTTACTACCTTTGAGTAGGTCGGCGCTACCGCTGGGTAGGTCGGCGCTACCGCTGGGTAGGTCGGCGCTACCGCTGGGTTGGTCGGCGCTACCGCCGGGTAGGTCGGCGCTACAGCTGGGTAGGTCGGCGCTACCGCTGGGTAGGTCGGCGCTACCGCTGGGTAGGTCGACGCTACCACTGAGTGGGTTGGCGCTACAGCTGAGTACGTCGGCGCTACCTTTTAGTATGTCGGCGCTACCTTTGAGTAGGTCGGCGACACCGCTAAGTAGGTCAGCTATTCCGCTGAGTAGGTCGGCGCTACCGCTGGGTAAGACAGCGCTACCGCTGGGTAGGTTGGCGCTACCGCTGGGTAGGTGGGCGCTACCGCTCAGTAGGTCGGCGCTACAGCTGAGTACGTCAGCGCTACCTTTTAGTATGTCGTCGCTACCTCTGAGTAGGTCGGCGCTACCGCGGAGTGCATCGGCGCTACCGCTGAGTGCGTCGGCGCTACCGCTGGGTAGGTTGAAACTACCGCTGAGTAGGTACACACTACAGCTGAGTAGAACGGCGCTACCTCTGAGTAGGTCGGCGCTTCCTCTGAAGAGGTCGGCGCTACCGCTGAGTGCATCGGCGCTACCGCTAAGTGCGTCGGCGCTACCGCTTGGTAGGTCGGCACTACCGCTGGGTAGGTCGGCGCTACCGACGAGTAGGTCAGCGCTACCGCTGGGTAGGTCGGTGCTACCGCTCGGTAGGTCGGCGCTACGCTGGGTAGGTCGGCGCTACCGCTGGGTAGGTCAGCGCTACCGCTGAGTAGGTTGGCGCTACCTCTGAGTACGTCGGCGCTACCTTTTAGTAGGTCGGCGCTACCTTTAAGTAGGTCGGCGCCACCGCTAAGTAGGTCGGCGCTACCGCTGAGTAGGTCGGTGCTATTGCTGGGTACGTCAGCGCTACCGCTGGGTACATCGGCGCTACCTTTTAGTAGGTCGGCGCTACCTTTGAGTAGGTCGGCGCTACCTCTAAGTAGGACGGCGCTACCGCCGGGTAGGTTGGCGCTTCCGCCGGGTAGGTCGGCGCTACCGCTGGGTAGGACGGCGCTACCTTTGAGTAGGTCGGCGCTACCTTTTAGTAGGTCGGCGCTACCTTTGAGTAGGTCGGCGCCACCGCTAAGTAGGTCAGCGCTACCTTTTAGTAGGTCGTTACTACCTTTGAGTAGGTCGGCGCTACCGCTGGGTAGGTCGGCGCTACAGCTGGGTAGGTCGGCGCTACCGCTGGGTAGGTCGGCGCTACCGCTGGGTAGGTCGACGCTACCACTGAGTGGGTTGGCGCTACAGCTGAGTACGTCGGCGCTACCTTTTAGTATGTCGGCGCTACCTTTGAGTAGGTCGGCGACACCGCTAAGTAGGTCAGCTATTCCGCTGAGTAGGTCGGCGCTACCGCTGGGTAAGACAGCGCTACCGCTGGGTAGGTCGGCGCTACCGCTGGGTAGGTGGGCGCTACCGCTCAGTAGGTCGGCGCTACAGCTGAGTACTTCAGCGCTACCTTTTAGTAGGTCGTCGCTACCTCTGAGTAGGTCGGCGCAACCGCTGAGTGCATCGGCGCTACCGCTGAGTGCGTCGGCGCTACCGCTGGGTAGGTTGAAACTACCGCTGAGTAGGTCCACACTACAGCTGAGTAGAACGGCGCTACCGCTAAGTAGGTCGGCGCTACCGCTGGGTAGGTCGGCGCTACTGCTGGGTACGTCAGCGCTACCGCTGGGTACATCGGCGCTACCTTTTAGTAGGTCGGCGCTATCTTTGAGTAGGTCGGCGCCACCGCTAAGTAGGTCAGCGCTACCTTTTAGTAGGTCGTTACTACCTTTGAGTAGGTCGGCGCTACCGCTGGGTAGGTCGGCGCTACCGCTGGGTAGGTCGGCGCTCCCGCCGGGTAGGTCGGCGCCACAGCTGGGTAGGTCGGCGCTACCGCTGGGTAGGTCGGCGCTACCGCTGGGTAGGTCGACGCTACCACTGAGTGGGTTGGCGCTACAGCTGAGTACGTCGGCGCTACCTTTTAGTATGTCGGCGCTACCTTTGAGTAGGTCGGCGACACCGCTAAGTAGGTCAGCTATTCCGCTGAGTAGGTCGGCGCTACCGCTGGGTAAGACAGCGCTACCGCTGGGTAGGTCGGCGCTACCGCTGGGTAGGTGGGCGCTACCGCTCAATAGGTCGGCGCTACAGCTGAGTACGTCAGCGCTACCTTTTAGTAGGTCGTCGCTACCTCTGAGTAGGTCGGCGCTACCGCTGAGTGCATCGGCGCTACCGCTGAGTGCGTCGGCGCTACCGCTGGGTAGGTTGAAACTACCGCTGAGTAGGTCCACACTACAGCTGAGTAGAACGGCGCTACCGCTAAGTAGGTCGGCGCTACCGCTGAGTGCGTCGGTGCTACCTCAAGGTAGGTCGGCGCTGCCGCTGAGTAGGTCGGCGCTGCAGCTTAGTAGGTCGGCGCTACCGCTGAGCGCGTCGGCGCTACCGCTGAGTAGGTCACCGCTACCGCTGGGTAGGTCGGCGCTACCGCTGGGTAGGTCGGCGCCACCGCTATGTAGGTCGGCGCTACCGCTTGGTAAGTCTGCGCTATCGCTGGGTAGGTCAGCGCTACCGCTTAGCGCGTCGGCGCTACCGCTAAGTACGTCGGCGTTACCGCTGGTTAGGTCGGCTCTTCCCCTGGGTAGGTCGGCGATACCGCTGAGTAGGTCGGCGCTACCACTAAGTAGGTCGGCGCTACCGCTGAGTAGGTCGGCGCTACCGCTGGTAAGGTCGGCGCTAGCGCTGGGTTGGTCGGCACCACCTCTGGGTAGGTCGGCGCTATCGCTGGGTAGGTCGGCGCTACCTTTTAGTAGGTCGACGCTACCTTTGAGGAGGGTGGCGACACCGCTAAGTAGGTCGGCGCTACCGCTGAGTAGGTCGGCGCTACCACTGGGTAAGTCGGCGCTTCTGCTGGGTAGGTCGTCGCTACCTCTGAGTACGTCGGCGCTACCTTTGAGTAGGTCGGCGCCACCGCTAAGTAGGTCGGCGCTACCGCTGGGTAGGTTGGCACTACCGCCGGATAGGTCGGCGCTACCGCTAGGTAGGTCGGGGCTACCGTTGGGTAGGTCGGCGCTACAGCTGAGTAGGTCGGCGCTACAGCGGAGTACGTCGGCGCTATCTTTTAGTAGTTCGGCGGTACCTTTTAGTAGGTCGTCGCCACCGCTAAGTAGGTCGTCGCTACCGCTGAGGTGGTCGGTGCTACCGCTGGGTAAGTCGGCGCTACCGCTGACTAGGTCGGCGCTACCGCTGGGTAGGTGGGCGCTACCGCTCAGTAGGTCGGCGCAACAGCGGAGTACGTCGGCGCTACCTTGTAGTAGGTCGGCGCTACCGCCGGGTAGGTCGGTGCTACCACTGGGTGGGTCGGCGCTACCGCTGGGTAGGTCGGCGCTACCGCTGGGTAGGTCGGCACTTCCTCTGAGTACGTCGGCGCTACCTTTGAGTAGGTCGGTACTACCTTTTAGTAGGTCGGCGCTACCTTTGAGTAGGTCGGTGCCACCGCTAAGTAGGTCGGCGCTACCGCTGAGTAGGACGGCGCTACTGCTGGGTAGGTCGGCGCTACCGCTGGGTAGGTCGGCGCTACCGCTGAGTACGTCGGCGCAACCTTTTAGTAGGTCGGCGCTACCTTTGAGTATGTCGGCGCCACCGCTAAGTAGGTCGGCGCTACCGCTGAGTAGGTCGGCGCTACCGCTGGGTAGGTCGGCGCTACCACTAAGTAGGTCGGCGCTAACGCTGGGTAGGTCGGCGCTACCGCTGGGTAGGTCGGCGCTACTGCTGGGTAGGTCGGCGCTACCGCTGGGTAGGTCAGCGCTACCGCTGAGTAGGTCGGCGCTATAGCTGAGTAAGTCGGCGCAACCTTTGAGTAGGTCGGCGCTACCGCTGAGTTGGTCGGCGCTACCGCTGGGTAGGTCGGCGCTACCGCTGGGTTGGTCGGCGCTACCTCTGAGTACGTCGGCGCTACCTTTTAGTAGGTCGGCGCTACCGCTGAGTAGGTCGGCGCCACCGCTAAGTAGGTCGTAGCTACAGTTGGGTAGGTCGGCGCTACCGCTGGGTAGGTCGGCACTACCTCTGCGTACGTCGGCGCTACCTTTTAATAGGTCGGCACTATCTTTGAGTAGGTCGGCACCACCGCTAAGTAGGTCTTCGCTATCGCTGGGTAGGTCGGCGCTACCGCTGGGTAGGTCGGCGCTACTGCTGGGTACGACAGCGCTACCGCTGGGTACATCGGCGCTACCTTTTAGTAGGTCGGCGCTACCTTTGAGTAGGTCGGCGCTACCTCTAAGTAGGACGGCGCTACCGCCCGGTAGGTCAGCGCTTCCGCCGGATAGGTCGGCGCTACCGCTGGGTAGGACGGCGCTACCTCTGAGTACGTCGGCGCTACCTTTTAGTAGGTCGGCGCTACCTTTGAGTAGGTCGGCGCCACCGCTAAGTAGGTCACCGCTACCCTTTAGTAGGTCGTTACTACCTTTGAGTAGGTCGGCGCTACCGCTGGGTAGGTCGGCGCTACCGCTGGGTAGGTCGGCGCTACCGCCGGGTAGGTCGTCGCTACAGCTGGGTAGGTCGGCGCTACCGCTGGGTAGGTCGGCGCTACCGCTGGGTAGGTCGACGCTACCACTGAGTGGGTTGGCGCTACAGCTGAGTACGTCGGCGCTACCTTTTAGTATGTCGGCGCTACCTTTGAGTAGGTCGGCGACACCGCTAAGTAGGTCAGCTATTCCGCTGAGTAGGTCGGCGCTACCGCTGGGTAAGACAGCGCTACCGCTGGGTAGGTCGGCGCTACCGCTGGGTAGGTGGGCGCTACCGCTCAGTAGGTCGGCGCTACAGCTGAGTACGTCAGCACTACCTTTTAGTAGGTCGTCGCTACCTCTGAGTAGGTCGGCGCTACCGCTGAGTGCATCGGCGCTACCGCTGAGTGCGTCGGCGCTACCGCTGGGTAGGTTGAAACTACCGCTGAGTAGGTCCACACTACAGCTGAGTAGAACGGCGCTACCGCTAAGTAGGTCGGCGCTACCGCTGAATGCGTCGGCGCTACCTCAAGGTAGGTCGGCGCTGCCGCTGAGTAGGTCGGCGCTACAGCTTAGTAGGTCGGCGCTACCGCTTAGCGCGTCGGCGCTACCGCTGAGTAGGTCACCGCTACCGCTGGGTAGGTCGGCGCTAGCGCTGGGTAGGTCGGCGCTACCGCTGGGTAGGTCGGCGCCACCGCTATGTAGGTCGGCACTACCGCTTGGTAAGTCTGCGCTATCGCTGGGTAGTTCAGCGCTACCGCTTAGCGCGTCGGCGCTACCGCTGAGTAGGTCGGTGTTACCGCTGGTTATGTCGGCGCTACCGCTGAGTTGGTCGGCGCTACCACTGGGTAAGTCGTCGCTTCTGCTGGGTAGGTCGTCGCTACCTCTGAGTACGTCGGCGCTACCTTTGAGTAGGTCGGCGCCACCGCTAAGTAGGTCGGCGCTACCGCTGAGTAGGTCGGCGCTACCGCTGGGTAGGTCGGCGCTACCGCTGGGTAGGTCGGCGCTACAGCTGGGTAGGTCGGCGCTATCGCTGGGTAGGTCGGCGCTAACGCTGGGTAGGTCGGGGCTACCGCTGAGTAGGTCGGCGCTACAGCTGAGTACGTCGGCGCAACCTTTTAGTAGGTCGGCGCTACCTTTGAGTAGGTCGGCGCTAACGCTAAGTTGGTCGGCGCTACCGCTGGGTAGGTCGGCGCTACCGCTGGGTAGGTCGGCGCTACCTCTGAGTACGTCGGCACTACCTTTTAGTAGGTCGGCGCTACCTTTGGGTAAGTCGGCGCTACCGCTAAGTAGGTCGGTGTTACCTTTTTGTAGGTCAGAGCTACCTTTGAGTAGGTTGGTGCCACCGCTAACTAGGTCGGCGCTACCGCTGAGTAGGACGGCGCTACAGCTGGGTAGGTGGGCGCTACCTCTCGGTAGGTCGGCGCTACCTCTGAGTACGTCGGCGCTACCTTTGAGTACGTCGGTGCCACAGCTTAGTAGGTCGGCACTACCGCTAGGTAGGTCGACGCTACCGCTGGGTAGGTCGGCGCTACCGCTGGGTAGGTCAACGTTACTGCTGGGTACGTCAGCGCTACCGCTGGGTACATCGGCGCTACCTTTTAGTAGGTCGGCGCTACCTTTGAGTAGGTCGGCGCTACCTCTAAGTAGGACGGCGCTACCGCCGGGTAGGTCGGCGCTTCCGCCGGGTAGGTCGGCGCTACCGCTGGAAAGGACGGCGCTACCTCTGAGTACGTCGGCAATACCTTTTAGTAGGTCGGCGCTACCATTGAGTAGGTCGGCGCCACCGCTAAGTAGGTCAGCGCTACCTTTTAGTAGGTCGTTACTACCTTTGAGTAGGTCGGCGCTACCGCTGGGTAGGTCGGCGCTACCGCTGGGTAGGTCGGCGCTACCGCTGGGTTGGTCGGCGCTACCGCCGGGTAGGTCGGCGCTACAGCTGGGTAGGTCGGCGCTACCGCTGGGTAGGTCGGCGCTACCGCTGGGTAGGTCGACGCTACCACTGAGTGGGTTGGCGCTACAGCTGAGTACGTCGGCGCTACCTTTTAGTATGTCGGCGCTACCTTTGAGTAGGTCGGCGACACCGCTAAGTAGGTCAGCTATTCCGCTGAGTAGGTCGGCGCTACCGCTGGGTAAGACAGCGCTACCGCTGGGTAGGTTGGCGCTACCGCTGGGTAGGTGGGCGCTACCGCTCAGTAGGTCGGCGCTACAGCTGAGTACGTCAGCGCTACCTTTTAGTATGTCGTCGCTACCTCTGAGTAGGTCGGCGCTACCGCGGAGTGCATCGGCGCTACCGCTGAGTGCGTCGGCGCTACCGCTGGGTAGGTTGAAACTACCGCTGAGTAGGTACACACTACAGCTGAGTAGAACGGCGCTACCTCTGAGTAGGTCGGCGCTTCCTCTGAAGAGGTCGGCGCTACCGCTGAGTGCATCGGCGCTACCGCTAAGTGCGTCGGCGCTACCGCTTGGTAGGTCGGCACTACCGCTGGGTAGGTCGGCGCTACCGACGAGTAGGTCAGCGCTACCGCTGGGTAGGTCGGTGCTACCGCTCGGTAGGTCGGCGCTACGCTGGGTAGGTCGGCGCTACCGCTGGGTAGGTCAGCGCTACCGCTGAGTAGGTTGGCGCTACCTCTGAGTACGTCGGCGCTACCTTTTAGTAGGTCGGCGCTACCTTTAAGTAGGTCGGCGCCACCGCTAAGTAGGTCGGCGCTACCGCTGAGTAGGTCGGTGCTATTGCTGGGTACGTCAGCGCTACCGCTGGGTACATCGGCGCTACCTTTTAGTAGGTCGGCGCTACCTTTGAGTAGGTCGGCGCTACCTCTAAGTAGGACGGCGCTACCGCCGGGTAGGTTGGCGCTTCCGCCGGGTAGGTCGGCGCTACCGCTGGGTAGGACGGCGCTACCTTTGAGTAGGTCGGCGCTACCTTTTAGTAGGTCGGCGCTACCTTTGAGTAGGTCGGCGCCACCGCTAAGTAGGTCAGCGCTACCTTTTAGTAGGTCGTTACTACCTTTGAGTAGGTCGGCGCTACCGCTGGGTAGGTCGGCGCTACAGCTGGGTAGGTCGGCGCTACCGCTGGGTAGGTCGGCGCTACCGCTGGGTAGGTCGACGCTACCACTGAGTGGGTTGGCGCTACAGCTGAGTACGTCGGCGCTACCTTTTAGTATGTCGGCGCTACCTTTGAGTAGGTCGGCGACACCGCTAAGTAGGTCAGCTATTCCGCTGAGTAGGTCGGCGCTACCGCTGGGTAAGACAGCGCTACCGCTGGGTAGGTCGGCGCTACCGCTGGGTAGGTGGGCGCTACCGCTCAGTAGGTCGGCGCTACAGCTGAGTACTTCAGCGCTACCTTTTAGTAGGTCGTCGCTACCTCTGAGTAGGTCGGCGCAACCGCTGAGTGCATCGGCGCTACCGCTGAGTGCGTCGGCGCTACCGCTGGGTAGGTTGAAACTACCGCTGAGTAGGTCCACACTACAGCTGAGTAGAACGGCGCTACCGCTAAGTAGGTCGGCGCTACCGCTGAGTGCGTCGGCGCTACCTCAAGGTAGGTCGGCGCTGCCGCTGAGTAGGTCGGCGCTACAGCTTAGTAGGTCGGCGCTACCGCTTAGCGCGTCGGCGCTACCGCTGAGTAGGTCACCGCTACCGCTGGGTAGGTCGGCGCTAGCGCTGGGTAGGTCGGCGCTACCGCTGGGTAGGTCGGCGCCACCGCTATGTAGGTCGGCACTACCGCTTGGTAAGTCTGCGCTATCGCTGGGTAGGTCAGCGCTACCGCTTAGCGCGTCGGCGCTACCGCTGAGTAGGTCGGTGTTACCGCTGGTTAGGTCGGCGCTACCGCTGAGTTGGTCGGCGCTACCACTGGGTAAGTCGTCGATTCTGCTGGGTAGGTCGTCGCTACCTCTGAGTACGTCGGCGCTACCTTTGAGTAGGTCGGCGCCACCGCTAAGTAGGTCGGCGCTACCGCTGAGTAGGTCGGCACTACCGCTGGGTAGGTCGGCGCTACCGCTGGGTAGGTCGGCGCTACAGCTGGGTAGGTCGGCGCTACCGCTGGGTAGGTCGGCGCTACCGCTGGGTAGGTCGGGGCTACCGCTGAGTAGGTCAGCGCTACAGCTGAGTACGTCGGCGCAACCTTTTAGTAGGTCGGCGCTACCTTTGAGTAGGTCGGCGCTAACGCTAAGTTGGTCGGCGCTACCGCTGGGTAGGATGGCGCTACCGCTGGGTAGGTCGGCGCTACCTCTGAGTACGTCGGCACTACCTTTTAGTAGGTCGGCGCTACCTTTGGGTAAGTCGGCGCTACCGCTAAGTAGGTCGGTGTTACCTTTTTGTAGGTCAGAGCTACCTTTGAGTAGGTTGGTGCCACCGCTAACTAGGTCGGCGCTACCGCTGAGTAGGACGGCGCTACAGCTGGGTAGGTGGTCGCTACCTCTCGGTAGGTCGGCGCTACCTCTGAGTACGTCGGCGCTACCTTTGAGTACGTCGGTGCCACAGCTTAGTAGGTCGGCACTACCGCTAGGTAGGTCGGCGCTACCGCTGGGTAGGTCGGCGCTACCGCTGGGTAGGTCGGCGCTACTGCTGGGTACGTCAGCGCTACCGCTGGGTACATCGGCGCTACCTTTTAGTAGGTCGGCGCTACCTTTGAGTAGGTTGGCGCTACCTCTAAGTAGGACGGCGCTACCGCCGGGTAGGTCGGCGCTTTCGCCGGGTAGGTCGGCGCTACCGCTGGGTAGGACGGCGCTACCTCTGAGTACGTCGGCGCTACCTTTTAGTAGGTCGGCGCTACCTTTGAGTAGGTCGGCGCCACCGCTAAGTAGGTCAGCGCTACCTTTTAGTAGGTCGTAACTACCTTTGAGTAGGTCGGCGCTACCGCTGGGTAGGTCGGCGCTACCGCTGGGTAGGTCGGCGCTACCGCCGGGTAGGTCGGCGCTACAGCTGGGTAGGTCGGCGCTACCGCTGGGTAGGTCGGCGCTACCGCTGGGTAGGTCGACGCTACCTTTGAGTGGGTTGGCGCTACAGCTGAGTACGTCGGCGCTACCTTTTAGTATGTCGGCGCTACCTTTGAGTAGGTCGGCGACACCGCTAAGTAGGTCAGCTATTCCGCTGAGTAGGTCGGCGCTACCGCTGGGTAAGACAGCGCTACCGCTGGGTAGGTCGGCGCTACCGCTGGGTAGGTGGGCGCTACCGCTCAGTAGGTCGGCGCTACAGCTGAGTACGTCAGCGCTACCTTTTAGTAGGTCGTCGCTACCTCTGAGTAGGTCGGCGCTACCGCTGAGTGCATCGGCGCTACCGCTGAGTGCGTCGGCGCTACCGCTGGGTAGGTTGAAACTACCGCTGAGTAGGTCCACACTACAGCTGAGTAGAACGGCGCTACCGCTAAGTAGGTCGGCGCTACCGCTGAGTGCGTCGGCGCTACCTCAAGGTAGGTCGGCGCTGCCGCTGAGTAGGTCGGCGCTACAGCTTAGTAGGTCGGCGCTACCGCTTAGCGCGTCGGCGCTACCGCTGAGTAGGTCACCGCTACCGCTGGGTAGGTCGGCGCTAGCACTGGGTAGGTCGGCGCTACCTCAGAGTAGGTCGGCGCTGCCGCTGAGTAGGTCGGCGCTACAGCTTAGTAGGTCGGCGCTACCGCTTAGCGCGTCGGCGCTACCGCTGAGTAGGTCACCGCTACCGCTGGGTAGGTCGGCGCTAGCGCTGGGTAGGTCGGCGCTACCGCTGGGTAGGTCGGCGCCACCGCTATGTAGGTCGGCGCTTCCGCTTGGTAAGTCTGCGCTATCGCTGGGTAGGTCAGCGCTACCGCTTAGCGCGTCGGCGCTACCGCTGAGTAGGTCGGTGTTACCGCTGGTTAGGTCGGCGCTACCGCTGAGTTGGTCGGCGCTACCACTGGGTAAGTCGTCGCTTCTGCTGGGTAGGTCGTCGCTACCTCTGAGTACGTCGGCGCTACCTTTGAGTAGGTCGGCGCCACCGCTAAGTAGGTCGGCGCTACCGCTGAGTAGGTCGGCGCTACAGCTGGGTAGGTCGGCGCTACCGCTGGGTAGGTCGGCGCTACAGCTGGGTAGGTCGGCGCTACCGCTGGGTAGGTCGGCGCTACCGCTGGGTAGGTCTGGGCTACCGCTGAGTAGGTCGGCGCTACAGCTGAGTACGTCGACGCAACCTTTTAGTAGGTCGGCGCTACCTTTGAGTAGGTCGGTGTTACCGCTGGTTAGGTCAGCGCTACCGCTGAGTTGGTCGGCGCTACCACTGGGTAAGTCGTCGCTTCTGCTGGGTAGGTCGTCACTACCTCTGAGTACGTCGGCGCTACCTTTGAGTAGGTCGGCGCTACCGCTGGGTAGGTCGGCGCTTCCGCTGGGTAGGTCGGCGCTACCTCTGAGTACGTCGGCACTACCTTTTAGTAGGTCGGCGCTACCTTTGGGTAAGTCGGCGCTACCGCTAAGTAGGTCGGTGTTACCTTTTTGTAGGTCAGAGCTACCTTTGAGTAGGTTGGTGCCACCGCTAACTAGGTCGGCGCTACCGCTGAGTAGGACTGCGCTACAGCTGGGTAGGTGGGCGCTACCTCTCGGTAGGTCGGCGCTACCTCTGAGTACGTCGGCGCTACCTTTGAGTACGTCGGTGCCACAGCTTAGTAGGTCGGCACTACCGCTAGGTAGGTCGGCGCTACCGCTGGGTAGGTCGGCGCTACCGCCGGGTACGTCGGCGCTACCTTTAAGTAGGTCGGCGCTACCTCTGAGTAGGTCGGCGCTACCTCTGAGTAGGTCGGCGCTACCGCTGAGTGCATCGGCGCTACCGCTAAGTGCGACGGCGCTACCGCTTGGTAGGTCGGCACTACCGCTGGGTAGGTCGGCGCTACCGCTGGGTAGGTCAGCGCTACCGCTGAGTAGGTTGGCGCTACCTCTGAGTACGTCGGCGCTACCTTTTAGTAGGTCGGCGCTACCTTTGAGTAGGTCGGCGCCACCGCTAAGTAGGTCGGCGCTACCGCTGAGTAGGTCGGTGCTAACGCTGGGTAGGTCGGCGCTACCGCTGGGTTGGTCGGCGCTACCGCTGGGTAGGTCGGCGCTACCTTTGAGTATGTCAGCGCTACCTTTTAGTAGGTCGGCGCTACCTTTGAGTAGGTCGGCGCCAACGCTAAGTAGGTCAGCGCTACCTTTTAGTAGGTCGGCGCCACCGCTAAGTAAGTCGGCGCTACCGCTGGGTAGGTCGGCGCTGCCGCCGGGTAGGTCGGCGCTACCGCTGGGTAGGTCGGCGCTACCGCTGGGTAGGTCGGCGCTACTGCTGAGTAGGTTTGCGCTACAGCTGAGTACGTCGGCGCTACCTTTTAGTAGGTCGGCGCTACCTTTGAGTAGGTCGGCGCCACCGCTAAGTAAGTCGGCGCTACCGCTGAGTAGGTCGGCGCTACCTCAAGGTAGGTCGGCGCTGCCGCTAAGTAGGTCGGCGCTACAGCTTAGTAGGTCGGCGCTACCGCTGGGTAGGTCGGCGCTAGCGCTGGGTAGGTCGGCGCTACCGCTGGGTAAGTCGGCGCCACCGCTATGTAGGTCGGCGCTATCGCTTGGTAAGTCTGCGCTATCGCTGGGTAGGTCAGCGCTACCGCTTAGCGCGTCGGCGCCACCGCTGAGTAGGTCGGCATTACCGCTGGTTAGGTCGGCTCTTCCCCTGGGTAGGTCGGCGATACCGCTGAGTAGGTCGGCGCTACCACTGAGTAGGTTGGCGCTACCGCTGAGTAGGTCGGCGCTACCGCAGGGAAGGTCGGCGCTAGCGCTGGGTTGGTCGGCACCACCTCTGGGTAGGTCGGCGCTACCACTGGGTAGGTCGGCGCT
The DNA here is from genome assembly GCA_949126835.1 of Anisus vortex. Taxonomy (NCBI): domain Eukaryota; kingdom Metazoa; phylum Mollusca; class Gastropoda; family Planorbidae; genus Anisus; species Anisus vortex. The sequence continues at coordinate 277,790 of OX421507.1, read as the reverse complement.
ACCTTTTAGTAGGTCGACGCTACCTTTGAGGAGGGCGGCGACACCGCTAAGTAGGTCGGCGCTACCGCTGAGTAGGTCGGCGCTACCACTGGGTAAGTCGGCGCTTCTGCTGGGTAGGTCGTCGCTACCTCTGAGTACGTCGGCGCTACCTTTGAGTAGTTCGGCGCCACCGCTAAGTAGGTCGGCGCTACCGCTGAGTAGGTCAGCGCTACCGCTGGGTAGGTCGGCGCTACCGCTGGGTAGGTCTGCGCTACCTCTGAGTATGTCAGCGCTACCTTTGAGTAGGTCGGCGCTACCTTTGAGTAGGTCGGCGCCACCGCTAAGTAGGTCAGCGCTACCTTTTAGTAGGTCGGCGCAACCTTTGAGTAGGTCGGCGCCACCGCTAAGTAAGTCGGCGCTACCGCTGGGTAGGTCGGCGCTACCGCCGGGTAGGTCGGCGCTACCGCTGGGTAGGTCGCCGCTACCGCTGGGTAGGTCGGCGCTACCGCCGGGTACGTCGGCGCTATCTTTAAGTAGGTCGGCGCTACCTCTGAGTAGGTCGGCGCTACCGCTGAGTGCATCGGCGCTACCGCTAAGTGCGTCGGCGCTACCGCTGGGTAGGTCGGCACTACCGCTGGGTAGGTCGTCGCTACCGCCGGGTAGGTCGGCGCTACCGCTGGGTAGGTCGGCGCTACCGCCGGGTAGGTCAGCGCTACCGCTGGGTAGGTCGGCGCTACCGCTGGGTAGGTCGGCGCTACGCTGGGTAGGTCGGCGTTACCGCTGGATAGGTTAGCGCTACCGCTGAGTAGGTTGGCGCTACCGCTGAGTACGTCGGCGCTACCTTTTAGTAGGTCGGCGCTACCTTTGAATAGGTCGGCGCCACCGCTAAGTAGGTCGGCGCTACCGCTGAGTAGGTCGGTGCTAACGCTGGGTAGGTCGGCGCTACCGCTGGGTAGGTCGGCGCTACCACTGGGTAAGTCGGCGCTACCTCTGAGTATGTCAGCGCTACCTTTTAGTAGGTCGGCGCTACCTTTGAATAGGTCGGCGCCAACGCTAAGTAGGTCAGCGCTACCTTTTAGTAGGTCGGCGCCACCGCTAAGTAAGTCGGCGCTACCGCTGGGTAGGTCGGCGTTACCGCCGGGTAGGTCGGCGCTACCGCTGGGTAGGTCGGCGCTACCGCTGGGTAGGTCGGCGCTACTGCTGAGTAGGTTTGCGCTACAGCTGAGTACGTCGGCGCTACCTTTTAGTAGGTCGGCGCTACCTTTGAGTAGGTCGGCGCCACCGCTAAGTAAGTCAGCGCTACCGCTGAGTAGGTCGGCGCTACCGCTGGGTAGGTCCGCGCTACCGCTGGGTAGGTCGGCGCTTCCGCTGAGTAGGTCGGCGCTACAGCTGAGTACGTCGGCTCAACTTTTTAGTAGGTCGGCGCTACCTTTGAGTAGGTCGGTGCTAACGCTGATTAGCTCGGCGCTACCTCTGAGTACGTGGGCGCTACCTTTTATTAGGTCGGCGCTAACTTTGAGTAGGTCGGTGCCACCTCTAAGTTGGTCGGCGCAACCGCCGGGAGGTCGGCGCTACCGCAGGATAGGTCGGCGCTACCGCTAGGTAGGTCGGCGGTAACGCTGAGTAAGTCGGCGCTACCGCTGAGTAGGTTGGCGCTACTGCTTAGTACGTCGGCGCTACCATTTAGTAGGTCGGCGCAACAGCTGAGTACGTCGGCGCTACCTTTTAGTAGGTCGGCGCTACCTTTTAGTAGGTGGGCGCTACCGCCGGGTAGGTCGGCGCTACCGCTGGGTAGGTGGGCGCTACCGCTGAGTAGGTTGGCGCTACAGCTCAGTACGTCGGCGCTATCTTTTAAAAGGTCGGCGCTACCTTTGAGTAGGTCAGCGCCACCGCTAAGTAGGTCGGCACTACCTTTGAGTAGGTCAGCGCTACCGCTGGGTAGGACGGCGCTACCGCTGGGTAGGTTGGCGCTACCTCTGATTACGTCGGCGCTACCTTTTAGTAGGTCGGCGCTACCTTTGAGTAGGTCGGCGCCACCGCTAAGTAGGTCAGCGCTACCTTTTAGTAGGTCGGCGCAACCTTTGAGTAGGTAAGTGCCACCGCTAAGTAGGTCGGCGCTACCGCTGGGTAGGTCGGCGCTACCGCCGGTTAGGTCGGCGCTACAGCTGGGTAGGTCGGCGCTACCGCTGGGCAGGTCGGCGCTACCGCTGGATAGGTCGGCGCTACCGCTGAGTAGGTCGACGCTACAGCTGAATAAGTCGGCGCTACCTTTTAGTAGTTTGTCGCTACCTTTAAGTAGGTCGGCGCCTCCGCTAAGTAGGTCGGCGCTACCGCTGAGTAGGTCGGCGCTACCGCTGGGTAAGTCGGCGCTACCGCTGGGTAGGTCGGCGCTACCGTTGGGTAGGTGGGCGCTACCGCTCAGTAGGTCGGCGCTACAGCTGAGTACGTCGGCGCTACCTTTTAGTAGTACGGCGCTACCGCCGGGTAGGTCGGTGCTACCACTGGGTAGGTCGGTGCTACCGCTGGGTAGGTCGGCGCTACCGCTGTGTAGGTCGGCGCTACCTCTGAGTACGTCGGCGCTACCTTTGAGTAGGTCGGTGCTACCTTTTAGTAGGTCGGCGCTACCTTTGAGTAGGTCAGTGCCACCTCTAAGTTGGTCGGCGCAACCGCCGGGAGGTCGGCGCTACCGCAGGATAGGACGGCGCTACCGCTAGGTAGGTCGGCGGTAACGCTGAGTAAGTCGGCGCTACCGCTGAGTACGTCGGCGCTACCTTTTAGTAGTACGGCGCTACTGCCGGGTAGGTCGGTGCTACCACTGGGTAGGTCGGTGCTACCGCTGGGTAGGTCGGCGCTACCGCTGTGTAGGTCGGCGCTACCTCTGAGTACGTCGGCGCTACCTTTGAGTAGGTCGGTGCTACCTTTTAGTAGGTCGGCGCTACCTTTGAGTAGGTCAGTGCCACCGCTAAGTAGGTCGGCGCTACCGCTGAGTAGGACGGCGCTACTGCAGGGTAGGTCGGCGCAACCGCTGGGTAGGTCGGCGGTAACGCTGAGTAAGTCGGCGCTACCGCTGAGTAGGTTGGCGCTACAGCTTAGTACGTCGGCGCTACCTTTTAGTAGGTCGGCTCTACAGCTGAGTACGTCGGCGCTACCTTTTAGTAGGTCGGCGCTACCTTTGAGTAGGTCGGCGCCACCGCTAAGTAGGTCGGCGCTACGCCGAGTAGGTCGGCGCTACCGCTGGGTAGGTCGGCGCTTCCGCTGAGTAGGTCGGCGCTACAGCTGAGTACGTCGGCGCAACTTTTTAGTAGGTCGGCGCTACCTTTGAGTAGGTCGGTGCTAACGCTGAGTAGCTCGGCGCTACCTCTGAGTACGTGGGCGCTACCTTTTATTAGGTCGGCGCTAACTTTGAGTAGGTCGGTGCCACCTCTAAGTTGGTCGGCGCAACCACCGGGAGGTCGGCGCTACCGCCGGATAGGTCGGCGCTACTGCTAGGTAGGTCGGCGGTAACGCTGAGTAAGTCGGCGCTACCGCTGAGTAGGTTGGCGCTACTGCTAAGTACGTCGGCGCTACCATTTAGTAGGTCGGCGCTACAGCTGAGTACGTCGGCGCTACCTTTTAGTAGGTCGGCGCTACCTTTTTGTAGGTGGGCGCTACCGCCGGGTAGGTCGGCGCTACCGCTGGGTAGGTGGGCGCTACCGCTGAGTAGGTTGGCGCTACAGCTCAGTACGTCGGCGCTATCTTTTAGTAGGTCGGCGCTACCTTTGAGTAGGTCGGCGCCACCGCTAAGTAGGTCGGCACTACCTTTGAGTAGGTCAGCGCTACCGCTGGGTAGGACGGCGCTACCGCTGGGTAGGTTGGCGCTACCTCTGATTACGTCGGCGCTACCTTTGAGTAGGTCGGTGCTACCTTTGAGTAATTCGGCGCCACCGCTAAGTAGTTCAGCGCTACCTTTTAGTAGGTCGGCGCAACCTTTGAGTAGGTAACCGCCACCGCTAAGTAGGTCGGCGCTACCGCTGGGTAGGTCGGCGCTACCGCCGGGTAGGTCGGCGCTACAGCTGGGTAGGTCGGCGCTACCGCTGGGTAGGTCGGCGCTACCGCTGGGTAGGTCGGCGCTACCGCCGGGTAGGTCGGCGCCACCGCTAAGTAGGTCGGCGCTACCGCTGAGTAGGTCGGCGCTACCGCTGGGTAAGTCGGCGCTACCGCTGGGTAGGTCGGCGCTACCGTTGGGTAGGTGGGCGCTACCGCTCAGTAGGTCGGCGCTACAGCTGAGTACGTCAGCGCTACCTTTTAGTAGGTCGGCGCTACCGCCGGGTAGGTCGGTGCTACCACTGGGTAGGTCGGTGCTACCGCTGGGTAGGTCGGCGCTACCGCTGTGTAGGTCGGCGCTACCTCTGAGTACGTCGGCGCTACCTTTGAGTAGGTCGGTGCTACCTTTTAGTAGGTCGGCGCTACCTTTGAGTAGGTCAGTGCCACCGCTAAGTAGGTCGGCGCTACCGCTGAGTAGGACGGCGCTACTGCAGGGTAGGTCGGCGCAACCGCTGGGTAGGTCGGCGGTTACGCTGAGTAAGTCGGCGCAACCGCTGAGTAGGTTGGCGCTACAGCTTAGTACGTCGGCGCTACCTTTTAGTAGGTCGGCTCTACAGCTGAGTACGTCGGCGCTACCTTTTAGTAGGTCGGCGCTACCTTTGAGTAGGTCGGCGCCACCGCTAAGTAGGTCGGCGCTACGCCGAGTAGGTCGGCGCTACCGCTGGGTAGGTCGGCGCTTCCGCTGAGTAGGTCGGCGCTACAGCTGAGTACGTCGGCGCAACTTTTTAGTAGGTCGGCGCTACCTTTGAGTAGGTCGGTGCTAACGCTGAGTAGCTCGGCGCTACCTCTGAGTACGTGGGCGCTACCTTTTATTAGGTCGGCGCTAACTTTGAGTAGGTCGGTGCCACCTCTAAGTTGGTCGGCGCAACCACCGGGAGGTCGGCGCTACCGCCGGATAGGTCGGCGCTACTGCTAGGTAGGTCGGCGGTAACGCTGAGTAAGTCGGCGCTACCGCTGAGTAGGTTGGCGCTACTGCTAAGTACGTCGGCGCTACCATTTAGTAGGTCGGCGCTACAGCTGAGTACGTCGGCGCTACCTTTTAGTAGGTCGGCGCTACCTTTTTGTAGGTGGGCGCTACCGCCGGGTAGGTCGGCGCTACCGCTGGGTAGGTGGGCGCTACCGCTGAGTAGGTTGGCGCTACAGCTCAGTACGTCGGCGCTATCTTTTAGTAGGTCGGCGCTACCTTTGAGTAGGTCGGCGCCACCGCTAAGTAGGTCGGCACTACCTTTGAGTAGGTCAGCGCTACCGCTGGGTAGGACGGCGCTACCGCTGGGTAGGTTGGCGCTACCTCTGATTACGTCGGCGCTACCTTTGAGTAGGTCGGTGCTACCTTTGAGTAATTCGGCGCCACCGCTAAGTAGTTCAGCGCTACCTTTTAGTAGGTCGGCGCAACCTTTGAGTAGGTAACCGCCACCGCTAAGTAGGTCGGCGCTACCGCTGGGTAGGTCGGCGCTACCGCCGGGTAGGTCGGCGCTACAGCTGGGTAGGTCGGCGCTACCGCTGGGTAGGTCGGCGCTACCGCTGGGTAGGTCGGCGCTACCGCCGGGTAGGTCGGCGCCACCGCTAAGTAGGTCGGCGCTACCGCTGAGTAGGTCGGCGCTACCGCTGGGTAAGTCGGCGCTACCGCTGGGTAGGTCGGCGCTACCGTTGGGTAGGTGGGCGCTACCGCTCAGTAGGTCGGCGCTACAGCTGAGTACGTCAGCGCTACCTTTTAGTAGGTCGGCGCTACCGCCGGGTAGGTCGGTGCTACCACTGGGTAGGTCGGTGCTACCGCTGGGTAGGTCGGCGCTACCGCTGTGTAGGTCGGCGCTACCTCTGAGTACGTCGGCGCTTCCTTTGAGTAGGTCGGTGCTACCTTTTAGTAGGTCGGCACTACCTTTGAGTAGGTCAGTGCCACCGCTAAGTAGGTCGGCGCTACCGCTGAGTAGGACGGCGCTACTGCAGGGTAGGTCGGCGCTACCGCTGGGTAGGTCGGCGGTAACGCTCAGTAAGTCGGCGCTACCGCTGAGTAGGTTGGCGCTACAGCTTTGTACGTCGGAGCTACCTTTTAGTAGGTCGGCTCTACAGCTGAGTACGTCGGCGCTACCTTTTAGTAGGTCGGCGCTACCTTTGAGTAGGTCGGCGCTACCTTTGAGTAGGTCGGCGCCACCGCTAAGTAGGTCGGCGTTACGCCGAGTAGGTCGGCGCTACCGCTGGGTAGGTGGGCGCTACCGCTGAGTAGGTTGGCGCTACAGCTCAGTACGTCGGCGTTATCTTTTAGTAGGTCGACGCTACCTTTGAGTAGGTCGGCGCCACCGCTAAGTAGGTCGGCGCTACCTTTGAGTAGGTCAGCGCTACCGCTGGTAGGACGGCGCCACCGCTGGGTAGGTTGGCGCTACCTCTGAGTACATCGGCGCTATCTTTTAAGAGGTCGGCGCTACTTTTGAGTAGGTCGGCGCCACCGCTCAGTACGTCGGCGCTATCTTTTAGTAGGTCGGCGCTACCTTTGAGTAGGTCGGCGCCACCGCTAAGTAGGTCGGCGCTACCGCTGAGTAGGACGGCGCTACTGCTGGGTAGGTTGTCGCTACCGCTGGGTAGGTCGGCGCTACCGCTGAGTAGGTCGGCGCTACAGCTGAGTATGTCGGCGCAACCTTTTAGTAGGTTGGCGCTACCTTTGAGTAGGTCGGTGCCACCGCTAAGTAGGTTGGCGCTACCGCTGAGTTGAATGGCGCTAACGCTGGGTAGGTCGGCGCTACCGCTGGGTAGGTCGGCGCTACCTCTGAGTACGTCGGCGCTACCTTTTAGTAGGTCGGCGCTACTATTGAGTAGGTCGGCGCCACCGCTAAGTAGGTCGGCGATACCTTTTGGTAGGTCTGCGCTACCTTTGAGTAGGTCGGTGCCACCGCTAACTAGGTCGGCGCTAACGCTGAGTAGTACGGCGCTACCGCTGGGTGGGTCGGCGCTACCGCTGGGAAGGTCGGCGCTATCTCTGAGTACGTCAGCGCTACCTTTTGGTAGGTCGGCGCTACCTTTGAGTAGGTCGGTGCCACCGCTAAGTAGGTCGGCGCTACCTTTTGGTAGGTCGGCGCTACCTTTTGGTAGGTCGGCGCTACCTTTGAGTAGGTCGGTGCCACCGCTTAGTAGATTGGTGCTACCGCTAGGTAGGTCGGAGCTACCGCTGGGTAGGTTGGAACTACCGCCGGTTAGGTCGGCGCTACCGCTAGGTAGGTCGGGGCTACCGATGGGTAGGTCGGCGCTACCGCTGGGTAGGTCGGCGCTACCGCTGGGTAGGTGGGCGCTACCGCTCAGTAGGTCAGCGCTACAGCTGAGTACGTCGGCGCTACCTTGTAGTAGGTCGGCGCTACCGCCGGGTAGGTCGGTGCTACCACTGGGTGGGTCGGCGCTACCGCTGGGTAGGTCGGCGCTACCGCTGGGTAGGTCGGCACTTCCTCTGAGTACGTCGGCGCTACCTTTGAGTAGGCCGGTACTACCTTTTAGTAGGTCGGCGCTATCTTTGAGTAGGTCGGTGCCACCGCTAAGTAGGTCGGCGCTACCACTGAGTAGGACGGCGCTACTGCTGGGTAGGTCGGCGCTACCGCTGGGTAGATCGGCGCTACCGCTGAGTACGTCGGCGCAACCTTTTAGTAGGTCGGCGCTATCGCTGGGTAAGACGGCGCTACCGCTGGGTAGGTCGGCGCTACCGCAGGGTAGGTGGGCGCTACCGCTCAGTAGGTCGGCGCTACAGCAGAGTACGTCGGCGCTACCTTTAAGTAGGTCGTCGCTACCTCTGAGTAGGTCGGCGCTACCTTTTAATAGGTCGGCGCTACCTTTGAGTCGGTCAGCGCCACCGCTAAATAAGTCGGCGCTACCGCTGAGTAGGTCGGCGCTACCGCTGGGTAGGTCCGCGCTACCGCTGGGTAGGTCGGCGCTTCCGCTGAGTAGGTCGGCGCTACAGCTGAGTACGTCGGCGCAACTTTTTAGTAGGTCGGCGCTACCTTTGAGTAGGTCGGTGCTAACGCTGAGTAGCTCGGCGCTACCTCTGAGTACGTGGGCGCTACCTTTTATTAGGTCGGCGCTAACTTTGAGTAGGTCGGTGCCACCTCTAAGTTGGTCGGCGCAACCGCCGGATAGGTCGGCGCTACTGCTAGGTAGGTCGGCGGTAACGCTGAGTAAGTCGGCGCTACCGCTGAGTAGGTTGGCGCTACTGCTAAGTACGTCGGCGCTACCATTTAGTAGGTCGGCGCTACAGCTGAGTACGTCGGCGCTACCTTTTAGTAGGTCGGCGCTACCTTTTAGTAGGTGGGCGCTACCGCCGGGTAGGTCGGCGCTACCGCTGGGTAGGTGGGCGCTACCGCTGAGTAGGTTGGCGCTACAGCTCAGTACGTCGGCGCTATCTTTTAGTAGGTCGGCGCTACCTTTGAGTAGGTCGGCGCTACCTTTGAGTAGGTCGGCGCCACCGCTAAGTAGGTCGGCACTACCTTTGAGTAGGTCAGCGCTACCGCTGGGTAGGACGGCGCTACCGCTGGGTAGGTTGGCGCTACCTCTGATTACGTCGGCGCTACCTTTGAGTAGGTCGGTGCTACCTTTGAGTAATTCGGCGCCACCGCTAAGTAGTTCAGCGCTACCTTTTAGTAGGTCGGCGCAACCTTTGAGTAGGTAACCGCCACCGCTAAGTAGGTCGGCGCTACCGCTGGGTAGGTCGGCGCTACCGCCGGGTAGGTCGGCGCTACAGCTGGGTAGGTCGGCGCTACCGCTGGGTAGGTCGGCGCTACCGCTGGGTAGGTCGGCGCTACCGCCGGGTAGGTCGGCGCCACCGCTAAGTGGGTCGGCGCTACCGCTGAGTAGGTCGGCGCTACCGCTGGGTAAGTCGGCGCTACCGCTGGGTAGGTCGGCGCTACCGTTGGGTAGGTGGGCGCTACCGCTCAGTAGGTCGGCGCTACAGCTGAGTACGTCAGCGCTACCTTTTAGTAGGTCGGCGCTACCGCCGGGTAGGTCGGTGCTACCACTGGGTAGGTCGGTGCTACCGCTGGGTAGGTCGGCGCTACCGCTGTGTAGGTCGGCGCTACCTCTGAGTACGTCGGCGCTACCTTTGAGTAGGTCGGTGCTACCTTTTAGTAGGTCGGCACTACCTTTGAGTAGGTAAGTGCCACCGCTAATTAGGTTGGCGCTACCGCTGAGTAGGACGGCGCTACTGCAGGGTAGGTCGGCGCTACCGCTGGGTAGGTCGGCGGTAACGCTGAGTAAGTCAGCGCTACCGCTGAGTAGGTTGGCGCTACAGCTTTGTACGTCGGAGCTACCTTTTAGTAGGTCGGCTCTACAGCTGAGTACGTCGGCGCTACCTTTTAGTAGGTCGGCGCTACCTTTGAGTAGGTCGGCGCCACCGCTAAGTAGGTCGGCGCTACGCCGAGTAGGTCGGCGCTACCGCTGGGTAGGTGGGCGCTACCGCTGAGTAGGTTGGCGCTACAGCTCAGTACGTCGGCGTTATCTTTTAGTAGGTCGACGCTACCTTTGAGTAGGTCGGCGCCACCGCTAAGTAGGTCGGCGCTACCTTTGAGTAGGTCAGCGCTACCGCTGGGTAGGACGGCGCCACCGCTGGGTAGGTTGGCGCTACCTCTGAGTACATCGGCGCTATCTTTTAAGAGGTCGGCGCTACTTTTGAGTAGGTCGGCGCCACCGCTCAGTACGTCGGCGCTATCTTTTAGTAGGTCGGCGCTACCTTTGAGTAGGTCGGCGCCACCGCTAAGTAGGTCGGCGCTACCGCTGAGTAGGACGGCGCTACTGCTGGGTAGGTTGTCGCTACCGCTGGGTAGGTCGGCGCTACCGCTGAGTAGGTCGGCACTACAGCTGAGTATGTCGGCGCAACCTTTTAGTAGGTTGGCGCTACCTTTGAGTAGGTCGGTGCCACCGCTAAGTAGGTTGGCGCTACCGCTGAGTTGAATGGCGCTAACGCTGAGTATGTCGGCGCTACCGCTGGGTAGGTCGGCGCTACCTCTGAGTACGTCGGCGCTACCTTTTAGTAGGTCGGCGCTACTATTGAGTAGGTCGGCGCCACCGCTAAGTAGGTCGGCGATACCTTTTGGTAGGTCGGCGCTACCTTTGAGTAGGTCGGTGCCACCGCTAAGTAGGTCGGCGCTACCTTTTGGTAGGTCGGCGCTACCTTTTGGTAGGTCGGCGCTACCTTTGAGTAGGTCGGTGCCACCGCTTAGTAGATTGGTGCTACCGCTAGGTAGGTCGGAGCTACCGCTGGGTAGGTTGGAACTACCGCCGGGTAGGTCGGCGCTACCGCTAGGTAGGTCGGGGCTACCGATGGGTAGGTCGGCGCTACCGCTGGGTAGGTCGGCGCTACCGCTGAGTAGGTCGGCGCTACAGCGGAGTAGGTTGACGCTGCAGCTGAGTAGAACGTTGCTACCGCTGGGTAGGTTGGCGCTACCTCTGAGTACGTCGGCGCTACCTTTTAGTAGGTCGGCGCTAACTTTGAGTAGGTCGGCGCTAGCGCTGGGTAGGTTGGCGCCACCGCTGGGTAGGTCGGCGCTACCGCTGAGCGCGACGGCGCTACCGCTGAGTAGGTCGGCGCTACCGCTGAGTAGGTCGGCTCTACCCCTGGGTAGGTCGGCGATACCGCTGAGTAGGTCACCGCTACCAATGAGTAGGTCGGCGCTACCGCTGAGTAGGTCGGCGCTACCGCTGGGAAGGTCGGCGCTACCTTTGAGTAGGTCGGCGCCACCGCTAAGTTGGTCAGCGCTACCGCTGAGTAGGTCGGCTCTACCCCTGGGTAGGTCGGCGATACCGCTGAGTAGGTCACCGCTACCAATGAGTAGGTCGGCGCTACCCCTGGGTAGGTCAGTGCTACCGCTGGGTATGTCGGCGCTACCGCTGGGTAGGTCAGCGCTACCTTTTAGTAGGTCAGCGCAACCTTTGAGTAGGTCGGCGCCACCGCTAAGTAGGTCAGCGCTACCTTTTAGTAGGTCAGCGCAACCTTTGAGTAGGTCACCGCTACCAATGAGTAGGTCGGCGCTACCGCTGAGTAGGTCGGCGCTACCGCTGGGAAGGTCGGCGCTACCTTTGAGTAGGTCGGCGCCACCGCTAAGTAGGTCAGCGCTACCTTTTAGTAGGTCACCGCTACCAATGAGTAGGTCGGCGCTACCGCTGAGTAGGTCGGCGCTACCGCTGGGAAGGTCGGCGCTACCTTTGAGTAGGTCGGCGCCACCGCTAAGTAGGTCAGCGCTACCGCTGAGTAGGTCGGCTCTACCCCTGGGTAGGTCGGCGATACCGCTGAGTAGGTCACCGCTACCAATGAGTAGGTCGGCGCTACCCCTGGGTAGGTCAGTGCTACCGCTGAGTAGGTCGGCGCTACAGCGGAGTACGTCGGCGCTATCTTTTAGTAGTTCGGCGGTACCTTTTAGTAGGTCGTCGCCACCGCTAAGTAGGTAGGCGCTACCGCTGGGTAGGTCGGCGCTACCACCGGGTAGGTCGGCGCTATAGCTGGGTAGGTCGGCGCTACCGCTGGGTAGGTCGGCGCTACCGCTGGGTAGGTCGGCGTTACCGCTGAGTAGGTCGACGCTACAGCTGAATAAGTCGGCGCTACCTTTTAGTAGTTTGGCGCTACCTTTAAGTAGGTCGGCGCCACCGCTAAGTAGGTCGGCGCTACCGCTGAGTAGGTCGGCGCTACCGCTGGGTAAGTCGGCGCTACCGCTAAGTAGGTCGGTGCTACCACTGGGTAGGTCGGTGTTACCGCTGGGTAGGTCGGCGCTACCGCTGTGTAGGTCGGCACTACCTCTAAGTACGTCGGCGCTACCTTTGAGTAGGTCGGTGCTACCTTTTAGTAGGTCGGCGCTACCTTTGAGTAGGTCAGTGCCACCGCTAAGTAGGTCGGCGCTACCGCTGAGTAGGACGGCGCTACTGCAGTGTAGGTCGGCGCTACCGCTGGGTAGGTCGGCGGTAACGCTGAGTAAGTTGGCGCTACCGCTGAGTAGGTTGGCGCTACAGCTTAGTACGTCGGCGCTACATTTTAGTAGGTCGGCTCTACAGCTGAGTACGTCGGCGCTACCTTTTAGTAGGTCGGCGCTACCTTTGAGTAGGTCGGCGCCACCACTAAGTAGGTCGGCGCTACGCCGAGTAGGTCGGCGCTACCGCTGGGTAGGTGGGCGCTACCTCTGAGTAGGTTGGCGCTACAGCTCAGCACGTCGGCGTTATCTTTTAGTAGGTCGACGCTACCTTTGAGTAGGTCGGCGCCACCGCTAAGTAGGTCGGCGCTACCTTTGAGTAGGTCAGCGCTACCGCTGGGTAGGACGGCGCTACCGCTGGGTAGGTTGGCGCTACCTCTGAGTACATCGGCGCTACCTTTTAAGAGGTCGGCGCTACTTTTGAGTAGGTCGGCGCCACCGCTCAGTACGTCGGCGCTATCTTTTAGTAGGTCGGCGCTACCTTTGAGTAGGTCGGCGCCACCGCTAAGTAGGTCGGCGCTACCACTGAGTAGGACGGCGCTACTGCTGGGTAGGTTGTCGCTACCGCTGGGTAGGTCGGCGCTACCGCTGAAAAGGTCGGCGCTACAGCTGAGTATGTCGGCGCAACCTTTTAGTAGGTAGGCGCTACCTTTAAGTAGGTCGGTGCCACCGCTGAGTTGGTTGGCGCTACCGCTGAGTCGGTCGGCGCTACAGCTGAGTAGGTCGGCGCAACCTTTGAGTAGGTCGGCGCCACCGCTGAGTTGGTTGGCGCTACCGCTGGGTATGTCGGCGCTACCGCTGGGTAGGTCGGCGCTACCTCTGAGTACGTCGGCGCTACCTTTTAGTAGGTCGACGCTACTATTGAGTAGGTCGGCGCCACCGCTAAGTAGGTCGGCGATACCTTTTGGTAGGTCGGCGCTACCTTTGAGTAGGTCGGTGCCACCGCTAACTAGGTCGGCGCTAACGCTGAGTAGTACGGCGCTACCGCTGGGTGGGTCGGCACTACCGCTGGAAAGGTCGGCGCTACCTCTGAGTACGTATGCGCTACCTTTTGGTAGGTCGGCGCTACCTTTGAGTAGGTCGGTGCCACCGCTAAGTAGGTCGGCGCTACCTTTTGGTAGGTTGGCGCTACCTTTGAGTAGGTCGGTGCCACCGTTAACTAGGTCGGCGCTACCGCAAAGTAGGTCGGCGCTACCTTTTGGTAGGTCGGCGCTACCTTTGAGTAGGTCGGTGCCACCGCTTAGTAGGTTGGCGCTACCGCTAGGTAGGTCGGCGCTACCGCTGGGTAGGTTGGCACTACCGCCGGGTAGGTCGGCGCTACCGCTAGGTAGGTCGAGGCTACCGCTGGGTAGGTCGGCGCTACCGCTGGGTAGGTCGGCGCTACCGCTGAGTAGGTCGGCGCTACAGCGGAGTAGGTTGACGCTACAGCTGAGTAGATCGTCGCTACCGCTAAGTAGGTCGGCGCTACCGCTGAGTAGGTCGGCGCTACAGCGGAGTAGGTTGACGCTACAGCTGAGTAGAACGTCGCTACCCCTGGGTAGGTCGGCGCTACCGCTGAGTAGGTCGGCGCTACCACTGGGTAAGTCGGCGCTTCTGCTGGGTAGGTCGTCGCTACCTCTGAGTACGTCGGCGCTACCTTTGAGTAGGTTGGCGCCACCGCTAAGTAGGTAAGCGCTACCGCTGAGTAGGTCGGCGCTACCGCTGGGTAGGTCGGCGCTACCGCTGGGTAGGTCTGCACTACCTCTGAGTATGTCAGCGCTACCTTTGAGTAGGTCGGCGCTACCGCTGAGTAGGTTGGCGCTACAGCGGAGTACGTCGGCGCTCTCTTTTAGTAGTTCGGCGGTACCTTTTAGTAGGTCGTCGCCACCGCTAAGTAGGTCGTCGCTACCGCTGAGGTCGTCGGCGCTACCGCTGGGTAAGTCGGCGCTACCGCTGACTAGGTCGGCGCTACCGCTGGGTAGGTGGGCGCTACCGCTCAGTAGGTCGGCGCTACAGCTGAGTACGTCGGCGCTACCTTGTAGTAGGTCGGCGCTACCGCCGGGTAGGTCGGTGCTACCACTGGGTGGGTCGGCGCTACCGCTGGGTAGGTCGGCGCTACCGCTGGGTAGGTCGGCACTTCCTCTGAGTACGTCGGCGCTACCTTTGAGTAGGTCGGTACTACCTTTTAGTAGGTCGGCAATATCTTTGAGTAGGTCGGTGCCACCGCTAAGTAGGTCGGCGCTACCACTGAGTAGGACGGCGCTACTGCTGGGTAGGTCGGCGCTACCGCTGGGTAGGTCGGCGCTACCGCTGAGTACGTCGGCGCAACCTTTTAGTAGGTCGGCGCTACCTTTGAGTAGGTCGGCGCCACCGCTAAGTAGGTCGGCGCTACCGCTGAGTAGGTCAACGCTACCGCTGGGTAGGTCGGCGCTACCACTGAGTAGGTCGGCGCTACCGCTGGGTAGGTCGGCACTACCGCTGAGTAAGTCGGCGCAACCTTTGAGTAGGTCGGCGCTACCGCTGAGTTGGTCGGCGATACCACTGGGTAGGTCAGCGCTACCGCTGGGTTTGTCAGCGCTACCTCTGAGTACGTCGGCGCTACCTTTTAGTAGGTCGGCGCTACCGCTCAGTAGGTCGGCGCCACCGCTACGTAGGTCGGCGCTACAGTTGGGTAGGTCGGCGCTACCGCCGGGTAGGTCGGCGCTACCTCTGCGTACGTCGGCGCTACCTTTTAATAGGTCGGCACTATCTTTGAGTAGGTCGGCACCACCGCTAAGTAGGTCTTCGCTATCGCTTGGTAGGTCGGCGCTACCGCTGGGTAGGTCGGCGCTACTGATGGGTACGTCGGCGCTACCGCTGGGTACATCGGCGCTACCTTTTAGTAGGTCGGCGCTACCTTTGAGTAGGTCGGCGCTACCTCTAAGTAGGTCGGCGCTACCGCCGGGTAGGTCGGCGCTTCCGCCGGGTAGGTCGGCGCAACCGCTGGGTAGGACGGCGCTACCTCTGAGTACGTCGGCGCTACCTTTTAGTAGGTCGGCGCTACCTTTGAGTAGGTCGGCGCCACCGCTAAGTAGGTCAGCGCTACCTTTTAGTAGGTCGTTACTACCTTTGAGTAGGTCGGCGCTACCGCTGGGTAGGTCGGCGCTACCGCTGGGTAGGTCGGCGCTACCGCCGGGTAGGTCGGCGCTACCGCCGGGTAGGTCGGCGCTACAGCTGGGTAGGTCGGCGCTAAAGCTGGGTAGGTCGGCGCTACCGCTGGGTAGGTCGACGCTACCACTGAGTGGGTTGGCGCTACAGCTGAGTACGTCGGCGCTACCTTTTAGTATGTCGGCGCTACCTTTGAGTAGGTCGGCGACACCGCTAAGTAGGTCAGCTATTCCGCTGAGTAGGTCGGCGCTACCGCTGGGTAAGACGGCGCTACCGCTGGGTAGGTCGGCGCTACCGCTGGGTAGGTTGGCGCTACCGCTCAGTAGGTCGGCGCTACAGCTGAGTACGTCGGCGCTACCTTTAAGTAGGTCGTCGCTACCTCTGAGTAGGTCGGCGCTACCGCTGAGTGCATCGGCGCTACCGCTGAGTGCGTCGGCGCTACCGCTGGGTAGGTTGAAACTACCGCTGAGTAGGTCCACACTACAGCTGAGTTGAACGGCGCTACCGCTAAGTAGGTCGGCGCTACCGCTGAGTGCGTCGGCGCTACCTCAAGGTAGGTCGGCGCTGCCGCTGAGTAGGTCGGCGCTACAGCTTAGTAGGTCGGCGCTACCGCTGAGCGCGTCGGCGCTACCGCTGAGTAGGTCACCGCTTTCGCTGGGTAGGTCGGCGCTAGCGTTGGGTAGGTCGGCGCTACCGCTGGGTAGGTCGGCGCCACCGCTATGTAGGTCGGCGCTACCGCTTGGTAAGTCTGCGCTATCGCTGGGTAGGTCAGCGCTACCGCTTAGCGCGTCGGCGCTACCGCTGAGTAGGTCGGCGTTACCGCTGGTTAGGTCGGCTCTTCCCCTGGGTAGGTCGGCGATACCGCTGAGTAGGTTGGCGCTACCACTGAGTAGGTCGGCGCTACCGCTGAGTAGGTTGGCGCTACCGCTGGGAAGGTCGGCGCTAGCGCTGGGTTGGTCGGCACCACCTCTGGGTAGGTCGGCGCTACCGCTGGGTAGGTCGGCGCTACCTTTTAGTAGGTCGACGCTACCTTTGAGGAGGGCGGGGACACCGCTAAGTAGGTCGGCGCTACCGCTGAGTAGGTCGGCGCTACCACTGGGTAAGTCGGCGCTTCTGCTGGGTAGGTCGTCGCTACCTCTGAGTACGTCGGCGCTACCTTTGAGTAGGTCGGCGCCACTGCTAAGTAGTTCGGCGCTACCGCTGGGTAGGTCGGCGCTACCGCTGGGTAGGTCGGCGCTACCTCTGAGTACGTCGGCACTACCTTTTAGTAGGTCGGCGCTACCTTTGGGTAAGTCGGCGCTACCGCTTAGTAGGTCGGTGTTACCTTTTTGTAGGTCAGAGCTACCTTTGAGTAGGTCGGTGCCACCGCTAACTAGGTCGGCGATACCGCTGAGTAGGGCGGCGCTACAGCTGGGTAGGTCGGCGCTACCGCTCGGTAGGTCGGCGCTACCTCTGAGTACGTCGGCGCTAGCTTTGAGTAGGTCGGTGCCACAGCTTAGTAGGTCGGCGCTACCACTAGGTAGGTCGGCGCTACCGCTGGGTAGGTCGGCGCTACCTCTGAGTAGGTCGGCGCTACCTTTAAGTAGGTCGGTGCTACCTTTTAGTAGGTCGGCGCTACCTTTGAGTTGGTCGGTGCCACCGCTAAGTATGTCGGCGCTACCGCTGAGTAGGACGGTGCTACCGCTGGGTAGGTCGTCGCTACCGCTGGGTAGGTCAGCGCTACCGTTGAGTAGGTCGGCGCTACAGCTGATACGTCGGCGCAACCTTTGAGTAGGTCGGCGCCACCACTAAGTAGGTCGGCGCTACCGCTGAGTAGGTCGGCGCTACCGCTGGGTAGGTCGGCGCTACCGCTGGGTAGGTCGGCGCTACAGCTGGGTAGGTCGGCGCTACCGCTGGGTAGGTCGGCGCTACCGCTGGGTAGGGCGGGGCTACCGCTGAGTAGGTCGGCGCTACAGCTGAGTACGTCGGCGCAACCTTTTAGTAGGTCGGCGCTACCTTTAAGTAGGTCGGCGCTACCGCTGACTTGAACGGCGCTACCGCTGGGTAGGTCGGCGCTACCGTTGGGTAGGTCGGCGCTACCTCTGAGTACGTCGGCACTACCTTTTAGTAGGTCGGCGCTACCTTTGGGTAAGTCGGCGCTACCGCTAAATAGGTCGGTGTTACCTTTTCGTAGGTCAGAGCTACCTTTGAGTAGGTCGGTGCCACCGCTAACTAGGTCGGCGCTACCGCTGAGTAGGACGGCGCTACAGCTGGGTAGGTGGGCGCTACCGCTCGGTAGGTCGGCGCTACCTCTGAGTACGTCGGCGCTACCTTTGAGTACGTCGGTGCCACAGCTTAGTAGGTCGGCGCTACCGCTAGGTAGGTCAGCGCTACCGCTGGGTAGGTCGGCGCTACCGCCGGGTACGTCGGCGCTACCTTTAAGTTGGTCGGCGCTACCTCTGAGTAGGTCGGCGCTACCTCTGAGTAGGTCGGCGCTACCGCTGAGTGCATCGGCGCTACCGCTAAGTGCGTCGGCGCTACCGCTGGGTAGGTCGGCACTACCGCTGGGTAGGTCGTCGCTACCGCCGGGTGGGTCGGCGCTACCGCTGGGTAGGTCGGCACTACCGCCGGGTAGGTCAGCGCTACCGCTGGGTAGGTCGGCGCTACGCTGGGTAGGTCGTCGCTACAGCTTGGTAGGTCGGCGCTACCGCTGAGTAGGTTGGCGCTACCGCTGAGTACGTCGGCGCTACCTTTTAGAAGGTCGGCGCTACCTTTGAGTAGGTCGGTGCCACCGCTAAGTAGGTCGGCGCTACCGCTGAGTAGGTCGGTGCTAACGCTGGGTAGGTCGGCGCTACCGCTGGGTAGGTCGGCGCTACCGCTGGGTAGGTCGGCGCTACCTCTGAGTATGTCAGCGCTACCTTTTAGTAGGTCGGCGCTACCTTTGAGTAGGTCGGCGCCAACGCTAAGTAGGTCAGCGCTACCTTTTAGTAGGTCGGCGCCACCGCTAAGTAAGTCGGCGCTACCTCTGGGTAGGTCGGCACTACCGCCGGGTAGGTCGGCGCTACCGCTGGGTAGGTCGGCGCTGCCGCTGGGTAGGTCGGCGCTACCTTTTAGTAGGTCGGCGCTACCTTTGAGTAGGTCGGTGCCACCGCTAACTAGGTCGGCGCTACCGCTGAGTAGGACGGCGCTACAGCTGGGTAGGTGGGCGCTACCGCTCGGTAGGTCGGCGCTACCTCTGAGTACGTCGGTGCCACAGCTTAGTAGGTCGGCGCTACCGCTAGGTAGGTCGGCGCTACCGCTGGGTAGGTCGGCGCTACCGCCGGGTACGTCGGCGCTACCTTTAAGTAGGTCGGTGCTACCTCTGAGTAGGTCGGCGCTACCTCTGAGTAGGTCGGCGCTACCGCTGAGTGCATCGGCGCTACCGCTAAGTGCGTCGGCGCTACCGCTGGGTAGGTCGGCACTACCGCTGGGTAGGTCGTCGCTACCGCCTGGTAGGTCGGCGCTACCGCTGGGTAGGTCGGCGCTACCGCCGGGTAGGTCAGCGCTACCGCTGAGTAGGTTGGCGCTACCGCTGAGTACGTCGGCGCTACCTTTGAGTAGGTCGGCGCTACCTTTGAGTAGGTCGGCGCCATCGCTAAGTAGGTCGGCGCTACCGCTGAGTAGGTCGGTGCTAACGCTGGGTAGGTCGGCGCTACCGCTGGGTAGGTCGGCGCCACCGCTGGGTAGGTCGGCGCTACCTCTGAGTATGTCAGCGCTACCTTTTAGTAGGTCGGCGCTACCTTTGAGTAGGTCGGCGCCAACGCTAAGTAGGTCAGCGCTACCTTTAGTAGGTCGGCGCCACCGCTAAGTAAGTCGGCGCTACCGCTGGGTAGGTCGGCGCTACCGCCGGGTAGGTCGGCGCTACCGCTGGGTAGGTCGGCGCTACCGCTGGGTAGGTCGGCGCTACTGCTGAGTAGGTTTGCGCTACAGCTGAGTACGTCGGCGCTACCTTTTAGTAGGTCGGCGCTACCTTTGAGTAGGTCGGCGCCACCGCTAAGTAAGTCGGCGCTACCGCTGAGTAGGTCGGCGCTACCTCAAGGTAGGTCGGCGCTGCCGCTGAGTAGGTCGGCGCTACAGCTTAGTAGGTCGGCGCTACCGCCGAGCGCATCGGTGCTACCGCTGAGTAGGTCACCGCTACCGCTGGGTAGGTCGGCGCTAGCGCTGGGTAGGTCGGCGCTACCGCTGGATAGGTCGACGCCACCGCTATGTAGATCGGCGATACCACTTGGTAAGTCTGCGCTACCGCTGAGTAGGTCGGCGTTACCGCTGGTTAGGTCGGCTCTTCCCCTGGGTAGGTCGGCGATACCGCTGAGTAGGTCGGCGCTACCACTGAGTAGGTCGGCGCTACCGCTGAGTAGGTCGGCGCTACCGCTGGGAAGGTTGGCGCTAGCGCTGAGTTGGTCGGCACCACCTCTGGGTAGGTTTGCGCTACCGCTGGGTAGGTCGGCGCTACCTTTTAGTAGGTCGACGCTACCTTTGAGGAGGGCGGCGACACCGCTAAGTAGGTCGGCGCTACCGCTGAGTAGGTCGGCGCTACCTTTGAGTAGGTCGGCGCCACCGCTAAGTAGGTCAGCGCTACCTTTTAGTAGGTCGGCGCAACCTTTGAGTAGGTCGGCGCCACCGCTAAGTAAGTCGGCGCTACCGCTGGGTAGGTCGGCGCTACCGCCGGGTAGGTCGGCGCTACCGCTGGGTAGGTCGCCGCTACCGCTGGGTAGGACGGCGCTACCGCTGAGTAGGTTTGCGCTACAGCTGAGTACGTCGGCGCTACCTTTTAGTAGGTCGGCGCTACCTTTGAGTAGGTCAGTGCTACCTTTTAGTAGGTCGGCGCTACCTTTGAGTTGGTCGGTGCCACCGCTAAGTATGTCGGCGCTACCGCTGAGTTGGACGGTGCTACCGCTGGGTAGGTGGGCGCTACCGCTCAGTAGGTCAGCACTACAGCTGAGTACGTCGGCGCTACCTTTTAGTAGGTCGGCGCTACCGCCGGGTAGGTCGGTGCTACCACTGGGTAGGTCAGCGCTACCGCTGGGTAGGTCGGCGCTACTACTGGGTAGGTCGGCGCTTCCTCTGAGTACGTCGGCGCTACCTTTAAGTAGGTCGGTGCTACCTTTTAGTAGGTCGGCGCTACCTTTGAGTTGGTCGGTGCCACCGCTAAGTATGTCGGCGCTACCGCTGAGTAGGACGGTGCTACCGCTGGGTAGGTCGGCGCTACCGCTGGGTAGGTCGGCGCTACCGTTGAGTAGGTCGGCGCTACCGTTGAGTAGGTCGGCGCTACCACTGAGTAGGTCGGCGCTACCGCTGAGTAGGTCGGCGCTACCGCTGGGAAGGTCGGCGCTTGCGCTGAGTTGGTCGGCACCACCTCTGGGTAGGTCGGCGCTACCGCTGGGTAGGTCGGCGCTACCTTTTAGTAGGTCGACGCTACCTTTGAGGAGGGCGGCGACACCGCTAAGTAGGTCGGCGCTACCGCTGAGTAGGTCGGCGCTACCACTGGGTAAGTCGGCGCTTCTGCTGGGTAGGTCGTCGCTACCTCTGAGTACGTCGGCGCTACCTTTGAGTAGGTCGGCGCTACCGCTGGGTAGGTCGGCGCTACCGCTGGGTAGGTCTGCACTACCTCTGAGTATGTCAGCGCTACCTTTGAGTAGGTCGGCGCTACCTTTGAGTAGGTCGGCGCCACCGCTAAGTAGGTCAGCGCTACCTTTTAGTAGTTCGACGAAACCTTTGAGTAGGTCGGCGCCACCGCTAAGTAAGTCGGCGCTACCGCTGGGTAGGTCGGCGCTACCGCCGGGTAGGTCGGCGCTACCGCTGGGTAGGTCGCCGCTACCACTGGGTAGGTCAGCGCTACCGCTGGGTAGGTCGGCGCTACTACTGGGTAGGTCGGCGCTACCACTGGGTAGGTCAGCGCTACCGCTGGGTATGTCGGCGCTACCGCTGAATAGGACGGTGCTACTGCTGGGTAGGTGGGCGCTACCGCTCAGTAGGTCGGCACTACAGCTGAGTACGTCGGCGCTACCTTTTAGTAGGTCGGCGCTATCGCCGGGTAGGTCGGCGCTACCACTGGGTAGGTCAGCGCTACCGCTGGGTAGGTCGGCGCTACTACTGGGTAGGTCGGCGCTACCTTTGAGTACGTCGGCGCTACCTTTAAGTAGGTCGGTGCCACCGCTAAGTATGTCGGCGCTACCGCTGAGTAGGACGGTGCTACCGCTGGGTAGGTCGGCGCTACCGCTCGGTAGGTCGGCGCTACCGTTGAGTAGGTCGGCGCTACCGCTGGGTAGGTCGGCGCTACCGCTGGGTAGGTCGGCGCTACAGCTGGGTAGGTCGGCGCTACAGCTGGGTAGGTCGGCGCCACCGCTGGGTAGGTCGGCGCTACCGCTGGGTAGGTCGGCGCTACAGCTGGGTAGGTCGGCGCTACCGCTGGGTAGGTCGGCGCTACCGCTGGGTAGGTCGAGGCTACCGCTGAGTAGGTCGGCGCTACAGCTGAGTACGTCGGCGCAACCTTTTAGTAGGTCGGCGCTACCTTTGAGTTGGTCGGCGCTACCGCTGAGTTGGTCGGCGCTACCGCTGGGTAGGTCGGCGCTACCGCTAAGTAGGTTGGTGTTACCTTTTTGTATGTCAGAGCTACCTTTGAGTAGGTCGGTGCCACCGCTAACTAGGTCGGCGCTACCGCTGAGTGGGACGGCGCTACAGCTGGGTAGGTCGGCGCTACCGGTCGGTAGGTCGGCGCTACCTCTGAGTACGTCGGCGCTACCTTTGAGTAGGTCGGTGCCACAGCTTAGTAGGTCGGCGCTACCGCTAGGTAGGTGGGCGCTACCGCTGGGTAGGTCGGCGCTACCGCCGGGTAGGTCGGCGCTACCGCTGGGTAGGTCGCCGCTACCGCAGTGTAGGACGGCGCTACCGCTGAGTAGGTTTGCGCTACAGCTGAGTACGTCGGCGCTACCTTTTAGTAGGTCGGCGCTACCTTTAAGTAGGTCAGTGCTACCTTTTAGTAGGTCGGCGCTACCTTTGAGTTGGTCGGTGCCACCGCTAAGTATGTCGGCGCTACCGCTGAGTAGGACGGTGCTACCGCTGGGTAGGTGGGCGCTACCGCTCAGTAGGTCAGCACTACAGCTGAGTACGTCGGCGCTACCTTTTAGTAGGTCGGCGCTACCGCCGGGTAGGTCGGTGCTACCACTGGGTAGGTCAGCGCTACCGCTGGGTAGGTCGGCGCTACTACTGGGTAGGTCGGCGCTTCCTCTGAGTACGTCGGCGCTACCTTTAAGTAGGTCGGTGCTACCTTTTAGTAGGTCGGCGCTACCTTTGAGTTGGTCGGTGCCACCGCTAAGTATGTCGGCGCTACCGCTGAGTAGGACGGTGCTACCGCTGGGTAGGTCGGCGCTACCGCTGGGTAGGTCGGCGCTACCGTTGAGTAGGTCGGCGCTACCGTTGAGTAGGTCGGCGCTACCACTGAGTAGGTCGGCGCTACCGCTGAGTAGGTCGGCGCTACCGCTGGGAAGGTCAGCGCTAGCGCTGAGTTGGTCGGCACTACCTCTGGGTAGGTCGGCGCTACCTTTTAGTAGGTCGACGCTACCTTTAAGGAGGGCGGCGACACCGCTAAGTAGGTCGGCGCTACCGCTGAGTAGGTCGGCGCTACCACTGGGTAAGTCGGCGCTTCTGCTGGGTAGGTCGTCGCTACCTCTGAGTACGTCGGCGCTACCTTTGAGTAGGTCGGCGCCACCGCTAAGTAGGTCGGCGCTACCGCTGAGTAGGTCGGCGCTACCGCTGGGTAGGTCGGCGCTACCGCTGGGTAGGTCTGCACTACCTCTGAGTATGTCAGCGCTACCTTTGAGTAGGTCGGCGCTACCTTTGAGTAGGTTGGCGCCACCGCTAAGTAGGTCAGCGCTACCTTTTAGTAGGTCGGCGCAACCTTTGAGTAGGTCGGCGCCACCGCTAAGTAAGTCGGCGGTACCGCTGGGTAGGTCGGCGCTACCGCCGGGTAGGTCGGCGCTACCGCTAGGTAGGTCGCCGCTACCGCTGTGTAGGACGGCGCTACCGCTGAGTAGGTTTGCGCTACAGCTGAGTACGTCGGCGCTACCTTTTAGTAGGTCGGCGCTACCTTTGAGTAGGTCAGTGCTACCTTTTAGTGGGTCGGCGCTACCTTTGAGTTGGTCAGTGCCACCGCTAAGTATGTCGGCGCTACCGCTGAATAGGACGGTGCTACCGCTCGGTAGGTCGGCTATACCGCTGGGTAGGTGGGCGCTACCGCTCAGTAGGTCGGCACTACAGCTGAGTACGTCGGCGCTACCTTTTAGTAGGTCGGCGCTACCACCGGGTAGGTCGGTGCTACCACTGGGTAGGTCAGCGCTACCGCTGGGTAGGTCGGCGCTACTACTGGGTAGGTCGGCGCTACCTCTGAGTACGTCGGCGCTACCTTTAAGTAGGTCGGTGCCACCGCTAAGTATGTCGGCGCTACCGCTGAGTAGGACGGTGCTATCGCTGGGTAGGTCGGCGCTACCGCTGGGTAGGTCGGCGCTACCGTTGAGTAGGTCGGCGCTACCGCTGGGTAGGTCGGCGCTACCGCTGGGTAGGTCGGCGCTACAGCTGGGTAGGTCGGCGCTACAGCTGGGTAGGTCGGCGCCACCGCTGGGTAGGTCGGCGCTACCGCTGGGTAGGTCGGCGCTACAGCTGGGTAGGTCGGCGCTACAGCTGGGTAGGTCGGCGCCACCGCTGGGTAGGTCGGCGCTACCGCTGGGTAGGTCGGCGCTACAGCTGGGTAGGTCGGCGCTACCGCTGGGTAGGTCGGCGCTACCGCTGGGTAGGTCGGCGCTACCGCTGGGTAGGTCGAGGCTACCGCTGAGTAGGTCGGCGCTACAGCTGAGTACGTCGGCGCAACCTTTTAGTAGGTCGGCGCTACCT
This sequence comes from Anisus vortex, assembly GCA_949126835.1. NCBI lineage: Eukaryota > Metazoa > Mollusca > Gastropoda > Planorbidae > Anisus > Anisus vortex. The sequence continues at coordinate 253,776 of OX421507.1, read as the reverse complement.
TTGAGTTGGTCGGCGCTACCGCTGAGTTGGTCGGCGCTACCGCTGGGTAGGTCGGCGCTACCGCTGGGTAGGTCGGCGCTACCTCTGAGTACGTCGGCACTACCTTTTAGTAGGTCGGCGCTACCTTTGGGTAAGTCGGCGCTACCGCTAAGTAGGTTGGTGTTACCTTTTTGTATGTCAGAGCTACCTTTGAGTAGGTCGGTGCCACCGCTAACTAGGTCGGCGCTACCGCTGAGTGGGACGGCGCTACAGCTGGGTAGGTCGGCGCTACCGGTCGGTAGGTCGGCGCTACCTCTGAGTACGTCGGCGCTACCTTTGAGTAGGTCGGTGCCACAGCTTAGTAGGTCGGCGCTACCGCTAGGTAGGTGGGCGCTACCGCTGGGTAGGTCGGCGCTACCGCCGGGTAGGTCGGCGCTACCGCTGGGTAGGTCGCCGCTACCGCTGTGTAGGACGGCGCTACCGCTGAGTAGGTTTGCGCTACAGCTGAGTACGTCGGCGCTACCTTTTAGTAGGTCGGCGCTACCTTTAAGTAGGTCAGTGCTACCTTTTAGTAGGTCGGCGCTACCTTTGAGTTGGTCGGTGCCACCGCTAAGTATGTCGGCGCTACCGCTGAGTAGGACGGTGCTACCGCTGGGTAGGTGGGCGCTACCGCTCAGTAGGTCAGCACTACAGCTGAGTACGTCGGCGCTACCTTTTAGTAGGTCGGCGCTACCGCCGGGTAGGTCGGTGCTACCACTGGGTAGGTCGGCGCTACTACTGGGTAGGTCGGCGCTTCCTCTGAGTACGTCGGCGCTACCTTTAAGTAGGTCGGTGCTACCTTTTAGTAGGTCGGCGCTACCTTTGAGTTGGTCGGTGCCACCGCTAAGTATGTCGGCGCTACCGCTGAGTAGGACGGTGCTACCGCTGGGTAGGTCGGCGCTACCGCTGGGTAGGTCGGCGCTACCGTTGAGTAGGTCGGCGCTACCGTTGAGTAGGTCGGCGCTACCACTGAGTAGGTCGGCGCTGCCGCTGAGTAGGTCGGCGCTACCGCTGGGAAGGTCGGCGCTAGCGCTGAGTTGGTCGGCACCACCTCTGGGTAGGTCGGCGCTACCTTTTAGTAGGTCGACGCTACCTTTGAGGAGGGCGGCGACACCGCTAAGTAGGTCGGCGCTACCGCTGAGTAGGTCGGCGCTACCACTGGGTAAGTCGGCGCTTCTGCTGGGTAGGTCGTCGCTACCTCTGAGTACGTCGGCGCTACCTTTGAGTAGGTCGGCGCCACCGCTAAGTAGGTCGGCGCTACCGCTGAGTAGGTCGGCGCTACCGCTGGGTAGGTCGGCGCTACCGCTGGGTAGGTCTGCACTACCTCTGAGTATGTCAGCGCTACCTTTGAGTAGGTCGGCGCTACCTTTGAGTAGGTCGGCGCCACCGCTAAGTAGGTCAGCGCTACCTTTTAGTAGGTCGGCGCAACCTTTGAGTAGGTCGGCGCCACCGCTAAGTAAGTCGGCGGTACCGCTGGGTAGGTCGGCGCTACCGCCGGGTAGGTCGGCGCTACCGCTGGGTAGGTCGCCGCTACCGCTGTGTAGGACGGCGCTACCGCTGAGTAGGTTTGCGCTACAGCTGAGTACGTCGGCGCTACCTTTTAGTAGGTCGGCGCTACCTTTGAGTAGGTCAGTGCTACCTTTTAGTGGGTCGGCGCTACCTTTGAGTTGGTCAGTGCCACCGCTAAGTATGTCGGCGCTACCGCTGAATAGGACGGTGCTACCGCTCGGTAGGTCGGCTATACCGCTGGGTAGGTGGGCGCTACCGCTCAGTACGTCGGCGCTACCTTTTAGTAGGTCGGCGCTACCACCGGGTAGGTCGGTGCTACCACTGGGTAGGTCAGCGCTACCGCTGGGTAGGTCGGCGCTACTACTGGGTAGGTCGGCGCTACCTCTGAGTACGTCGGCGCTACCTTTAAGTAGGTCGGTGCCACCGCTAAGTATGTCGGCGCTACCGCTGAGTAGGACGGTGCTACCGCTGGGTAGGTCGGCGCTACCGCTGGGTAGGTCGGCGCTACCGTTGAGTAGGTCGGCGCTACCGCTGGGTAGGTCGGCGCTACCGCTGGGTAGGTCGGCGCTACAGCTGGGTAGGTCGGCGCTACAGCTGGGTAGGTCGGCGCCACCGCTGGGTAGGTCGGCGCTACAGCTGGGTAGGTCGGCGCTACCGCTGGGTAGGTCGGCGCTACCGCTGGGTAGGTCGGCGCTACCGCTGGGTAGGTCGAGGCTACCGCTGAGTAGGTCGGCGCTACAGCTGAGTACGTCGGCGCAACCTTTTAGTAGGTCGGCGCTACCTTTGAGTTGGTCGGCGCTACCGCTGAGTTGGTCGGCGCTACCGCTGGGTAGGTCGGCGCTACCGCTGGGTAGGTCGGCGCTACCTCTGAGTACGTCGGCACTACCTTTTAGTAGGTCGGCGCTACCTTTGGGTAAGTCGGCGCTACCGCTAAGTAGGTTGGTGTTACCTTTTTGTATGTCAGAGCTACCTTTGAGTAGGTCGGTGCCACCGCTAACTAGGTCGGCGCTACCGCTGAGTGGGACGGCGCTACAGCTGGGTAGGTCGGCGCTACCGGTCGGTAGGTCGGCGCTACCTCTGAGTACGTCGGCGCTACCTTTGAGTTGGTCGGTGCCACAGCTTAGTAGGTCGGCGCTACCGCTAGGTAGGTGGGCGCTACCGCTGGGTAGGTCGGCGCTACCGCCGGGTACGTCGGCGCTACCTTTAAGTAGGTCGGCGCTACCTCTGAGTAGGTCGGCGCTACCTCTGAGTAGGTCGGCGCTACCTTTAAGTAGGTCGGTGCTACCTTTTAGTAGGTCGGCGCTACCTTTGAATTGGTCGATGCCACCTGTTACGTCCACAATCCCCTTGTGGCCAGAGCTGTGTAGATCTTGCTGATAATTCTCGTTAGTCCTAGGGGAGACTTTAATTATTAGTATTTATGTTTCAGTATTACACGAACTCTTCTTATAGTCCTGGGCACAAATTCAGTATTTGTATTCCAACATTTCCTTTCTTGTACATTATGGTAGTAGATAAGTCTTATAGTAATGTATACAACACAATAGGATAGTAACTTGACAATGAAGCTTCAGTGTAACTGTTGTTGATAGTTTATTTCAGGTGGTATGTTCAATATATACAATATATCTATTATGTAGAGTTAGAATAAAATAGTCCAAACACAAACGTCCTCAAAAGAACATATTTTGAAACTCTCTGTCTTTCAGACAAAACAAATCATTAAATACTATCCGAGTGGTGCAAGGGATAGACCCATTACCAGTAGGGGTGAAAATCATGGTATCATTACAAAACTCATAACAAAAACGATAGGAACTTCCCCTATTAAATAATGAGTCGTTCCCAGACTCCGAGAATTTGAGATCAACACAGAATCCCAGCATTACCTAGAACCTTTCGTTTTCCTACTAAACGTCCTAATATTGTGTGTAGTAAGAAAAGAGAGAGAGAGGAGAATAAACATTGCGTGTTCCAATTCTTGGAAAAACAATATACATGACACGCCCCCACCCAATGAAAGAAATAATGTACCATAATTACCCAAGTAATACTCAACATGGTACATTTTTCGTACTTAACACTATCGTTTTAACAACCATCAATCAATGGAAGATTATCAGACAATTTAAGCAAACATGGCTCACTGGCACAACTAAATTATAAAAAGTGTCACTACCCAATGGTAATTGTGATAATAACGTGATGGACAAATATTTCCCCGTTAATATTAATATTAACTAATGTCTCAACAAGTACAAATAATTCAAAAATATTCTAGTCATTCTTATTTTAACTATGTACAGTTGTGTGGATTTCCACCAAAATTTGCAAAAAGTCTTAATCTATTTAAACAAATATAACATTGCTCAAACTCTGTCAATTTTTAACAGTTTACTTCTAATATACAAACCAAAAGATAAGTAATACGTAACTCGAATCAAACTATAGGTTACTTCCCCTTTAAATTACAGTGTCAACTTGACATTAACAGGGTTCATATCTAAGATGATGATACTTTCCCTTTTCTCAAATATGAGGAGAAAATACGCTCTAGTTACGATTACTACAGTAATCTCAATATTAAAATGTAATCCACTATTATGCGGTTTTTTTTGGCAAATTTGAAAGTTTAATATAAAAGTTTGTTCAGGGTTGAATGAGTGCATACCTTTAGGTACCTTTGTTTCCCTCCGTTCCTGGATATATGGAATATATAACAACCTATATACAACATAGTGAATATCCACTAGTTTTTCCCATTCTATTACCATGATATAACAATTTAGCAATAGATTTCCAATATTATCTATTAATTTATACCAATTGATATTACATCTATTTCTAAGATAAAAATTGTACATATTATTATTTAGTTCCATTCATTAACTAAAATAAAACAAGATAATAAATCAACTAGCTCAAAGTTTTCCCACTTAATTGCATGTGATGACAATTACTTTTATCCATCCATATCAAGTAAATACGTGCATATTATATATTTATTGCATCATGCATCAACATTTAAATGGAATTTCTTTTCCATAATCAAATGAATTTAAAATATATCAGAACATCAATATTATACATGATTATAAGAATTATTAATACTTTCAAAAGACTTGACTTCTGTATGATACAAGTATTCTATAGGTATTCCATAATCAAAATTCAAACGAATGATAGGTTATCATGACACATTCTTAATGAATAAGTGAGATGATCTGAAAAAGAAGTATGGGGTTATTCAGTCAATCATGTAGCACCCGAGATAGAGTATCAGCTGTGACGTTGTCCCTACCCCTCAGGTGTTTTATGTTTAAGTCATAGGCTTGGAGGAATAAGCTCCATCTAACAAGCCTCTGGTTTTGCTTGACCCTGGAGAGAAAAGTCAGAGGGTTGTGGTCGGTCAGTATTTCTATCGGGTACCCAGAGCTGTTTACATAGAAATCAAACTGTTTTAACGCTAGGATCAACCCTAAAAGTTCCTTCTCACTTGTATTATAATTACGTTCATGGATATTGAATTTCTGTGAGTGGTAGCACACCGGGTGCTCCTCTCCGTGGTCATCCTGCTGAGTCAGCACCGCTCCCATCCCAGTATCGCACGCGTCTACTGCAATTTTAAAGGGTCTATCAAAACGCGGGGTCACCAAAATAGGTGCCCTGGATAATCTTAACTTCAACTCATCAAACGCCTTTTGGCACTTGTCAGACCAAACAAAGCGATTGTTCTTCTTTAGTAGGTCAGTTAAGGGGCAAGCTACCGTAGAAAAGTCCTGGCAAAACTTACGATAATACCCGGCCATTCCAAGGTAACTACGGAGTTGTTTCCTTGTCTGTGGCACTGGGACATTTTGAATAGCTTCTATTTTAGCATTTACTGGTTTAACCTTTCCACCACCCACTACATGTCCAAGATACTCGATAGTGGCATGTCCAAACTGACTCTTAGCCAGGTTTATTGTCAAATTGGCGTCATTCAGTCGTTCAAACAAGTGTCGTAGTTGACTGACATGTGTCTTGAAATCTGTACTATACACCACTATGTCGTCGAGGTAGGCATTACACTGGAAGATACCGCGAGTGAGGGTGTTTATAAGCCTTTGAAACGTCGCAGGGGCATTACGGAGTCCGAATGGCATGACCTTATACCTGTAAAGTCCGTCAGGTGTCACAAAGGCGGATACTTCCTGTGCCCGTGGCGTCAAAGGAATCTGAAAGTACGCGGAGAGAAGATCAATTTTTGTCACATACGTCGCATCACCTATCTTATCAATGAGGTCATCAATACGAGGAATGGGATACGAGTCAGTCTTTGTCAAATTATTTAATTTCCTAAAGTCTGTACAAAACCGCAATGTGTTGTCGGCTTTTGGTACCAACACACAGGGTGAAGACCACTCGCTATCACATTCTTCCACTATGTCATTTTCTAACATATACTTCACCTCTGCTCTAATATGTTCAAGTCTGATGGGGTTAACTCTATATGGATGCTGTTTAATTGGCCTGGCACCCTCAGTTAATACTACATCGTGTTCTATTAGATGTGTCTTCCTGGGAACATCTGTAAACAGTGACTTATATTCATGTACCAGCTCAATAATCTTCTCCTTATCTTCTACCGGAAGATGTTCTAGCCTTGTATCTAAACTCTTAAGGGCATCTGTATTATTAAGTTTACTTTCTGCAAACTTATATTCTATCCTAGATAAATCCGTCGGGACCCTAGCTAATGAAATCATGGGGACCTCCCGTGGTTTACTCTTTTCCCTGGAAACATAGGGCTTAAGTAAATTAATATGGCATACCCTCTGTTTTTGTCTCCGGTCAGGAGTCTTTATAAAATAATTGACCTCGCCAAGCTTTGACTCTATCTCATAGGGTCCACTAAACTTTGCACTTAAAGGCTGATTTTGCAAAGGTAGAAACACAAGAACTTTGTCACCTGGTGCAAAAGTTCTAGCTGTAGCTTTACGGTCATAGTTCTGTCTCATACGCTCCTGCATCTGTGGAAAATGAATCTTCACATGGTTAAAAGAATGATAAAGCCTATTTTTAAATTTATCTACATATGACAAAAGTCCAATCGGTTCACTGTCCGTTAGCCAAGTTTCATGTAGAAGTTTCAACGGACCTCTGACTGAGTGTCCATACACAAGTTCGAATGGGCTAAACCCCAGGGATTCCTGAGTGGCCTCCCTTGCAGCGAACAGTACATAAGGCACACCCTTATCCCAGTCTTTCTCGTTTTCATAACAGTACTTTTTAAGCATCGATTTTAATGTCTGATGAAACCTTTCTAGAGCTCCCTGGTTCTCAGGATGATAGGCACTAGATAGCCTATGGCTTATCCCTAATTGTTCCATGACTTGTTTGAAAATGTTCGAAGTAAAGTTAGTCCCCTGGTCGGACTGTACTGTTTTCGGTAGGCCATAACGTGTGAAGAAATTTGTCAGGGCCTCTACCACCTTCACTGTTGTTATGTTCCGCAACGGAATGGCTTCCGGGAAGCGAGTGGATGAACACATGATTGTGAGCAGGTATTGAAAACCGGCTTTTGTTTTCGGCAACGGGCCCACGCAATCAATGAGTATATGACTGAATGGTTCGTCGAACGCTGGTATCGGCTGGAGTGGAGCGACAGGAATTCGTTGGTTAGGACGTCCTACCATTTGGCATACGTGGCAAGTCTTGCAGTATTGTTCGACATCTCTTCTCAGTCCTGGCCAGTAGAAGTAAGGGAGGATACGGTGGAGCGTTTTTCGGACTCCCATGTGACCAGCGAAAGGAAGATCATGCGCCATACGCAGTATATCTTGACGATAGCACTTAGGTATTACAATCTGGTGAATACTGTCCCACTCGTTTGTACCTGAGTTGAGCGGTTTCGACTTTCTCATCAACACTTCATCTTTCATGTAGAAACATTCCGCCATCGCATCTGCAGTCTTTTCATCAACAGCTTTCATTCTGAGTTGCATTATTACTTCATCATTAAATTGTTCTTTCACCAATTTCTGCTTTGGTGACAAAATGTTATCGTTCTCTGTTGCATCACCAGTTGTTAGTTCAGCAAAGAACGTAGCACTTAAATCGATGTCAGGTGTTTCTGTTATCACTGTTTCATTCGCATGTGTGTCTTCAGAACAGACAAACACATCTTTCGTTGCACTACACGGCGTAGCAGGAGTCTTTACTGACTTCTTTTTCTGCATTGCTCTTGTCAGTGCACATGTTGGGCGTTCATTGGCAGGACGTAGGTTTTTGTCCTCCGCCATCTTTGTCTCCAACACTTTAAACATGGGCTCGACAGTGACTCTGCCGCCCATAATGTCATTTCCTAATATCATGGAAACGCCTTTGACGGGTAGTGCGCGCCACACTCCCACTACGATGTTACCTGTAAAAATATCCGACTCGAGTTTTATTCTGTGCAGTGGAGCTTCCACAGCCTCCATACTAGCACCTCTCAGCACAACAGACTCACCGGTACTGGTGGCATCCGTTAACGGCACACTGCCCTCCAGGATCACGCTGACAGCAGAACCCGTGTCACGTAATATCTGTATTTTCTTCTTGCTGAGTACATCGACTTCTGTCGACCCTGTCCCCTCGTAGACAAAGGTTCGAAAATCGGACAGGTCGTCCTCTTCCGGGACTTCAGGAACCATCTGTTCCTCACGGCCTTCTGAAAGCATAATAGATTGAGTACAGCTATTCTCTTTTACCTTAGATAGACTGTTCTCAAAAACCATCGACTCCACAACTATGGGCGATGCCGGCCGCATTTCTTTTGAGTTTCTTGACCCTGTGTTGCACACTTCTTCTGTCTGCTTGCTGTCTTTCTGCACTCTGGCACAGTGTAGAATAGCACCTTGCTTCTTGGTAAGGATCCAACAATCTTTCTTCATGTGGCCCTCTTTCTTGCAATTGAAACATACCACCTTTGCTTTATTTACATCTGTCTGCTTCCTGAAATAAACTAAGTTACTATTATTATTTACACCACTGTTCTTATTATTGTTTTCACTTGTCTCTTTTGGTTTACTAGCCTCCTTGGGCTCTGGTTTGTGCACTTTGGGTTTGTCAGCATAATATGGCTTTATGCTGGCGTGAATTATGGCATAGTTATCTGCCAATCTAGCAGCTTCATGCACATCTTCAACCCCTCGGTCTGAGATGTGGGTTTTAATATCCACTCGAATACAATCATTGAATTCCTCAAACAATATTAGGTTCTTGAGTTTATCAAACTCACTTACATTCTGTGACCTTAGCCACTGTTCTAACATTTTCTTCTTTTGTCTCAAAAAGTCTACATGAGTTTGATCATATGCCTTCTTTCTGTCTCTAAATAGCTTTCTATATTTTTCTGGTGTCAGGGAATAACTTTTGAGCACCCTATCTTTGATTACTTCATAGTCATTTATTTCCTCGGGTGTTAAACTCAACACTACGTCCAATGCTTTTCCTTTGTTGAGAGTTGACCTTAACAATAAAGCCATCTTATCATCAGGGAACTGATAATCTACAGCTATCCTCTCAAAAAGCAAAAAGAAATCTTGAACATCTTCTTCTCTGAATATAGGCAAGTGTTGCTTCATTGCCTTAATATCCATACCATTGCTGTCCCTACGATGGTCAGGTCTGTTCATGCGGGCCATCTCTATCCTTTCTCTGCTTTCAATCCTAATTCTTTCATTTTCCCTTTCAATTTCAATCCTAATTCTTTCATTTTCCCTTTCAGTTTCAATCCTAATTCTTTCATTTTCCCTTTCAGTTTCTATCCTAATTCTTTCCAATTCCATTCTCTTCATAGCTAATTGGAATTTTAGGTTTTCACTCAACCCTTCATCTTCATCATTGTTTGATGATCTAGATGACATATTTCTTACCTCGTCTCCGTGGGCAATTACCTCGCCCCCACTGGGAGCTACATAACCTTCATTGATATCGTTCTGTCCCACTTCAACTACACTACCAGTGTTCATGGCATTCTGCCCGTTCAAACATGTCATAATTTCTTTGGTCAAACGATTACGATTAGGTCTTGCCTGTCCTGCCTCAATCCCAAAGGACTCAGCTAATTCTTTTAGTTCAGCAAATGACATGGCATTAAGTTCCTCACTTGATATATTCGAAGCCATAGTATAGCGTTCGAAATATTTGTGATAGTAGAGTAGTATATATTGTATAATAAAATATAAAGTTCCAACTTACGATTTGTCCAGAAATTTGCACAATATAATATTACACACTTCGTGGAATCTTCACACCTCCCCAGGCATAAATACGCAAGCCAGTTCTCTCCTCTTTTTAAAAAGAATAGTTTCACAGTCCTAGAAAACGAAACACAAATATGCCGCTCTCAGTACTACTAATGTCACAAAATATTTATAGGTCAGGAAAAATATAACTCAAATTTTCCAGACGAGATCAACAAATTTTTTCCAATCCTAGATCAGGAAAAGTAGAACTCAAATATACCGATCGAGACCACTAAATTTTGTTAATCCTAGGTCAGGAAAAGTAGAACTCAAATTTACCGGGCGAGACCACCAAATTTTGTTACGTCCACAATCCCCTTGTGGCCAGAGCTGTGTAGATCTTGCTGATAATTCTCGTTAGTCCTAGGGGAGACTTTAATTATTAGTATTTATGTTTCAGTATTACACGAACTCTTCTTATAGTCCTGGGCACAAATTCAGTATTTGTATTCCAACATTTCCTTTCTTGTACATTATGGTAGTAGATAAGTCTTATAGTAATGTATACAACACAATAGGACAGTAACTTGACAATGAAGCTTCAGTGTAACTGTTGTTGATAGTTTATTTCAGGTGGTATGTTCAATATATACAATATATCTATTATGTACAGTTAGAATAAAATAGTACAAACACAAACGTCCTCAAAGGAACATATTTTGAAACTCTCTGTCTTTCAGACAAAACAAATCATTAAATACTATCCGAGTGGTGCAAGGGATAGACCCATTACCAGTAGGGGTGAAAATCATGGTATCATTACAAAACTCATAACAAAAACGATAGGAACTTCCCCTATTAAATAATGAGTCGTTCCCAGACTCTGAGAATTTGAGATCAACACAGAATCCCAGCATTACCTAGAACCTTTCGTTTTCCTACTAAACGTCCTAATATTGTGTGTAGTAAGAAAAGAGAGAGAGAGGAGAATAAACATTGCGTGTTCCAATTCTTGGAAAAACAATATACATGACACGCCCCCACCCAATGAAAGAAATAATGTACCATAATTACCCAAGTAATACTCAACATGGTACATTTTTCGTACTTAACACTATCGTTTTAACAACCATCAATCAATGGAAGATTATCAGACAATTTAAGCAAACATGGCTCACTGGCACAACTAAATTATAAAAAGTGTCACTACCCAATGGTAATTGTGATTATAACGTGATGGACAAATATTTCCCCGTTAATATTAATATTAACTAATGTCTCAACAAGTACAAATAATTCAAAAATATTCTAGTCATTCTTATTTTAACTATGTACAGTTGTGGGGATTTCCACCAAAATTTGCAAAAAGTCTTAATCTATTTAAACAAATATAACATTGCTCAAACTCTGTCAATTTTTAACAGTTTACTTCTAATATACAAACCAAAAGATAAGTAATACGTAACTCGAATCAAACTATAGGTTACTTCCCCTTTAAATTACAGTGTCAACTTGACATTAACAGGGTTCATATCTAAGATGATGATACTTTCCCTTTTCTCAAATATGAGGAGAAAATACGCTCTAGTTACGATTACTACAGTAATCTCAATATTAAAATGTAATCCACTATTATGCGGTTTTTTTTGGCAAATTTGAAAGTTTAATATAAAAGTTTGTTCAGGGTTGAATGAGTGCATACCTTTAGGTACCTTTGTTTCCCTCCGTTCCTGGATATATGGAATATATAACAACCTATATACAACATAGTGAATATCCACTAGTTTTTCCCATTCTATTACCATGATATAACAATTTAGCAATAGATTTCCAATATTATCTATTAATTTATACCAATTGATATTACATCTATTTCTAAGATAAAAATTGTACATATTATTATTTAGTTCCATTCATTAACTAAAATAAAACAAGATAATAAATCAACTAGCTCAAAGTTTTCCCACTTAATTGCATGTGATGACAATTACTTTTATCCATCCATATCAAGTAAATACGTGCATATTATATATTTATTGCATCATGCATCAACATTTAAATGGAATTTCTTTTCCATAATCAAATGAATTTAAAATATATCAGAACATCAATATTATACATGATTATAAGAATTATTAATACTTTCAAAAGACTTGACTTCTGTATGATACAAGTATTCTATAGGTATTCCATAATCAAAATTCAAACGAATGATAGGTTATCATGACACATTCTTAATGAATAAGTGAGATGATCTGAAAAAGAAGTATGGGGTTATTCAGTCAATCATGTAGCACCCGAGATAGAGTATCAGCTGTGACGTTGTCCCTACCCCTCAGGTGTTTTATGTTTAAGTCATAGGCTTGGAGGAATAAGCTCCATCTAACAAGCCTCTGGTTTTGCTTGACCCTGGAGAGAAAAGTCAGAGGGTTGTGGTCGGTCAGTATTTCTATCGGGTACCCAGAGCTGTTTACATAGAAATCAAACTGTTTTAACGCTAGGATCAACCCTAAAAGTTCCTTCTCACTTGTATTATAATTACGTTCATGGATATTGAATTTCTGTGAGTGGTAGCACACCGGGTGCTCCTCTCCGTGGTCATCCTGCTGAGTCAGCACCGCTCCCATCCCAGTATCGCACGCGTCTACTGCAATTTTAAAGGGTCTATCAAAACGCGGGGTCACCAAAATAGGTGCCCTGGATAATCTTAACTTCAACTCATCAAACGCCTTTTGGCACTTGTCAGACCAAACAAAGCGATTGTTCTTCTTTAGTAGGTCAGTTAAGGGGCAAGCTACCGTAGAAAAGTCCTGGCAAAACTTACGATAATACCCGGCCATTCCAAGGTAACTACGGAGTTGTTTCCTTGTCTGTGGCACTGGGACATTTTGAATAGCTTCTATTTTAGCATTTACTGGTTTAACCTTTCCACCACCCACTACATGTCCAAGATACTCGATAGTGGCATGTCCAAACTGACTCTTAGCCAGGTTTATTGTCAAATTGGCGTCATTCAGTCGTTCAAACAAGTGTCGTAGTTGACTGACATGTGTCTTGAAATCTGTACTATACACCACTATGTCGTCGAGGTAGGCATTACACTGGAAGATACCGCGAGTGAGGGTGTTTATAAGCCTTTGAAACGTCGCAGGGGCATTACGGAGTCCGAATGGCATGACCTTATACCTGTAAAGTCCGTCAGGTGTCACAAAGGCGGATACTTCCTGTGCCCGTGGCGTCAAAGGAATCTGAAAGTACGCGGAGAGAAGATCAATTTTTGTCACATACGTCGCATCACCTATCTTATCAATGAGGTCATCAATACGAGGAATGGGATACGAGTCAGTCTTTGTCAAATTATTTAATTTCCTAAAGTCTGTACAAAACCGCAATGTGTTGTCGGCTTTTGGTACCAACACACAGGGTGAAGACCACTCGCTATCACATTCTTCCACTATGTCATTTTCTAACATATACTTCACCTCTGCTCTAATATGTTCAAGTCTGATGGGGTTAACTCTATATGGATGCTGTTTAATTGGCCTGGCACCCTCAGTTAATACTACATCGTGTTCTATTAGATGTGTCTTCCTGGGAACATCTGTAAACAGTGACTTATATTCATGTACCAGCTCAATAATCTTCTCCTTATCTTCTACCGGAAGATGTTCTAGCCTTGTATCTAAACTCTTAAGGGCATCTGTATTATTAAGTTTACTTTCTGCAAACTTATATTCTATCCTAGATAAATCCGTCGGGACCCTAGCTAATGAAATCATGGGGACCTCCCGTGGTTTACTCTTTTCCCTGGAAACATAGGGCTTAAGTAAATTAATATGGCATACCCTCTGTTTTTGTCTCCGGTCAGGAGTCTTTATCAAATAATTGACCTCGCCAAGCTTTGACTCTATCTCATAGGGTCCACTAAACTTTGCACTTAAAGGCTGATTTTGCAAAGGTAGAAACACAAGAACTTTGTCACCTGGTGCAAAAGTTCTAGCTGTAGCTTTACGGTCATAGTTCTGTCTCATACGCTCCTGCATCTGTGGAAAATGAATCTTCACATGGTTAAAAGAATGATAAAGCCTATTTTTAAATTTATCTACATATGACAAAAGTCCAATCGGTTCACTGTCCGTTAGCCAAGTTTCATGTAGAAGTTTCAACGGACCTCTGACTGAGTGTCCATACACAAGTTCGAATGGGCTAAACCCCAGGGATTCCTGAGTGGCCTCCCTTGCAGCGAACAGTACATAAGGCACACCCTTATCCCAGTCTTTCTCGTTTTCATAACAGTACTTTTTAAGCATCGATTTTAATGTCTGATGAAACCTTTCTAGAGCTCCCTGGTTCTCAGGATGATAGGCACTAGATAGCCTATGGCTTATCCCTAATTGTTCCATGACTTGTTTGAAAATGTTCGAAGTAAAGTTAGTCCCCTGGTCGGACTGTACTGTTTTCGGTAGGCCATAACGTGTGAAGAAATTTGTCAGGGCCTCTACCACCTTCACTGTTGTTATGTTCCGCAACGGAATGGCTTCCGGGAAGCGAGTGGATGAACACATGATTGTGAGCAGGTATTGAAAACCGGCTTTTGTTTTCGGCAACGGGCCCACGCAATCAATGAGTATATGACTGAATGGTTCGTCGAACGCTGGTATCGGCTGGAGTGGAGCGACAGGAATTCGTTGGTTAGGACGTCCTACCATTTGGCATACGTGGCAAGTCTTGCAGTATTGTTCGACATCTCTTCTCAGTCCTGGCCAGTAGAAGTAAGGGAGGATACGGTGGAGCGTTTTTCGGACTCCCATGTGACCAGCGAAAGGAAGATCATGCGCCATACGCAGTATATCTTGACGATAGCACTTAGGTATTACAATCTGGTGAATACTGTCCCACTCGTTTGTACCTGAGTTGAGCGGTTTCGACTTTCTCATCAACACTTCATCTTTCATGTAGAAACATTCCGCCATCGCATCTGCAGTCTTTTCATCAACAGCTTTCATTCTGAGTTGCATTATTACTTCGTCATTAAATTGTTCTTTCACCAATTTCTGCTTTGGTGACAAAATGTTATCGTTCTCTGTTGCATCACCAGTTGTTAGTTCAGCAAAGAACGTAGCACTTAAATCGATGTCAGGTGTTTCTGTTATCACTGTTTCATTCGCATGTGTGTCTTCAGAACAGACAAACACATCTTTTGTTGCACTACACGGCGTAGCAGGAGTCTTTACCGACTTCTTTTTCTGCATTGCTCTTGTCAGTGCACATGTTGGGCGTTCATTGGCAGGACGTAGGTTTTTGTCCTCCGCCATCTTTGTCTCCAACACTTTAAACATGGGCTCGACAGTGACTCTGCCGCCCATAATGTCATTGCCTAATATCATGGAAACGCCTTTGACGGGTAGTGCGCGCCACACTCCCACTACGATGTTACCTGTAAAAATATCCGACTCGAGTTTTATTCTGTGCAGTGGAGCTTCCACAGCCTCCATACTAGCACCTCTCAGCACAACAGACTCACCGGTACTGGTGGCATCCGTTAACGGCACACTGCCCTCCAGGATCACGCTGACAGCAGAACCCGTGTCACGTAATATCTGTATTTTCTTCTTGCTGAGTACATCGACTTCTGTCGACCCTGTCCCCTCGTAGACAAAGGTTCGAAAATCGGACAGGTCGTCCTCTTCCGGGACTTCAGGAACCATCTGTTCCTCACGGCCTTCTGAAAGCATAATAGATTGAGTACAGCTATTCTCTTTTACCTTAGATAGACTGTTCTCAAAAACCATCGACTCCACAACTGTGGGCGATGACGGCCGCATTTCTTTTGAGTTTCTTGACCCTGTGTTGCACACTTCTTCTGTCTGCTTGCTGTCTTTCTGCACTCTGGCACAGTGTAGAATAGCACCTTGCTTCTTGGTAAGGATCCAACAATCTTTCTTCATGTGGCCCTCTTTCTTGCAATTGAAACATACCACCTTTGCTTTATTTACATCTGTCTGCTTCCTGAAATAAACTAAGTTACTATTATTATTTACACCACTGTTCTTATTATTGTTTTCACTTGTCTCTTTTGGTTTACTAGCCTCCTTGGGCTCTGGTTTGTGCACTTTGGGTTTGTCAGCATAATATGGCTTTATGCTGGCGTGAATTATGGCATAGTTATCTGCCAATCTAGCAGCTTCATGCACATCTTCAACCCCTCGGTCTGAGATGTGGGTTTTAATATCCACTCGAATACAATCATTGAATTCCTCAAACAATATTAGGTTCTTGAGTTTATCAAACTCACTTACATTCTGTGACCTTAGCCACTGTTCTAACATTTTCTCCTTTTGTCTCAAAAAGTCTACATGAGTTTGATCATATGCCTTCTTTCTGTCTCTAAATAGCTTTCTATATTTTTCTGGTGTCAGGGAATAACTTTTGAGCACCCTATCTTTGATTACTTCATAGTCATTTATTTCCTCGGGTGTTAAACTCAACACTACGTCCAATGCTTTTCCTTTGTTGAGAGTTGACCTTAACAATAAAGCCATCTTATCATCAGGGAACTGATAATCTACAGCTATCCTCTCAAAAAGCAAAAAGAAATCTTGAACATCTTCTTCTCTGAATATAGGCAAGTGTTGCTTCATTGCCTTAATATCCATACCATTGCTGTCCCTACGATGGTCAGGTCTGTTCATGCGGGCCATCTCTATCCTTTCTCTGCTTTCAATCCTAATTCTTTCATTTTCCCTTTCAATTTCAATCCTAATTCTTTCATTTTCCCTTTCAGTTTCAATCCTAATTCTTTCATTTTCCCTTTCAGTTTCTATCCTAATTCTTTCCAATTCCATTCTCTTCATAGCTAATTGGAATTTTAGGTTTTCACTCAACCCTTCATCTTCATCATTGTTTGATGATCTAGATGACATATTTCTTACCTCGTCTCCGTGGGCAATTACCTCGCCCCCACTGGGAGCTACATAACCTTCATTGATATCGTTCTGTCCCACTTCAACTACACTACCAGTGTTCATGGCATTCTGCCCGTTCAAACATGTCATAATTTCTTTGGTCAAACGATTACGATTAGGTCTTGCCTGTCCTGCCTCAATCCCAAAGGACTCAGCTAATTCTTTTAGTTCAGCAAATGACATGGCATTAAG
Organism: Anisus vortex; assembly: GCA_949126835.1. Taxonomy (NCBI): domain Eukaryota; kingdom Metazoa; phylum Mollusca; class Gastropoda; family Planorbidae; genus Anisus; species Anisus vortex. Next base: position 236,879 of record OX421507.1, on the reverse strand, counting down.
TTCCTCACTTGATATATTCGAAGCCATAGTATAGCGTTCGAAATATTTGTGATAGTAGAGTAGTATATATTGTATAATAAAATATAAAGTTCCAACTTACGATTTGTCCAGAAATTTGCACAATATAATATTACACACTTCGTGGAATCTTCACACCTCCCCAGGCATAAATACGCAAGCCAGTTCTCTCCTCTTTTTAAAAAGAATAGTTTCACAGTCCTAGAAAACGAAACACAAATATGCCGCTCTCAGTACTACTAATGTCACAAAATATTTATAGGTCAGGAAAAATATAACTCAAATTTTCCAGACGAGATCAACAAATTTTTTCCAATCCTAGATCAGGAAAAGTAGAACTCAAATATACCGATCGAGACCACTAAATTTTGATAATCCTAGGTCAGGAAAAGTAGAACTCAAATTTACCGGGCGAGACCACCAAATTTTGTTACGTCCACAATCCCCTTGTGGCCAGAGCTGTGTAGATCTTGCTGATAATTCTCGTTAGTCCTAGGGGAGACTTTAATTATTAGTATTTATGTTTCAGTATTACACGAACTCTTCTTATAGTCCTGGGCACAAATTCAGTATTTGTATTCCAACATTTCCTTTCTTGTACATTATGGTAGTAGATAAGTCTTATAGTAATGTATACAACACAATAGGATAGTAACTTGACAATGAAGCTTCAGTGTAACTGTTGGTGATAGTTTATTTCAGGTGGTATGTTCAATATATACAATATATCTATTATGTACAGTTAGAATAAAATAGTACAAACACAAACGTCCTCAAAGGAACATATTTTGAAACTCTCTGTCTTTCAGACAAAACAAATCATTAAATACTATCCGAGTGGTGCAAGGGATAGACCCATTACCAGTAGGGGTGAAAATCATGGTATCATTACAAAACTCATAACAAAAACGATAGGAACTTCCCCTATTAAATAATGAGTCGTTCCCAGACTCTGAGAATTTGAGATCAACACAGAATCCCAGCATTACCTAGAACCTTTCGTTTTCCTACTAAACGTCCTAATATTGTGTGTAGTAAGAAAAGAGAGAGAGAGGAGAATAAACATTGCGTGTTCCAATTCTTGGAAAAACAATATACATGACACACCGCTAAGTATGTCGGCGCTACCGCTGAGTAGGACGGTGCTACCGCTGGGTAGGTCGGCGCTACCGCTGGGTAGGTCGGCGCTAGCGTTGAGTAGGTCGGCGCTACAGCTGAGTACGTCGGCGCAACCTTTGAGTAGGTCGGCGCCACCACTAAGCAGGTCGGCGCTACCGCTGAGTAGGTCGGCGCTACCGCTCGGTAGGTCGGCGCAACCGCTGGGTAGGTCGGCGCTACAGCTGGGTAGGTCGGCGCTACCGCTGGGTAGGTCGGCGCTACCGCTGGGTAGGTCGGGGCTACCGCTGAGTAGGTCGGCGCTACAGCTGAGTACGTCAGCGCAACCTTTTAGTAGGTCGGCGCTACCTTTGAGTAGGTCGGTGCTACCGCTGAGTTGGTCGGCGCTACCGCTGGGTAGGTCGGCGCTACCGCTGGGTAGGTCGGCGCTACCTCTGAGTACGTCGGCACTACCTTTAAGTAGGTCGGCGCTACCTTTGGGTAAGTCGGCGCTACCGCTAAGTAGGTCGGTGTTACCTTTTTGTAGGTCAGAGCTACCTTTGAGTAGGTCGGTGCCACCGCTAACTAGCTCGGCGCTACCGCTGAGTAGGACGGCGCTACAGCTGGGTAGGTCGGCGCTACCGCTGGGTAGGTCGGCGCTACCTCTGAGTACGTCGGCGCTACCTTTGAGTAGGTCGGTGCCACAGCTTAGTAGGTTGGCGCTACCACTAGGTAGGTCGGCGCTACCGCTGGGTAGATCGACGCTACCGCCGGGTACGTCGGCGCTACCTTTAAGTAGGTCGGCGCTACCTCTGAGTAGGTCGGCGCTACCTCTGAGTAGGTCGGCGCTACCGCTGAGTGCATCGGCGCTACCGCTAAGTGCGTCGGCGCTACCGCTGGGTAGGTCGGCACTACCGCTGGGTAGGTCGTCGCTACCGCCGGGTAGGTCAGCGCTACCGCTGGGTAGGTCGGCGCTACCGCCGGGTAGGTCAGCGCTACCGCTGGGTAGGTCGGCGCTACCGCTGGGTAGGTCGGCGCTAGGCTGGGTAGGTCGGCGCTACCGCTGGGTAGGTCAGCGCTACCGCTGAGTACGTCGGCGCTACCGCTGAGTACGTCGGCGCTACCTTTTAGTAGGTCGGCGCTACCTTTGAGTAGCTCGGCGCCACCGCTAAGTAGGTCGGCACTACCGCTGAGTAGGTCGGTGCTAACGCTGGGTAGGTCAGCGCTACCGCTGGGTAGGTCGGCGCTACCGCTGGGTAGGTCGGCGCTACCTCTGAGTACGTTGGCGCTACCTTTAAGTAGGTCGGTGCTACCTTTTAGTAGGTCGGCGCTACCTTTGAGTTTGTCGGTGCCACCGCTAAGTAGGTCGGCGCTACCGCTGAGTAGGACGGTGCTACCGCTGGGTAGTTCGGCGCTACCGCTGGGTAGGTCGGCGCTACCGCTGAGTAGGTCGGTGCTACAGCTGAGTACGTCGGCGCAACCTTGGAGTAGGTCGGCGCCACCGATAAGTAGGTCGGCGCTACCTCTGAGTAGGTCGGCGCTACCGCTGAGTGCATCGGCGCTACCGCTAAGTGCGTCGGCGCTACCGCTGGGTAGGTCGGAACTACCGCTGGGTAGGTCGTCGCTACCGCCGGGTAGGTCGGCGCTACCGCTGGGTAGGTCGGCGCTACCGCCGGGTAGGTCAGCGCTACCGCTGGGTAGGTCGGCGCTACCGCTAGGTAGGTCGGCGCTACGCTGGGTAGGTCGGCGCTACCGCTGGGTAGGTCAGCGCTACCGCTGAGTACGTCGGCGCTACCGCTGAGTACGTCGGCGCTACCTTTTAGTAGGTCGGCGCTACCTTTGAGTAGCTCGGCGCCACCGCTAAGTAGGTCGGCACTACCGCTGAGTAGGTCGGTGCTAACGCTGGGTAGGTCAGCGCTACCGCTGGGTAGGTCGGCGCTACCTCTGAGTACGTTGGCGCTACCTTTAAGTAGGTCGGTGCTACCTTTTAGTAGGTCGGCGCTACCTTTGAGTTTGTCGGTGCCACCGCTAAGTAGGTCGGCGCTACCGCTGAGTAGGACGGTGCTACCGCTGGGTAGTTCGGCGCTACCGCTGGGTAGGTCGGCGCTACCGCTGAGTAGGTCGGTGCTACAGCTGAGTACGTCGGCGCAACCTTGGAGTAGGTCGGTGCCACCGCTAAGTAGGTCGGCGCTACCGCTGGGTAGGTCGGCGCTACCGCTAGGTAGGTCGGCGCTACCGCTGGGTAGGTCGGCGCTACCGCTGGGTAGGTCGGGGCTACCGCTGAGTGAGTCAACGCTACAGCTGAGTACGTCGGCGCAACCTTTTAGTACGTCGGCGATACCTTTGAGTAGGTCGGCGCTACCGCTGAGTTGGTCGGCGCTACCGCTGGGTAGGTCGGCGCTACCGCTGGGTAGGTCGGCGCTACCGCTGGGTAGGTCAGCGCTACCTCTGAATACGTCGGCGCTACCTTTTAGTAGGTCGGCGCTACCTTTGAGTAGGTCGGCGTCACCGCTAAGTAGGTCGGCGCTACCGCTGGGTAGGTCGGCGCTAACGCTGGGTAGGTCGGCGCTACAGCCGGGTAAGTCAGCGCTACCGCTGGATAGTTCGGCGCTACCGCTGGGTAGGTCGGCGCTACCGCTGAGTAGGTCGGCGCTACAGTTGAGTACGTCGGCGCTACCTTTTAGTAGGTCGGCGCTAACTTTAAGTAGGTTGTCGCTACCGCTGGGTAGGTCGGCGCTACCTCTGAATTCGTCGGCGCTACTTTTTGGTAGGTCGGCGCTACCTTTGAGTAGGTCGGCGTCACCGCTAAGTAGGTCGGCGCTACCGCTGGGTAGGTCTGCGCTACCGCCGGGTAAGTCGGCGCTACCGCTGGGTAGTTCGGCGCTACCGTTGGGTAGGTCGGCGCTACAGGGGAGTAGGTCGGCGCTACAGTTGAGTACGTCGGCACTACCATTTAGTAGGTCGGCGCTAACTTTGAGTAGGTTGGCGCCACCTTTTAGTAGGTCGGCGCTACATTTTAGTAGGTCGGCGCCACCTTTGAGTAGGTCGGCGCCACCACTAAGTAGGTCGGCGCTACCTCTGGCTAGGTCTGCGCCACCGCTAAATAGGTCGGGGCTACCGCTGGGTAGGTCGGGGCTACCGCTGGGTAGGTCGGCGCTAGCGCTGGGTAGGTCGGCGCTACCGCTGAGTAGGTCGGCGCAACCGCTGAGTACGTTGACGCTATATTTTAGTAGGTCGGCGCTACCGCCGGGCAAGTCCGCGCTACCGCTGGGTAGGTCAGCGCTACCTTTGAGTAGGTCGGCGCTACCGCTATGTAAGTCGGCGCTACCGCTGGGTAGGTCGGCGCTACCGCTGGGTAGGTCGGCGCTACCGCTGAATACGTCGGCGCTACCTTTTAGTAGGTCGGCGTCACCGCTAAGTAGGTCGGCGCTACCGCTGGGTAGGTCGGCGCTACCGCGTGGTAGGTCGGCGCTACCGCTGGGTAGGTCGGCGCTTCCACTGGGTAGGTCGGCGCTACCGCCGGGTAAGTCGGCGCTACCGCTGGGTAGGTCGGCGCTACCGCTGGGTAGGTCGGCGCTACCGCTGAGTAGGTCGGCGCTACAGTTGAGTACGTCGGCGCTACCTTTTAGTAGGTCGGCGCAAACTTTGAGTAGGTCGGCGCCATCGCTAAGTATGTCGGCACTACCGCTGGGTAGGTCGGCGCTACCGAATGGTAGGTCGGCGCTACCTTTAAGTAGGTCGGCGCTACCATTGCGTAGGTCGGCGCAACCGATAAGTACGTCGGCGCTACCGCTGATTAGGTCGGCGCTAACGCTGAGTAAGTCGGCGCTACCGCTGAGTAGGTCGGCGCTAACGCTGAGTAAGTCGGCGCTACGCTGAGTAGGTCGGTGCTACCGCCGGGTAGGTCGGTGCTTCCGCCGGGTAGGTCGGCGCTACCGCTGGGTAAGTCGGCGCTACCTCTGAGTACGTCGGCGCTACCTTTTATTTGGTCGGCGCTACCTTTTAGTAGGTCGGCGCCACTGCTAAATAGGTCGGCGCTATCGCTGGGTAGGTCGGCGCTACCGCTGAGTAGGTCGGCGCTACCGCTGAGTAGGTCGGCGCTACCGTTGGGTAGGTCGGCGCTACCGCTGGGTAGGTCGGCGCTACCTCTGAATACGTCGGCGCTACCGCTGGGTAGGTCGGCGCTACCGCTGGGTAGTTCGGCGCTACCTCTGAATACGTCGGCGCTACCTTTTAGTAGGTCGGCGTCACCGCTAAATAGGTTGGCGCTAACGCTGGGTAGGTCGGCGCTACAGTTGAGTACGTCGGCGCTACCTTTTAGTAGGTCGGCGCTAACTTTGAGTAGGTCGGCGCCATTGCTAAGTAGGTCGGCGCTACCGCTGAGTAGGTCGGCGCTACCGCTGGGTAGGTCGGCGCTACCGCTGGGTAGGTCGGCGCTACCTTTGAGTACGTCGGCGCTACCTTTTACTAGGTCGGCGCTACCTTTAAGTAGGTCGGCGCCACCGCTAAGTAGGTCGGCGCTACCTTTTAGTAGGTCGGCGCTACCTTTATGTAGGTCGGCGCCACCGCTAAGTAGGTCGGCGCTACCGCTGGGTAGGTCGACGCTACCGCTGGATAGGTCGGCGCTACCGCCGGCTAGGTTGGCCTTTAGCCGGGTAGGTCGGCGCTACCGCTGGGTAGGTCGGCGCTGCCGCTGAGTAGGTCGGCGCTACAGCTGTGTACGTCGGCGATACCTTTTAGTAGGTCGGCGCTACCTTTTAGTAGGTCTGCGCCACCGCCAAGTAGTTCGGCGCTACCTTTTAGTAGGTCGGCGCTACCTTTATGTAGGTCGGCGCCATCGCTAAGTAGGTCGGCGCTACCGCTGGGTAGGTCGACGATACCGCTGGGTAGGTCGGCGCTACCGCTGAGTAGGTCGGCGCAACCGCTGAGTACGTCGACGCTATATTTTAGTAGGTCGGCGCTACCTTTGAGTAGGTCGGCGCTACCGCCGGGCAAGTCCGCGCTACCGCCGGGTAGGTCAGCGCTACCTTTGAGTAGGTCGGCGCTACCGCTGGGTAAGTCGGCGCTACCGCTGGGTAAGTCGGCGCTACCGCTGGGTAGGTCGGCGCTACCGCTGAATACGTCGGCGCTACCTTTTAGTAGGTCGGCGTCACCGCTAAGTAGGTCGGCGCTACCGCTGGGTTGGTCGGCGCTACCGCGTGGTAGGTAGGCGCTACCACTGGGTAGGTCGGCGCTACCGCCGGGTAAGTCGGCGCTACCGCTGGGTAGGTCGGCGCTACCGCTGGGTAGGTCGGCGCTACCGCTGAGTAGGTCGGCGCTACAGTTGAGTACGTCGGCGCTACCTTTTAGAAGGTCGGCGCTAACTTTGAGTAGGTCGGCGCCACCGCTAAGTATGTCGGCGCTACCGCTGGGTAGGTCGGCGCTACCGCTGGGTAGGTCGGCACTACCTCTGAGTACGTCGGCGCTACCTTTTAGTAGGTCGGCGCCACCTTTAAGTAGGTCGGCGCCACCGCTAAGTAGGTCGGCGCTAACTTTTAGTAGGTCGGCGCTACCTTTATGTAGGTCGGCGCCACCGCTAAGTAGGTCGGCGCTACCGCTGGGTAGGTCGACGCTACCGCTGGGTAGGTCGGCGCTACCGCCGGGTAGGTTGGCGCTACCGCCGGGTAGGTCGGCGCTACCGCTGGGTAGGTCGGCGCTACCGCTGAGTAGGTCGGCGCTACAGCTGAGTACGTCGGCGCTACCTTTTAGTAGGTCGGCGCTACCTTTTAGTAGGTCTGCGCCACCGCCAAGTAGTTCGGCGCTACCGCTGAGTAGGTCGTCGCTACCGCTGGGTAAGTCGGCGCTACCGTTTAGTAGGTCGGCGCTACCGCTGGATAGGTCGGCGCTTCCGCTGGGTACGTCGGCGCTACCGCTTAGTAGGTCGGCTACCTCTGAGAACGTCGGCGCTACCTTTGAGTAGAACGGCGCTACCTTTGCGTAGGTCGGCGCAACCGCTAAGTACGTCGGCGCTACCGCTGATTAGGTCGGCGCTAACGCTGAATAAGTCGGCGCTACCGCTGAGTAGGTCAGCGCTAACGCTGAGTAAGTCGGCGCTACGCTGAGTAGGTCGGTGCTACCGCCGGGTAGGTCGGTGCTTCCGCCGGGTAGGTCGGCGCTACCGCTGGGTAAGTCGGCGCTACCTCTGAGTACGTCGGCGCTACCTTTTATTTGGTCGGCGCTACCTTTTAGTAGGTCGGCGCCACTGCTAAATAGGTCGGCGCTATCGCTGGGTAGGTCGCCGCTACCACTGAGTAGGTCGGCGCTACCGCTGAGTAGGTCGGCGCTACCTCTGAATACGTCGGCGCAACCGCTGGGTAGGTCGGCGCTACCGCTGGGTAGTTCGGCGCTACCTCTGAATACGTCGGCGCTAACTTTTAGTAGGTCGGCGTCACCGCTAAGTAGGTTGGCGCTACCGCTGGGTAGGTCGGCGCTACAGTTGAGTACGTCGGCGCTACCTTTTAGTAGGTCGGCGCTAACTTTGAGTAGGTCGGCGCCATCGCTAAGTAGGTCGGCGCTACCGCTGAGTAGGTCGGCGCTACCGCTGGGTAGGTCGGCGCTACCGCTGGGTAGGACGGCGCTACCTTTGAGTACGTCGGCGCTACCTTTTACTAGGTCGGCGCTACCTTTAAGTAGGTCGGCGCCACCGCTAAGTAGGTCGGCGCTACCTTTTAGTAGGTCGGCGCTACCTTTATGTAGGTCGGCGCCGCCGCTAAGTAGGTCGGCGCTACCGCTGGGTAGGTCGACGCTACCGCTGGGTAGGTCGGTGCTACCGCCGGGTAGGTTGGCGCTACAGCCGGGTAGGTCGGCGCTACCGCTGGGTAGGTCGGTGCTACCGCCGGGTAGGTTGGCGCTACAGCCGGGTAGGTCGACGCTACCGCTGGGTAGGTCGGCGCTACCGCTGAGTAGGTCGGCGCAACCGCTGAGTACGTCGACGCTATATTTTAGTAGGTCGGCGATACCTTTGAGTAGGTCGGCGCTACCGCCGGGCAAGTCCGCGCTACCGCCGGGTAGGTCAGCGCTACCTTTGAGTAGGTCGGCGCTACCGCTGGGTAAGTCGGCGCTTCCGCTGGGTAGGTCGGCGCTACCGCTGGGTAGGTCGGCGCTACCGCTGAATACGTTGGCGCTACCTTTTAGTAGGTCGGCGTCACCGCTAAGTAGGTCGGCGCTACCGCTGGGTAGGTCGGCGCTACCGCGTGGTAGGTCGGCGCTACCGCTGGGTAGGTCGGCGCTACCACTGGGTAGGTCGGCGCTACCGCCGGGTTAGTCGGCGCTACCGCTGGGTAGTTCGGCGCTACCTCTGAATACGTCGGCGCTACCTTTTAGTAGGTCGGCGTCACCGCTAAGTAGGTTGGCGCTACCGCTGGGTAGGTTGGCGCTACAGTTGAGTACGTCGGCGCTACCTTTTAGTAGGTCGGCGCTAACTTTGAGTAGGTCGGCGCCATCGCTAAGTAGGTCGGCGCTACCGCTGAGTAGGTCGGCGCTACCGCTGGGTAGGTCGGCGCTACCGCTGGGTAGGTCGGCGCTACCTTTTAGTAGGTCGGCGCTACCTTTATGTAGGTCGGCGCCACCGCTAAGTAGGTCGGCGCCACCTTTAAGTAGGTCGGCGCCACCGCTAAGTAGGTCGGCGCTACCTTTTAGTAGGTCGGCGCTACCTTTATGTAGGTCGGCGCCACCGCTAAGTAGGTCGGCGCTACCGCTGGGTAGGTCGACGCTACTGCTGGGTAGGTCGACGCTACCGCTGGGTAGGTCGGCGCTACCGCCGGGTAGGTTGGCGCTACCGCCGGGTAGGTCGGCGCTACCGCTGGGTAGGTCGGCGCTACCGCTGAGTAGGTCGGCGCTACAGCTGAGTACGTCGGCGCTACCTTTTAGTAGGTCGGCGCTACCTTTATGTAGGTCGGCGCCACCGCTAAGTAGGTCGGCGCTACCGCTGGGTAGGTCGGCAATACCGCTGGGTAGGTCGGCGCTACCGCTGAGTAGGTCGTCGCTACCGCTGGGTAAGTCGGCGCTACCGTTTAGTAGGTCGGCGCTACCGCTGGATAGGTCGGCGCTTCCGCTGGGTACGTCGGCGCTACCGCTTAGTAGGTCGGCGCTACCTCTGAGAACGTCGGCGCTACCTTTGAGTAGGTCGGCGCTACCTTTGCGTAGGTCGGCGCAACCGCTAAGTACGTCGGCGCTACCGCTGATTAGGTCGGCGCTAACGCTGAGTAAGTCGGCGCTACCGCTGAGTAGGTCGGCGCTAACGCTGAGTAAGTCGGCGCTACGCTGAGTAGGTCGGTGCTACCGCCGGGTAGGTCGGTGCTTCCGCCGGGTAGGTCGGCGCTACCGCTAGGTAAGTCGGCGCTACCTCTGAGTACGTCGGCGCTACCTTTTATTTGGTCGGCGCTACCTTTTAGTAGGTCGGCGCCACTGCTAAATAGGTCGGCGCTATCGCTGGGTAGGTCGGCGCTACCACTGAGTAGGTCGGCGCTACCGCTGAGTAGGTCGGCGCTACCTCTGAATACGTCGGCGCAACCGCTGGGTAGGTCGGCGCTACCGCTGGATAGTTCGGCGCTACCTCTGAATACGTCGGCGCTACCTTTTAGTAGGTCGGCGTCACCGCTAAGTAGGTTGGCGCTACCGCTGGGTAGGTCGGCGCTACAGTTGAGTACGTCGGCGCTACCTTTTAGTAGGTCGGCGCTAACTTTGAGTAGGTCGGCGCCATCGCTAAGTAGGTCGGCGCTACCGCTGAGTAGGTCGGCGCTACCGCTGGGTAGGTCGGCGCTACCGCTGGGTAGGTCGGCACTACCTCTGAGTACGTCGGCGCTACCTTTTAGTAGGTCGGCGCCACCTTTAAGTAGGTCGGCGCCACCGCTAAGTAGGTCGGCGCTAACTTTTAGTAGGTCGGCGCTACCTTTATGTAGGTCGGCGCCACCGCTAAGTAGGTCGGCGCTACCGCTGGGTAGGTCGACGCTACCGCTGGGTAGGTCGGCGCTACCGCCGGGTAGGTTGGCGCTACCGCCGGGTAGGTCGGCGCTACCGCTGGGTAGGTCGGCGCTACCGCTGAGTAGGTCGGCGCTACAGCTGAGTACGTCGGCGCTACCTTTTAGTAGGTCGGCGCTACCTTTTAGTAGGTCTGCGCCACCGCCAAGTAGTTCGGCGCTACCGCTGAGTAGGTCGTCGCTACCGCTGGGTAAGTCGGCGCTACCGTTTAGTAGGTCGGCGCTACCGCTGGATAGGTCGGCGCTTCCGCTGGGTACGTCGGCGCTACCGCTTAGTAGGTCGGCTACCTCTGAGAACGTCGGCGCTACCTTTGAGTAGAACGGCGCTACCTTTGCGTAGGTCGGCGCAACCGCTAAGTACGTCGGCGCTACCGCTGATTAGGTCGGCGCTAACGCTGAATAAGTCGGCGCTACCGCTGAGTAGGTCAGCGCTAACGCTGAGTAAGTCGGCGCTACGCTGAGTAGGTCGGTGCTACCGCCGGGTAGGTCGGTGCTTCCGCCGGGTAGGTCGGCGCTACCGCTGGGTAAGTCGGCGCTACCTCTGAGTACGTCGGCGCTACCTTTTATTTGGTCGGCGCTACCTTTTAGTAGGTCGGCGCCACTGCTAAATAGGTCGGCGCTATCGCTGGGTAGGTCGCCGCTACCACTGAGTAGGTCGGCGCTACCGCTGAGTAGGTCGGCGCTACCTCTGAATACGTCGGCGCAACCGCTGGGTAGGTCGGCGCTACCGCTGGGTAGTTCGGCGCTACCTCTGAATACGTCGGCGCTAACTTTTAGTAGGTCGGCGTCACCGCTAAGTAGGTTGGCGCTACCGCTGGGTAGGTCGGCGCTACAGTTGAGTACGTCGGCGCTACCTTTTAGTAGGTCGGCGCTAACTTTGAGTAGGTCGGCGCCATCGCTAAGTAGGTCGGCGCTACCGCTGAGTAGGTCGGCGCTACCGCTGGGTAGGTCGGCGCTACCGCTGGGTAGGACGGCGCTACCTTTGAGTACGTCGGCGCTACCTTTTACTAGGTCGGCGCTACCTTTAAGTAGGTCGGCGCCACCGCTAAGTAGGTCGGCGCTACCTTTTAGTAGGTCGGCGCTACCTTTATGTAGGTCGGCGCCGCCGCTAAGTAGGTCGGCGCTACCGCTGGGTAGGTCGACGCTACCGCTGGGTAGGTCGGTGCTACCGCCGGGTAGGTTGGCGCTACAGCCGGGTAGGTCGGCGCTACCGCTGGGTAGGTCGGTGCTACCGCCGGGTAGGTTGGCGCTACAGCCGGGTAGGTCGACGCTACCGCTGGGTAGGTCGGCGCTACCGCTGAGTAGGTCGGCGCAACCGCTGAGTACGTCGACGCTATATTTTAGTAGGTCGGCGATACCTTTGAGTAGGTCGGCGCTACCGCCGGGCAAGTCCGCGCTACCGCCGGGTAGGTCAGCGCTACCTTTGAGTAGGTCGGCGCTACCGCTGGGTAAGTCGGCGCTTCCGCTGGGTAGGTCGGCGCTACCGCTGGGTAGGTCGGCGCTACCGCTGAATACGTCGGCGCTACCTTTTAGTAGGTCGGCGTCACCGCTAAGTAGGTCGGCGCTACCGCTGGGTAGGTCGGCGCTACCGCGTGGTAGGTCGGCGCTACCGCTGGGTAGGTCGGCGCTACCACTGGGTAGGTCGGCGCTACCGCCGGGTTAGTCGGCGCTACCGCTGGGTAGTTCGGCGCTACCTCTGAATACGTCGGCGCTACCTTTTAGTAGGTCGGCGTCACCGCTAAGTAGGTTGGCGCTACCGCTGGGTAGGTTGGCGCTACAGTTGAGTACGTCGGCGCTACCTTTTAGTAGGTCGGCGCTAACTTTGAGTAGGTCGGCGCCATCGCTAAGTAGGTCGGCGCTACCGCTGAGTAGGTCGGCGCTACCGCTGGGTAGGTCGGCGCTACCGCTGGGTAGGTCGGCGCTACCTTTTAGTAGGTCGGCGCTACCTTTATGTAGGTCGGCGCCACCGCTAAGTAGGTCGGCGCCACCTTTAAGTAGGTCGGCGCCACCGCTAAGTAGGTCGGCGCTACCTTTTAGTAGGTCGGCGCTACCTTTATGTAGGTCGGCGCCACCGCTAAGTAGGTCGGCGCTACCGCTGGGTAGGTCGACGCTACTGCTGGGTAGGTCGACGCTACCGCTGGGTAGGTCGGCGCTACCGCCGGGTAGGTTGGCGCTACCGCCGGGTAGGTCGGCGCTACCGCTGGGTAGGTCGGCGCTACCGCTGAGTAGGTCGGCGCTACAGCTGAGTACGTCGGCGCTACCTTTTAGTAGGTCGGCGCTACCTTTATGTAGGTCGGCGCCACCGCTAAGTAGGTCGGCGCTACCGCTGGGTAGGTCGGCAATACCGCTGGGTAGGTCGGCGCTACCGCTGAGTAGGTCGTCGCTACCGCTGGGTAAGTCGGCGCTACCGTTTAGTAGGTCGGCGCTACCGCTGGATAGGTCGGCGCTTCCGCTGGGTACGTCGGCGCTACCGCTTAGTAGGTCGGCGCTACCTCTGAGAACGTCGGCGCTACCTTTGAGTAGGTCGGCGCTACCTTTGCGTAGGTCGGCGCAACCGCTAAGTACGTCGGCGCTACCGCTGATTAGGTCGGCGCTAACGCTGAGTAAGTCGGCGCTACCGCTGAGTAGGTCGGCGCTAACGCTGAGTAAGTCGGCGCTACGCTGAGTAGGTCGGTGCTACCGCCGGGTAGGTCGGTGCTTCCGCCGGGTAGGTCGGCGCTACCGCTAGGTAAGTCGGCGCTACCTCTGAGTACGTCGGCGCTACCTTTTATTTGGTCGGCGCTACCTTTTAGTAGGTCGGCGCCACTGCTAAATAGGTCGGCGCTATCGCTGGGTAGGTCGGCGCTACCACTGAGTAGGTCGGCGCTACCGCTGAGTAGGTCGGCGCTACCTCTGAATACGTCGGCGCAACCGCTGGGTAGGTCGGCGCTACCGCTGGATAGTTCGGCGCTACCTCTGAATACGTCGGCGCTACCTTTTAGTAGGTCGGCGTCACCGCTAAGTAGGTTGGCGCTACCGCTGGGTAGGTCGGCGCTACAGTTGAGTACGTCGGCGCTACCTTTTAGTAGGTCGGCGCTAACTTTGAGTAGGTCGGCGCCATCGCTAAGTAGGTCGGCGCTACCGCTGAGTAGGTCGGCGCTACCGCTGGGTAGGTCGGCGCTACCGCTGGGTAGGACGGCGCTACCTTTGAGTACGTCGGCGCTACCTTTTACTAGGTCGGCGCTACCTTTAAGTAGGTCGGCACCACCGCTAAGTAGGTCGGCGCTACCTTTTAGTAGGTCGGCGCTACCTTTATGTAGGTCGGCGCCACCGCTGAGTAGGTCGGCGCTACCGCTGGGTAGGTCGACGCTACCGCTGGGTAGGTTGGTGCTACCGCCGGGTAGGTTGGCGCTACAGCCAGGTAGGTCGGCGCTACCGCTGGGTAGGTCGGTGCTACCGCCGGGTAGGTTGGCGCTACAGCCGGGTAGGTCGGCGCTACCGCTGGGTAGGTCGACGCTACCGCTGGGTAGGTCGGCGCTACCGCTGAGTAGGTCGGCGCAACCGCTGAGTACGTCGACGCTATATTTTAGTAGGTCGGCGCTACCTTTGAGTAGGTCGGCGCTACCGCCGGGCAAGTCCGCGCTACCGCCGGGTAGGTCAGCGCTACCTTTGAGTAGGTCGGCGCTACCGCTGGGTAAGTCGGCGCTTCCGCTGGGTAGGTCGGCGCTACCGCTGGGTAGGTCGGCGCTACCGCTGAATACGTCGGCGCTACCTTTTAGTAGGTCGGCGTCACCGCTAAGTAGGTCGGCGCTACCGCTGGGTAGGTCGGCGCTACCGCGTGGTAGGTCGGCGCTACCGCTGGGTAGGTCGGCGCTACCACTGGGTAGGTCGGCGCTACCGCCGGGTAAGTCGGCGCTACCGCTGGGTAGTTCGGCGCTACCTCTGAATACGTCGGCGCTACCTTTTAGTAGGTCGGCGTCACCGCTAAGTAGGTTGGCGCTACCGCTGGGTAGGTCGGCGCTACAGTTGAGTACGTCGGCGCTACCTTTTAGTAGGTTGGCGCTAACTTTGAGTAGGTCGGCGCCATCGCTAAGTAGGTCGGCGCTACCGCTGAGTAGGTCGGCGCTACCGCTGGGTAGGTCGGCGCTACCGCTGGGTAGGTCGGCGCTACCTTTGAGTACGTCGGCGCTACCTTTTACTAGGTCGGCGCTACCTTTAAGTAGGTCGGCGCCACCGCTAAGTAGGTCGGCGCTACCTTTTAGTAGGTCGGCGCTACCTTTATGTAGGTCGGCGCCACCGCTAAGTAGGTCGGTGCTACCGCTGGGTAGGTCGACGCTACCGCTGGGTAGGTCGGTGCTACCGCCGGGTAGGTTGGCGCTACAGCCGGGTAGGTCGGCGCTACCGCTGGGTAGGTCGGTGCTACCGCCGGGTAGGTTGGCGCTACAGCCGGGTAGGTCGGCGCTACCGCTGGGTAGGTCGACGCTACCGCTGGGTAGGTCGGCGCTACCGCTGAGTAGGTCGGCGCAACCGCTGAGTACGTCGACGCTATATTTTAGTAGGTCGGCGCTACCTTTGAGTAGGTCGGCGCTACCGCCGGGCAAGTCCGCGCTACCGCCGGGTAGGTCAGCGCTACCTTTGAGTAGGTCGGCGCTACCGCTGGGTAAGTCGGCGCTACCGCTGGGTAGGTCGGCGCTATCGCTGGGTAGGTCGGCGCTACCACTGAGTAGGTCGGCGCTACCGCTGATTAGGTCGGCGCTACCTCTGAATACGTCGGCGCAACCGCTGGGTAGGTCGGCGCTACCGCTGGGTAGTTCGGCGCTACCTCTGAATACGTCGGCGCTACCTTTTAGTAGGTCGGCGTCACCGCTAAGTAGGTTGGCGCTACCGCTGGGTAGGTCGGCGCTACAGTTGAGTACGTCGGCGCTACCTTTTAGTAGGTCGGCGCTAACTTTGAGTAGGTCGGCGCCATCGCTAAGTAGGTCGGCGCTACCGCTGAGTAGGTCGGCGCTACCGCTGGGTAGGTCGGCGCTACCGCTGGGTAGGACGGCGCTACCTTTGAGTACGTCGGCGCTACCTTTTACTAGGTCGGCGCTACCTTTAAGTAGGTCGGCACCACAGCTAAGTAGGTCGGCGCTACCTTTTAGTAGGTCGGCGCTACCTTTATGTAGGTCGGCGCCACCGCTGAGTAGGTCGGCGCTACCGCTGGGTAGGTCGACGCTACCGCTGGGTAGGTTGGTGCTACCGCCGGGTAGGTTGGCGCTACAGCCAGGTAGGTCGGCGCTACCGCTGGGTAGGTCGGTGCTACCGCCGGGTAGGTTGGCGCTACAGCCGTGTAGGTCGGCGCTACCGCTGGGTAGGTCGACGCTACCGCTGGGTAGGTCGGCGCTACCGCTGAGTAGGTCGGCGCAACCGCTGAGTACGTCGACGCTATATTTTAGTAGGTCGGCGCTACCTTTGAGTAGGTCGGCGCTACCGCCGGGCAAGTCCGCGCTACCGCCGGGTAGGTCAGCGCTACCTTTGAGTAGGTCGGCGCTACCGCTGGGTAAGTCGGCGCTTCCGCTGGTTAGGTCGGCGCTACCGCTGGGTAGGTCGGCGCTACCGCTGAATACGTCGGCGCTACCTTTTAGTAGGTCGGCGTCACCGCTAAGTAGGTCGGCGCTACCGCTGGGTAGGTCGGCGCTACCGCGTGGTAGGTCGGCGCTACCGCTGGGTAGGTCGGCGCTACCGCCGGGTAAGTCCGCGCTACCGCCGGGTAGGTCAGCGCTACCTTTGAGTAGGTCGGCGCTACCGCTGGGTAAGTCGGCGCTTCCGCTGGGTAGGTCGGCGCTACCGCTGGGTAGGTCGGCGCTACCGCTGAATACGTCGGCGCTACCTTTTAGTAGGTCGGCGTCACCGCTAAGTAGGTCGGCGCTACCGCTGGGTAGGTCGGCGCTACCGCGTGGTAGGTCGGCGCTACCGCTGGGTAGGTCGGCGCTACCACTGGGTAGGTCGGCGCTACCGCCGGGTTAGTCGGCGCTACCGCTGGGTAGTTCGGCGCTACCTCTGAATACGTCGGCGCTACCTTTTAGTAGGTCGGCGTCACCGCTAAGTAGGTTGGCGCTACCGCTGGGTAGGTTGGCGCTACAGTTGAGTACGTCGGCGCTACCTTTTAGTAGGTCGGCGCTAACTTTGAGTAGGTCGGCGCCATCGCTAAGTAGGTCGGCGCTACCGCTGAGTAGGTCGGCGCTACCGCTGGGTAGGTCGGCGCTACCGCTGGGTAGGTCGGCGCTACCTTTTAGTAGGTCGGCGCTACCTTTATGTAGGTCGGCGCCACCGCTAAGTAGGTCGGCGCCACCTTTAAGTAGGTCGGCGCCACCGCTAAGTAGGTCGGCGCTACCTTTTAGTAGGTCGGCGCTACCTTTATGTAGGTCGGCGCCACCGCTAAGTAGGTCGGCGCTACCGCTGGGTAGGTCGACGCTACTGCTGGGTAGGTCGACGCTACCGCTGGGTAGGTCGGCGCTACCGCCGGGTAGGTTGGCGCTACCGCCGGGTAGGTCGGCGCTACCGCTGGGTAGGTCGGCGCTACCGCTGAGTAGGTCGGCGCTACAGCTGAGTACGTCGGCGCTACCTTTTAGTAGGTCGGCGCTACCTTTATGTAGGTCGGCGCCACCGCTAAGTAGGTCGGCGCTACCGCTGGGTAGGTCGGCAATACCGCTGGGTAGGTCGGCGCTACCGCTGAGTAGGTCGTCGCTACCGCTGGGTAAGTCGGCGCTACCGTTTAGTAGGTCGGCGCTACCGCTGGATAGGTCGGCGCTTCCGCTGGGTACGTCGGCGCTACCGCTTAGTAGGTCGGCGCTACCTCTGAGAACGTCGGCGCTACCTTTGAGTAGGTCGGCGCTACCTTTGCGTAGGTCGGCGCAACCGCTAAGTACGTCGGCGCTACCGCTGATTAGGTCGGCGCTAACGCTGAGTAAGTCGGCGCTACCGCTGAGTAGGTCGGCGCTAACGCTGAGTAAGTCGGCGCTACGCTGAGTAGGTCGGTGCTACCGCCGGGTAGGTCGGTGCTTCCGCCGGGTAGGTCGGCGCTACCGCTAGGTAAGTCGGCGCTACCTCTGAGTACGTCGGCGCTACCTTTTATTTGGTCGGCGCTACCTTTTAGTAGGTCGGCGCCACTGCTAAATAGGTCGGCGCTATCGCTGGGTAGGTCGGCGCTACCACTGAGTAGGTCGGCGCTACCGCTGAGTAGGTCGGCGCTACCTCTGAATACGTCGGCGCAACCGCTGGGTAGGTCGGCGCTACCGCTGGATAGTTCGGCGCTACCTCTGAATACGTCGGCGCTACCTTTTAGTAGGTCGGCGTCACCGCTAAGTAGGTTGGCGCTACCGCTGGGTAGGTCGGCGCTACAGTTGAGTACGTCGGCGCTACCTTTTAGTAGGTCGGCGCTAACTTTGAGTAGGTCGGCGCCATCGCTAAGTAGGTCGGCGCTACCGCTGAGTAGGTCGGCGCTACCGCTGGGTAGGTCGGCGCTACCGCTGGGTAGGACGGCGCTACCTTTGAGTACGTCGGCGCTACCTTTTACTAGGTCGGCGCTACCTTTAAGTAGGTCGGCACCACCGCTAAGTAGGTCGGCGCTACCTTTTAGTAGGTCGGCGCTACCTTTATGTAGGTCGGCGCCACCGCTGAGTAGGTCGGCGCTACCGCTGGGTAGGTCGACGCTACCGCTGGGTAGGTTGGTGCTACCGCCGGGTAGGTTGGCGCTACAGCCAGGTAGGTCGGCGCTACCGCTGGGTAGGTCGGTGCTACCGCCGGGTAGGTTGGCGCTACAGCCGGGTAGGTCGGCGCTACCGCTGGGTAGGTCGACGCTACCGCTGGGTAGGTCGGCGCTACCGCTGAGTAGGTCGGCGCAACCGCTGAGTACGTCGACGCTATATTTTAGTAGGTCGGCGCTACCTTTGAGTAGGTCGGCGCTACCGCCGGGCAAGTCCGCGCTACCGCCGGGTAGGTCAGCGCTACCTTTGAGTAGGTCGGCGCTACCGCTGGGTAAGTCGGCGCTTACGCTGGGTAGGTCGGCGCTACCGCTGGGTAGGTCGGCGCTACCGCTGAATACGTCGGCGCTACCTTTTAGTAGGTCGGCGTCACCGCTAAGTAGGTCGGCGCTACCGCTGGGTAGGTCGGCGCTACCGCGTGGTAGGTCGGCGCTACCGCTGGGTAGGTCGGCGCTACCACTGGGTAGGTCGGCGCTACCGCCGGGTAAGTCGGCGCTACCGCTGGGTAGTTCGGCGCTACCTCTGAATACGTCGGCGCTACCTTTTAGTAGGTCGGCGTCACCGCTAAGTAGGTTGGCGCTACCGCTGGGTAGGTCGGCGCTACAGTTGAGTACGTCGGCGCTACCTTTTAGTAGGTTGGCGCTAACTTTGAGTAGGTCGGCGCCATCGCTAAGTAGGTCGGCGCTACCGCTGAGTAGGTCGGCGCTACCGCTGGGTAGGTCGGCGCTACCGCTGGGTAGGTCGGCGCTACCTTTGAGTACGTCGGCGCTACCTTTTACTAGGTCGGCGCTACCTTTAAGTAGGTCGGCGCCACCGCTAAGTAGGTCGGCGCTACCTTTTAGTAGGTCGGCGCTACCTTTATGTAGGTCGGCGCCACCGCTAAGTAGGTCGGTGCTACCGCTGGGTAGGTCGACGCTACCGCTGGGTAGGTCGGTGCTACCGCCGGGTAGGTTGGCGCTACAGCCGGGTAGGTCGGCGCTACCGCTGGGTAGGTCGGTGCTACCGCCGGGTAGGTTGGCGCTACAGCCGGGTAGGTCGGCGCTACCGCTGGGTAGGTCGACGCTACCGCTGGGTAGGTCGGCGCTACCGCTGAGTAGGTCGGCGCAACCGCTGAGTACGTCGACGCTATATTTTAGTAGGTCGGCGCTACCTTTGAGTAGGTCGGCGCTACCGCCGGGCAAGTCCGCGCTACCGCCGGGTAGGTCAGCGCTACCTTTGAGTAGGTCGGCGCTACCGCTGGGTAAGTCGGCGCTACCGCTGGGTAGGTCGGCGCTATCGCTGGGTAGGTCGGCGCTACCACTGAGTAGGTCGGCGCTACCGCTGATTAGGTCGGCGCTACCTCTGAATACGTCGGCGCAACCGCTGGGTAGGTCGGCGCTACCGCTGGGTAGTTCGGCGCTACCTCTGAATACGTCGGCGCTACCTTTTAGTAGGTCGGCGTCACCGCTAAGTAGGTTGGCGCTACCGCTGGGTAGGTCGGCGCTACAGTTGAGTACGTCGGCGCTACCTTTTAGTAGGTCGGCGCTAACTTTGAGTAGGTCGGCGCCATCGCTAAGTAGGTCGGCGCTACCGCTGAGTAGGTCGGCGCTACCGCTGGGTAGGTCGGCGCTACCGCTGGGTAGGACGGCGCTACCTTTGAGTACGTCGGCGCTACCTTTTACTAGGTCGGCGCTACCTTTAAGTAGGTCGGCACCACCGCTAAGTAGGTCGGCGCTACCTTTTAGTAGGTCGGCGCTACCTTTATGTAGGTCGGCGCCACCGCTGAGTAGGTCGGCGCTACCGCTGGGTAGGTCGACGCTACCGCTGGGTAGGTTGGTGCTACCGCCGGGTAGGTTGGCGCTACAGCCAGGTAGGTCGGCGCTACCGCTGGGTAGGTCGGTGCTACCGCCGGGTAGGTTGGCGCTACAGCCGTGTAGGTCGGCGCTACCGCTGGGTAGGTCGACGCTACCGCTGGGTAGGTCGGCGCTACCGCTGAGTAGGTCGGCGCAACCGCTGAGTACGTCGACGCTATATTTTAGTAGGTCGGCGCTACCTTTGAGTAGGTCGGCGCTACCGCCGGGCAAGTCCGCGCTACCGCCGGGTAGGTCAGCGCTACCTTTGAGTAGGTCGGCGCTACCGCTGGGTAAGTCGGCGCTTCCGCTGGTTAGGTCGGCGCTACCGCTGGGTAGGTCGGCGCTACCGCTGAATACGTCGGCGCTACCTTTTAGTAGGTCGGCGTCACCGCTAAGTAGGTCGGCGCTACCGCTGGGTAGGTCGGCGCTACCGCGTGGTAGGTCGGCGCTACCGCTGGGTAGGTCGGCGCTACCACTGGGTAGGTCGGCGCTACCGCCGGGTAAGTCGGCGCTACCGCTGGGTAGTTCGGCGCTACCTCTGAATACGTCGGCGCTACCTTTTAGTAGGTCGGCGTCACCGCTAAGTAGGTTGGCGCTACCGCTGGGTAGGTCGGCGCTAAAGTTGAGTACGTCGGCGCTACCTTTTAGTAGGTCGGCGCTAACTTTGAGTAGGTCGGCGCCATCGCTAAGTAGGTCGGCGCTACCGCTGAGTAGGTCGGCGCTACCGCTGGGTAGGTCGGCGCTACCGCTGGGTAGGTCGGCGCTACCTTTGAGTAGGTCGGCGCTACCTTTTACTAGGTCGGCGCTACCTTTAAGTAGGTCGGCGCCACCGCTAAGTAGGTCGGCGCTACCTTTTAGTAGGTCGGCGCTACCTTTATGTAGGTCGGCGCCACCGCTAAGTAGGTCGGCGCTACCGCTGGGTAGGTCGACGCTACCGCTGGGTAGGTCGGTGCTACCGCCGGGTAGGTTGGCGCTACAGCCGGGTAGGTCGGCGCTACCGCTGGGTAGGTCGGTGCTACCGCCGGGTAGGTTGGCGCTACAGCCGGGTAGGTCGGCGCTACCGCTGGGTAGGTCGACGCTACCGCTGGGTAGGTCGGCGCTACCGCTGAGTAGGTCGGCGCAACCGCTGAGTACGTCGACGCTATATTTTAGTAGGTCGGCGCTACCTTTGAGTAGGTCGGCGCTACCGCCGGGCAAGTCCGCGCTACCGCCGGGTAGGTCAGCGCTACCTTTGAGTAGGTCGGCGCTACCGCTGGGTAAGTCGGCGCTACCGCTGGGTAGGTCGACGCTACCGCTGGGTAGGTCGGCGCTACCGCTGAATACGTCGGCGCTACCTTTTAGTAGGTCGGCGTCACCGCTAAGTAGGTCGGCGCTACCGCTGGGTAGGTCGGCGCTACCGCGTGGTAGGTCGGCGCTACCGCTGGGTAGGTCGGCGCTACCGCTGGGTAGGTCGGCGCTACCGCTGAGTAGGTCGGCGCTACAGTTGAGTACGTCGGCGCTACCTTTTAGTAGGTCGGCGCAAACTTTGAGTAGGTCGGCGCCACCGCTAAGTATGTCGGCGCTACCGCTGGGTAGGTCGGCGCTACCGCTGGGTAGGTCGGCGCTACCTCTGAGTACGTCGGCGCTACCTTTTAGTAGGTCGGCGCCACCTTTAAGTAGGTCGCTACCTCTGAGTAGGTCGGCGCCACAGCTGAGTACGTCGGCGCTACCTTTTAGTAGGTCGGCGCTACCTTTTAGTAGGTCTGCGCCAGCGCCAAGTAGTTCGGCGCTACCGCTGAGTAGGTCGGCGCTACCGCTGGGTAAGTCGGCGCTACCGTTTAGTAGGTCGGCGCTACCGCTGGATAGGTCGGCGCTTCCGCTGGGTACGTCGGCGCTACCGCTTAGTAGGTCGGCGCTACCTCTGAGAACGTCGGCGCTACCTTTGAGTAGGTCGGCGCTACCTTTGCGTAGGTCGGCGCAACCGCTAAGTACGTCGGCGCTACCGCTGATTAGGTCGGCGCTAACGCTGAGTAAGTCGGCGCTACCGCTGAGTAGGTCGGCGCTAACGCTGAGTAAGTCGGCGCTACGCTGAGTAGGTCGGTGCTACCGCCGGGTAGGTCGGTGCTTCCGCCGGGTAGGTCGGCGCTACCGCTGGGTAAGTCGGCGCTACCTCTGAGTACGTCGGCGCTACCTTTTATTTGGTCGGCGCTACCTTTTAGTAGGTCGGCGCCACTGCTAAAAAGGTCGGCGCTGTCGCTGGGTAAGTCGGCGCTACCGCTGGGTAGGTCGACGCTACCGCTGGGTAGGTCGGCGCTACCGCTGAATACGTCGGCGCTACCTTTTAGTAGGTCGGCGTCACCGCTAAGTAGGTCGGCGCTACCGCTGGGTAGGTCGGCGCTACCGCGTGGTAGGTCGGCGCTACCGCTGGGTAGGTCGGCGCTACCGCTGGGTAGGTCGGCGCTACCGCTGAGTAGGTCGGCGCTACAGTTGAGTACGTCGGCGCTACCTTTTAGTAGGTCGGCGCAAACTTTGAGTAGGTCGGCGCCACCGCTAAGTATGTCGGCGCTACCGCTGGGTAGGTCGGCGCTACCGCTGGGTAGGTCGGCGCTACCTCTGAGTACGTCGGCGCTACCTTTTAGTAGGTCGGCGCCACCTTTAAGTAGGTCGCTACCTCTGAGTAGGTCGGCGCCACAGCTGAGTACGTCGGTGCTACCTTTTAGTAGGTCGGTGCTACCTTTTAATAGGTCTGCGCCAGCGCCAAGTAGTTCGGCGCTACCGCTGAGTAGGTCGGCGCTACCGCTGGGTAAGTCGGCGCTACCGTTTAGTAGGTCGGCGCTACCGCTGGATAGGTCGGCGCTTCCGCTGGGTACGTCGGCGCTACCGCTTAGTAGGTCGGCGCTACCTCTGAGAACGTCGGCGCTACCTTTGAGTAGGTCGGCGCTACCTTTGCGTAGGTCGGCGCAACCGCTAAGTACGTCGGCGCTACCGCTGATTAGGTCGGCGCTAACGCTGAGTAAGTCGGCGCTACCGCTGAGTAGGTCGGCGCCACAGCTGAGTACGTCGGCGCTACCTTTTAGTAGGTCGGCGCTACCTTTTAGTAGGTCTGCGCCAGCGCCAAGTAGTTCGGCGCTACCGCTGAGTAGGTCAGCGCTACCTTTGAGTAGGTCGGTGCTTCCGCCGGGTAGGTCGGCGCTACCGCTGGGTAAGTCGGCGCTACATCTGAGTACGTCGGCGCTACCTTTTATTTGGTCGGCGCTACCTTTTAGTAGGTCGGCGCCACTGCTAAAAAGGTCGGCGCTATCGCTGGGTATGTCGGCGCTACCGCTGAGTAGGTCGGCGCTACCGCTGAGTAGGTCGGCGCTACCTCTGAATACGTCGGCGCAACCGCTGGGTAGGTCGGCGCTACCGCTGGGTAGTTCGGCGCAACCTCTGAATACGTCGGCGCTACCTTTTAGTAGGTCGGCGTCACCGCTAAGTAGGTCGGCGCTACCGCTGGGTAGGTCGGCGCTACCGCGTGGTAGGTCGGCGCTACCGCTGGTTAGGTCGGCGCTACCACTGGGTAGGTCGGCGCTACCGCTGGGTAGGTCGGCGCTACCGCTGAGTAGGTCGGCGCTACAGTTGAGTACGTCGGCGCTACCTTTTAGTAGGTCGGCGCTAACTTTGAGTAGGTCGGCGCCACCGCTAAGTATGTCGGCGCTACCGCTGGGTAGGTCGGCGCTACCGCTGGGTAGGTCGGCGCTACCTCTGAGTACGTCGGCGCTACCTTTTAGTAGGTCGGCGCCACCTTTAAGTAGGTCGGCGCCACCGCTAAGTAGGTCGGCGCTACCTTTTAGAAGGTCGGCGCTACCTTTATGTAGGTCGGCGCCACCGCTAAGTAGGTCGGCGCTACCGCTGGATAGGTCGACGCTACCGCTGGGTAGGTCGGCGCTACCGCTGGGTAGGTCGACGCTACCACTGAGAATGTCGGCGCTACCTCTGAGAACGTCGGCGCTACCTTTGAGTAGGTCGGCGCTAACTTTGAGTAGGTCGGCGCCATCGCTAAGTAGGTCGGCGCTACCGCTGAGTAGGTCGGCGCTACCGCTGGGTAGGTCGGCGCTACCGCTGGGTAGGTCGGCGCTACCTTTGAGTACGTCGGCGCTACCTTTTACTAGGTCGGCGCTACCTTTAAGTAGGTCGGCGCCACCGCTAAGTAGGTCGGCGCTACCTTTTAGTAGGTCGGCGCTACCTTTATGTAGGTCGGCGCCACCGCTAAGTAGGTCGGCGCTACCGCTGGGTAGGTCGACGCTACCGCTGGGTAGGTCGGTGCTACCGCCGGGTAGGTTGGCGCTACAGCCGGGTAGGTCGGCGCTACCTGTGAGTACGTCGGCGCTACCTTTTACTAGGTCGGCGCTACCTTTAAGTAGGTCGGCGCCACTGCTAAGTAGGTCGGCGCTACCTTTTAGTAGGTCGGCGCTACCTTTATGTAGGTCGGCGCCACCGCTAAGTAGGTCGGCGCTACCGCTGGGTAGGTCGACGCTACCGCTGGGTAGGTCGGTGCTACCGCCGGGTAGGTTGGCGCTACAGCCGGGTAGGTCGGCGCTACCGCTGGGTAGGTCGGTGCTACCGCCGGGTAGGTTGGCGCTACAGCCGGGTAGGTCGGCGCTACTGCTGGGTAGGTCGACGCTACCGCTGGGTAGGTCGGCGCTACCGCTGAGTAGATCGGCGCAACCGCTGAGTACGTCGACGCTATATTATAGTAGGTCGGCGCTACCTTTGAGTAGGTCGGCGCTACCGCCGGGCAAGTCCGCGCTACCGCCGGTTAGGTCAGCGCTACCTTTGAGTAGGTCGGCGCTACCGCTGGATAAGTCGGCGCTTCCGCTGGGTAGGTCGGCGCTACCGCTGGGTAGGTCGGCGCTACCGCTGAATACGTCGGCGCTACCTTTTAGTAGGTCGGCGTCACCGCTAAGTAGGTCGGCGCTACCGCTGGGTAGGTCGGCGCTACCGCGTGGTAGGTCGGCGCTACCGCTGGGTAGGTCGGCGCTACCACTGGGTAGGTCGGCGCTACCGCCGGGTAAGTCGGCGCTACCGCTGGGTAGTTCGGCGCTACCTCTGAATACGTCGGCGCTACCTTTTAGTAGGTCGGCGTCACCGCTAAGTAGGTTGGCGCTACCGCTGGGTAGGTCGGCGCTACAGTTGAGTACGTCGGCGCTACCTTTTAGTAGGTCGGCGCTAACTTTGAGTAGGTCGGCGCCATCGCTAAGTAGGTCGGCGCTACCGCTGAGTAGGTCGGCGCTACCGCTGGGTAGGTCGGCGCTACCGCTGGGTAGGTCGGCGCTACCTTTGAGTACGTCGGCGCTACCTTTTACTAGGTCGGCGCTACCTTTAAGTAGGTCGGCGCCACCGCTAAGTAGGTCGGCGCTACCTTTTAGTAGGTCGGCGCTACCTTTATGTAGGTCGGCGCCACCGCTAAGTAGGTCGGCGCTACCGCTGGGTAGTTCGACGCTACCGCTGGGTAGGTCGGTGCTACCGCCGGGTAGGTTGGCGCTACAGCCGGGTAGGTCGGCGCTACCGCTGGGTAGGTCGGTGCTACCGCCGGGTAGGTTGGCGCTACAGCCGGGTAGGTCGGCGCTACCGCTGGGTAGGTCGACGCTACCGCTGGGTAGGTCGGCGCTACCGCTGAGTAGGTCGGCGCAACCGCTGAGTACGTCGACGCTATATTTTAGTAGGTCGGCGCTACCTTTGAGTAGGTCGGCGCTACCGCCGGGCAAGTCCGCGCTACCGCCGGTCAGGTCAGCGCTACCTTTGAGTAGGTCGTCGCTACCGCTGGGTAAGTCGGCGCTACCGCTGGGTAGGTCGGCGCTACCGCTGGGTAGGTCGGCGCTACCGCTGAATACGTCGGCGCTACCTTTTAGTAGGTCGGCGTCACCGCTAAGTAGGTCGGCGCTACCGCTGGGTAGGTCGGCGCTACCGCGTGGTAGGTCGGCGCTACCGCTGGTTAGGTCGGCGCTACCACTGGGTAGGTCGGCGCTACCGCCGGGTAAGTCGGCGCTACCGCTGGGTAGGTCGGCGCTACCGCTGGGTAGGTCGGCGCTACCGCTGAGTAGGTCGGCGCTACAGTTGAGTACGTCGGCGCTACCTTTTAGTAGGTCGGCGCTAACTTTGAGTAGGTCGGCGCCACCGCTAAGTATGTCGGCGCTACCGCTGGGTAGGTCGGCGCTACCGCTGGGTAGGTCGGCGCTACCTCTGAGTACGTCGGCGCTACCTTTTAGTAGGTCGGCGCCACGTTTAAGTAGGTCGGCGCCACCGCTAAGTAGGTCGGCGCTACCTTTTAGTAGGTCGGCGCTACCTTTATGTAGGTCGGCGCCACCGCTAAGTAGGTCGGCGCTACCGCTGGGTAGGTCGACGCTACCGCTGGGTAGGTCGACGCTACCACTGAGAATGTCGGCGCTACCTCTGAGAACGTCGGCGCTACCTTTGAGTAGGTCGGCGCTACCTTTGAGTAGGTCGGCGCAACCGCTAAGTACGTCGGCGCTACCGCTGAGTAGGTCAGCGCTAACGCTGAGTAAGTCGGCGCTAACGCTGAGTAAGTCGGCGCAACCACTAAGTACGTCGGCGCAACCGATAATTACGTCGGCGCTACCGCTGAGTAGGTCGGCGCTAACGCTGAGTAAGTCGGCGCTACCGCCGGGTAGGTAGGTGCTTCCGCCGGGTAGGTCGGCGCTACCGCTGCGTAAGTCGGCGCTACCTCTGAGTACGTCGGCGCTACCTTTTATTTGGTCGGCGCTACCTTTTAGTAGGTCGGCGCTACTGCTAAATAGGTCGGCGCTATCGCTGGGTAGGTCGGCGCTACCGCTGAGTAGGTCGGAGCTACCGCTGAGAAGGTCGGCGCTACTGCTGGGTAGGTCGGCGCTACCGCTGGGTAGGTCAGCGCTACCTCTGAATACGTCGGCGCTACCTTTGAGTAGGTCGGCGTCACCGCTAAGTAGGTCAGCGCTACCGCTGGGTAGGTCGGCGCTACCGCTGGGTAGGTCGGCGCTACAGCCGGGTAAGTCAGCGCTACCGCTGGATAGTTCGGCGCTACCGCTGGGTAGGTCGGCGATACCGCTGTGTAGGTCGGCGCTACAGTTGAGTACGTCGGCGCTACCTTTTAGTAGGTCGGCGCTTACTTTAAGTAGGTCGTCGCTACCGCTGGGTAGGTCGGCGCTACCTCTGAATACGTCGGCGCTACTTTTTGGTAGGTCGGCGCTACCTTTGAGTAGGTCGGCGTCACCGCTAAGTAGGTCGGCGCTACCGCTGGGTAGGTCTGCGCTACCGCCGGGTAAGTCGGCGCTACCGCTGGGTAGTTCGGCGCTACCGTTGGGTAGGTCGGCGCTACAGGGGAGTAGGTCGGCGCTACAGTTGAGTACGTCGGCGCTACCATTTAGTAGGTCGGCGCTAACTTTGAGTAGGTTGGCGCCACCTTTTAGTAGGTCGGCGCTACATTTTAGTAGGTCGGCGCCACCTTTGAGTAGGTCGGCGCCACCACTAAGTAGGTCGGCGCTACCTCTGGCTAGGTCGGCGCCACCGCTAAATAGGTCGGGGCTACCGCTGGGTAGGTCGGGGCTACCGCTGGGTCGGTCGGTGCTAGCGCTGGGTAGGTCGGCGCTACCGCTGAGTAGGTCGGCGCAACCGCTGAGTACGTTGATGCTATATTTTAGTAGGTCGGCGCTACCGCCGGGCAAGTCCGCGCTACCGCCGGGTAGGTCAGCGCTACCTTTGAGTAGGTCGGCGCTACCGCTGAATACGTCGGCGCTACCTTTTAGTAGGTCGGCGTCACCGCTAAGTAGGTCGGCGCTACCGCTGGGTAGGTCGGCGCTACCGCGTGGTAGGTCGGCGCTACCGCTGGGTAGGTCGGCGCTTCCACTGGGTAGGTCGGTGCTACCGCCGGGTAAGTCGGCGCTACCGCTGGGTAGGTCGGCGCTACCGCTGGGTAGGTCGGCGCTACCGCTGAGTAGGTCGGCGCTACAGTTGAGTACGTCGGCGCTACCTTTTAGTAGGTCGGCGCTAACTTTGAGTAGGTCGGCGCCACCGCTAAGTATGTCGGCACTACCGCTGGGTAGGTCGGCGCTACCGCTGGGTAGGTCGGCGCTACCTCTGAGTACGTCGGCGCTACCTTTTAGTAGGTCGGCGCCACCTTTAAGTAGGTCGGCGCCACCGCTAAGTAGGTCGGCGATACCTTTTAGTAGGTCAGCGCTACCTTTATGTAGGTCGGCGCCACCGCTAAGTAGGTCGGCGCTACCGCTGGGTAGGTCGACGCTACCGCTGGGTAGGTCGGCGCTACCGCCGGGTAGGTTGGCGCTACCGCCGGGTAGGTCGGCGCTACCGCTGTTAGGTCGGCGCTACCGCTGAGTAGGTCGGCGCTACAGCTGAGTACGTCGGCGCTACCTTTTAGTAGGTCGGCGCTACCTTTTAGTAGGTCTGCGCCACCGCCAAGTAGTTCGGCGCTACCGCTGAGTAGGTCGGCGCTACCGCTGGGTAAGTCGGCGCTACCGTTTAGTAGGTCGGCGCTACCGCTGGATAGGTCGGCGATTCCGCTGGGTACGTCGGCGCTACCGCTTAGTAGGTCGGCGCTACCTCTGAGAACGTCGGCGCTACCTTTGAGTAGGTCGGCGCTACCAATGCGTAGGTCGGCGCAACCGCTAAGTACGTCGGCGCTACCGCTGATTAGGTCGGCGCTAACGCTGAGTAAGTCGGCGCTACCGCTGAGTAGGTCGGCGCTAACGCTGAGTAAGTCGGCGCTACGCTGAGTAGGTCGGTGCTACCGCCGGGTAGGTCGGTGCTTCCGCCGGGTAGGTCGGCGCTACCGCTGGGTAGGTCGGCGCTACCTCTGAGTACGTCGGCGCTACCTTTTATTTGGTCGGCGCTACCTTTTAGTAGGTCGGCGCCACTGCTAAATAGGTCGGCGCTATCGCTGGGTAGGTCGGCGCTACCGCTGAGTAGGTCGGCGCTACCGCTGAGTAGGTCGGCGCTACCGTTGGGTAGGTCGGCGCTACCGCTGGGTAGGTCGGCGCTACCTCTGAATACGTCGGCGCTACCGCTGGGTAGGTCGGCGCTACCGCTGGGTAGTTCGGCGCTATCTCTGAATACGTCGGCGCTACCTTTTAGTAGGTCGGCGTCACCGCTAAGTAGGTTGGCGCTAACGCTGGGTAGGTCGGCGCTACCTCTGAGAACGTCGGCGCTACCTTTGAGTAGGTCGGCGCTAACTTTGAGTAGGTCGGCGCCATCGCTAAGTAGGTCGGCGCTACCGCTGAGTAGGTCGGCGCTACCGCCGGGTAGGTTGGCGCTACCTTTGAGTACGTCGGCGCTACCTTTTACTAGGTCGGCGCTACCTTTAAGTAGGTCGGCGCCACCGCTAAGTAGGTCGGCGCTACCTTTTAGTAGGTCGGCGCTACCTTTATGTAGGTCGGCGCCACCGCTAAGTAGGTCGGCGCTACCGCTGGGTAGGTCGACGCTACCGCTGGGTAGGTCGGTGCTACCGCCGGGTAGGTTGGCGCTACAGCCGGGTAGGTCGGCGCTACCTGTGAGTACGTCGGCGCTACCTTTTACTAGGTCGGCGCTACCTTTAAGTAGGTCGGCGCCACTGCTAAGTAGGTCGGCGCTACCTTTTAGTAGGTCGGCGCTACCTTTATGTAGGTCGGCGCCACCGCTAAGTAGGTCGGCGCTACCGCTGGGTAGGTCGACGCTACCGCTGGGTAGGTCGGTGCTACCGCCGGGTAGGTTGGCGCTACAGCCGGGTAGGTCGGCGCTACCGCTGGGTAGGTCGGTGCTACCGCCGGGTAGGTTGGCGCTACAGCCGGGTAGGTCGGCGCTACTGCTGGGTAGGTCGACGCTACCGCTGGGTAGGTCGGCGCTACCGCTGAGTAGATCGGCGCAACCGCTGAGTACGTCGACGCTATATTATAGTAGGTCGGCGCTACCTTTGAGTAGGTCGGCGCTACCGCCGGGCAAGTCCGCGCTACCGCCGGTTAGGTCAGCGCTACCTTTGAGTAGGTCGGCGCTACCGCTGGATAAGTCGGCGCTTCCGCTGGGTAGGTCGGCGCTACCGCTGGGTAGGTCGGCGCTACCGCTGAATACGTCGGCGCTACCTTTTAGTAGGTCGGCGTCACCGCTAAGTAGGTCGGCGCTACCGCTGGGTAGGTCGGCGCTACCGCGTGGTAGGTCGGCGCTACCGCTGGGTAGGTCGGCGCTACCACTGGGTAGGTCGGCGCTACCGCCGGGTAAGTCGGCGCTACCGCTGGGTAGTTCGGCGCTACCTCTGAATACGTCGGCGCTACCTTTTAGTAGGTCGGCGTCACCGCTAAGTAGGTTGGCGCTACCGCTGGGTAGGTCGGCGCTACAGTTGAGTACGTCGGCGCTACCTTTTAGTAGGTCGGCGCTAACTTTGAGTAGGTCGGCGCCATCGCTAAGTAGGTCGGCGCTACCGCTGAGTAGGTCGGCGCTACCGCTGGGTAGGTCGGCGCTACCGCTGGGTAGGTCGGCGCTACCTTTGAGTACGTCGGCGCTACCTTTTACTAGGTCGGCGCTACCTTTAAGTAGGTCGGCGCCACCGCTAAGTAGGTCGGCGCTACCTTTTAGTAGGTCGGCGCTACCTTTATGTAGGTCGGCGCCACCGCTAAGTAGGTCGGCGCTACCGCTGGGTAGTTCGACGCTACCGCTGGGTAGGTCGGTGCTACCGCCGGGTAGGTTGGCGCTACAGCCGGGTAGGTCGGCGCTACCGCTGGGTAGGTCGGTGCTACCGCCGGGTAGGTTGGCGCTACAGCCGGGTAGGTCGGCGCTACCGCTGGGTAGGTCGACGCTACCGCTGGGTAGGTCGGCGCTACCGCTGAGTAGGTCGGCGCAACCGCTGAGTACGTCGACGCTATATTTTAGTAGGTCGGCGCTACCTTTGAGTAGGTCGGCGCTACCGCCGGGCAAGTCCGCGCTACCGCCGGTCAGGTCAGCGCTACCTTTGAGTAGGTCGTCGCTACCGCTGGGTAAGTCGGCGCTACCGCTGGGTAGGTCGGCGCTACCGCTGGGTAGGTCGGCGCTACCGCTGAATACGTCGGCGCTACCTTTTAGTAGGTCGGCGTCACCGCTAAGTAGGTCGGCGCTACCGCTGGGTAGGTCGGCGCTACCGCGTGGTAGGTCGGCGCTACCGCTGGTTAGGTCGGCGCTACCACTGGGTAGGTCGGCGCTACCGCCGGGTAAGTCGGCGCTACCGCTGGGTAGGTCGGCGCTACCGCTGGGTAGGTCGGCGCTACCGCTGAGTAGGTCGGCGCTACAGTTGAGTACGTCGGCGCTACCTTTTAGTAGGTCGGCGCTAACTTTGATTAGGTCGGCGCCACCGCTAAGTATGTCGGCGCTACCGCTGGGTAGGTCGGCGCTACCGCTGGGTAGGTCGGCGCTACCTCTGAGTACGTCGGCGCTACCTTTTAGTAGGTCGGCGCCACGTTTAAGTAGGTCGGCGCCACCGCTAAGTAGGTCGGCGCTACCTTTTAGTAGGTCGGCGCTACCTTTATGTAGGTCGGCGCCACCGCTAAGTAGGTCGGCGCTACCGCTGGATAGGTCGACGCTACCGCTGGGTAGGTCGGCGCTACCGCTGGGTAGGTCGACGCTACCACTGAGAATGTCGGCGCTACCTCTGAGAACGTCGGCGCTACCTTTGAGTAGGTCGGCGCTACCTTTGAGTAGGTCGGCGCAACCGCTAAGTACGTCGGCGCTACCGCTGAGTAGGTCAGCGCTAACGCTGAGTAAGTCGGCGCTAACGCTGAGTAAGTCGGCGCAACCACTAAGTACGTCGGCGCAACCGATAATTACGTCGGCGCTACCGCTGAGTAGGTCGGCGCTAACGCTGAGTAAGTCGGCGCTACCGCCGGGTAGGTAGGTGCTTCCGCCGGGTAGGTCGGCGCTACCGCTGCGTAAGTCGGCGCTACCTCTGAGTACGTCGGCGCTACCTTTTATTTGGTCGGCGCTACCTTTTAGTAGGTCGGCGCTACTGCTAAATAGGTCGGCGCTATCGCTGGGTAGGTCGGCGCTACCGCTGAGTAGGTCGGAGCTACCGCTGAGAAGGTCGGCGCTACTGCTGGGTAGGTCGGCGCTACCGCTGGGTAGGTCAGCGCTACCTCTGAATACGTCGGCGCTACCTTTGAGTAGGTCGGCGTCACCGCTAAGTAGGTCAGCGCTACCGCTGGGTAGGTCGGCGCTACCGCTGGGTAGGTCGGCGCTACAGCCGGGTAAGTCAGCGCTACCGCTGGATAGTTCGGCGCTACCGCTGGGTAGGTCGGCGATACCGCTGTGTAGGTCGGCGCTACAGTTGAGTACGTCGGCGCTACCTTTTAGTAGGTCGGCGCTAACTTTAAGTAGGTCGTCGCTACCGCTGGGTAGGTCGGCGCTACCTCTGAATACGTCGGCGCTACTTTTTGGTAGGTCGGCGCTACCTTTGAGTAGGTCGGCGTCACCGCTAAGTAGGTCGGCGCTACCGCTGGGTAGGTCTGCGCTACCGCCGGGTAAGTCGGCGCTACCGCTGGGTAGTTCGGCGCTACCGTTGGGTAGGTCGGCGCTACAGGGGAGTAGGTCGGCGCTACAGTTGAGTACGTCGGCGCTACCATTTAGTAGGTCGGCGCTAACTTTGAGTAGGTTGGCGCCACCTTTTAGTAGGTCGGCGCTACATTTTAGTAGGTCGGCGCCACCTTTGAGTAGGTCGGCGCCACCACTAAGTAGGTCGGCGCTACCTCTGGCTAGGTCGGCGCCACCGCTAAATAGGTCGGGGCTACCGCTGGGTAGGTCGGGGCTACCGCTGGGTCGGTCGGTGCTAGCGCTGGGTAGGTCGGCGCTACCGCTGAGTAGGTCGGCGCAACCGCTGAGTACGTTGACGCTATATTTTAGTAGGTCGGCGCTACCGCCGGGCAAGTCCGCGCTACCGCCGGGTAGGTCAGCGCTACCTTTGAGTAGGTCGGCGCTACCGCTGAATACGTCGGCGCTACCTTTTAGTAGGTCGGCGTCACCGCTAAGTAGGTCGGCGCTACCGCTGGGTAGGTCGGCGCTACCGCGTGGTAGGTCGGCGCTACCGCTGGGTAGGTCGGCGCTTCCACTGGGTAGGTCGGTGCTACCGCCGGGTAAGTCGGCGCTACCGCTGGGTAGGTCGGCGCTACCGCTGGGTAGGTCGGCGCTACCGCTGAGTAGGTCGGCGCTACAGTTGAGTACGTCGGCGCTACCTTTTAGTAGGTCGGCGCTAACTTTGAGTAGGTCGGCGCCACCGCTAAGTATGTCGGCACTACCGCTGGGTAGGTCGGCGCTACCGCTGGGTAGGTCGGCGCTACCTCTGAGTACGTCGGCGCTACCTTTTAGTAGGTCGGCGCCACCTTTAAGTAGGTCGGCGCCACCGCTAAGTAGGTCGGCGATACCTTTTAGTAGGTCAGCGCTACCTTTATGTAGGTCGGCGCCACCGCTAAGTAGGTCGGCGCTACCGCTGGGTAGGTCGACGCTACCGCTGGGTAGGTCGGCGCTACCGCCGGGTAGGTTGGCGCTACCGCCGGGTAGGTCGGCGCTACCGCTGTTAGGTCGGCGCTACCGCTGAGTAGGTCGGCGCTACAGCTGAGTACGTCGGCGCTACCTTTTAGTAGGTCGGCGCTACCTTTTAGTAGGTCTGCGCCACCGCCAAGTAGTTCGGCGCTACCGCTGAGTAGGTCGGCGCTACCGCTGGGTAAGTCGGCGCTACCGTTTAGTAGGTCGGCGCTACCGCTGGATAGGTCGGCGATTCCGCTGGGTACGTCGGCGCTACCGCTTAGTAGGTCGGCGCTACCTCTGAGAACGTCGGCGCTACCTTTGAGTAGGTCGGCGCTACCAATGCGTAGGTCGGCGCAACCGCTAAGTACGTCGGCGCTACCGCTGATTAGGTCGGCGCTAACGCTGAGTAAGTCGGCGCTACCGCTGAGTAGGTCGGCGCTAACGCTGAGTAAGTCGGCGCTACGCTGAGTAGGTCGGTGCTACCGCCGGGTAGGTCGGTGCTTCCGCCGGGTAGGTCGGCGCTACCGCTGGGTAGGTCGGCGCTACCTCTGAGTACGTCGGCGCTACCTTTTATTTGGTCGGCGCTACCTTTTAGTAGGTCGGCGCCACTGCTAAATAGGTCGGCGCTATCGCTGGGTAGGTCGGCGCTACCGCTGAGTAGGTCGGCGCTACCGCTGAGTAGGTCGGCGCTACCGTTGGGTAGGTCGGCGCTACCGCTGGGTAGGTCGGCGCTACCTCTGAATACGTCGGCGCTACCGCTGGGTAGGTCGGCGCTACCGCTGGGTAGTTCGGCGCTATCTCTGAATACGTCGGCGCTACCTTTTAGTAGGTCGGCGTCACCGCTAAGTAGGTTGGCGCTAACGCTGGGTAGGTCGGCGCTACAGTTGAGTACGTCGGCGCTACCTTTTAGTAGGTCGGCGCTAACTTTGAGTAGGTCGGCGCCATCGCTAAGTAGGTCGGCGCTACCGCTGAGTAGGTCGGCGCTACCGCTGGGTAGGTCGGCGCTACCGCTGGGTAGGTCGGCGCTACCTTTGAGTACGTCGGCGCTACCTTTTACTGGGTCGGCGCTACCTTTAAGTAGGTCGGCGCCACCGCTAAGTAGGTCGGCGCTACCTTTTAGTAGGTCGGCGCTACCTTTATGTAGGTCGGCGCCACCGCTAAGTAGGTCGGCGCTACCGCTGGGTAGGTCGACGCTACCGCTGGGTAGGTCGGCGCTACCGCCGGGTAGGTTGGCGCTACAGCCGGGTAGGTCGGCGCTACCGCTGGGTAGGTCGGCGCTACCGCTGAGTAGGTCGGCGCTACAGCTGTGTACGTCGGCGATACCTTTTAGTAGGTCGGCGCTACCTTTTAGTAGGTCTGCGCCACCGCCAAGTAGTTCGGCGCTACCTTTTAGTAGGTCGGCGCTACCTTTATGTAGGTCGGCGCCATCGCTAAGTAGGTCGGCGCTACCGCTGGGTAGGTCGACGCTACCGCTGGGTAGGTCGGCGCTACCGCTGAGTAGGTCGGCGCAACCGCTGAGTACGTCGACGCTATATTTTAGTAGGTCGGCGCTACCTTTAAGTAGGTCGGCGCTACCGCCGGGCAAGTCCGCGCTACCGCCGGGTAGGTCAGCGCTACCTTTGAGTAGGTCGGCGCTACCGCTGGGTAAGTCGGCGCTACCGCTGGGTAGGTCGGCGCTACCGCTGGGTAGGTCGGCGCTACCGCTGAATACGTCGGCGCTACCTTTTAGTAGGTCGGCGTCACCGCTAAGTAGGTCGGCGCTACCGCTGGGTAGGTCGGCGCTACCGCGTGGTAGGTCGGCGCTACCACTGGGTAGGTCGGCGCTACCGCTGGGTAGGTCGGCGCTACCGCTGAGTAGGTCAGCGCTACAGTTGAGTACGTCGGCGCTACCTTTTAGTAGGTCAGCGCTAACTTTGAGTAGGTCGGCGCCACCGCTAAGTATGTCGGCGCTACCGCTGGGTAGGTCGGCGCTACCGCTGGGTAGGTCGGCGCTACCTCTGAGTACGTCGGCGCTACCTTTTAGTAGGTCGGCGCCACCTTTAAGTAGGTCGGCGCCACCGCTAAGTAGGTCGGCGCTACCTTTTAGTAGGTCGGCGCTACCTTTATGTAGGTCGGCGCCACCGCTAAGTAGGTCGGCGCTACCGCTGGGTAGGTCGACGCTACCGCTGGGTAGGTCGGCGCTACCGCCGGGTAGGTTGGCGCTACCGCCGGGTAGGTCGGCGCTACCGCTTGTTAGGTCGGCGCTACCGCTGAGTAGGTCGGCGCTACAGCTGAGTACGTCGGCGCTACCTTTTAGTAGGTCGGCGCTACCTTTTAGTAGGTCTGCGCCACCGCCAAGTAGTTCGGCGCTACCGCTTAGTAGGTCGGCGCTACCTCTGAGAACGTCGGCGCTACCTTTGAGTAGGTCGGCGCTACCTTTGCGTAGGTCGGCGCAACCGCTAAGTACGTCGGCGCTACCGCTGATTAGGTCGGCGCTAACGCTGAGTAAGTCGGCGCTACCGCTGAGTAGGTCGGCGCTAACGCTGAGTAAGTCGGCGCTACGCTGAGTAGGTCGGTGCTACCGCCGGGTAGGTCGGTGCTTCCGCCGGGTAGGTCGGCGCTACCGCTGGGTAAGTCGGCGCTACCTCTGAGTACGTCGGCGCTACCTTTTATTTGGTCGGCGCTACCTTTTAGTAGGTCGGCGCCACTGCTAAATAGGTCGGCGCTATCGCTGGGTAGGTCGGCGCTACCGCTGAGTAGGTCGGCGCTACCTCTGAATACGTCGGCGCAACCGCTGGGTAGGTCGGCGCTACCGCTGGGTAGTTCGGCGCTACCTCTGAATACGTCGGCGCTACCTTTTAGTAGGTCGGCGTCACCGCTAAGTAGGTTGGCGCTACTGCTGGGTAGGTCGGCGCTACAGTTGAGTACGTCGGCGCTACCTTTTAGTAGGTCGGCGCTAACTTTGAGTAGGTCGGCGCCATCGCTAAGTAGGTCGGCGCTACCGCTGAGTAGGTCGGCGCTACCGCTGGGTAAGTCGGCGCTACCGCTGGGTAGGTCGGCGCTACCTTTAAGTACGTCGGCGCTACCTTTTACTAGGTCGGCGCTACCTTTAAATAGGTCGGCGCCACCGCTAAGTAGGTCGGCGCTACCTTTTAGTAGGTCGGCGCTACCTTTATGTAGGTCGGCGCCACCGCTAAGTAGGTCGGCGCTACCGCTGGGTAGGTCGACGCTACCGCTGGGTAGGTCGGTGCTACCGCCGGGTAGGTTGGCGCTACAGCCGGGTAGGTCGGCGCTACCGCTGGGTAGGTCGGTGCTACCGCCGGGTAGGTTGGCGCTACAGCCGGGTAGGTCGGCGCTACCGCTGGGTAGGTCGACGCTACCGCTGGGTAGGTCGGCGCTACCGCTGAGTAGGTCGGCGCAACCGCTGAGTACGTCGACGCTATATTTTAGTAGGTCGGCGCTACCTTTGAGTAGGTCGGCGCTACCGCCGGGCAAGTCCGCGCTACCGCCGGGTAGGTCAGCGCTACCTTTGAGTAGGTCGGCGCTACCGCTGGGTAAGTCGGCGCTTCCGCTGGGTAGGTCGGCGCTACCGCTGGGTAGGTCGGTGCTACCGCTGAATACGTCGGCGCTACCTTTTAGTAGGTCGGCGTCACCGCTAAGTAGGTCGGCGCTACCGCTGGGTAGGTCGGCGCTACCGCATGGTAGGTCGGCGCTACCGCTGGGTAGGTCGGCGCTACCACTGGGTAGGTCGGCGCTACCGCCGGGTAAGTCGGCGCTACCGCTGGGTAGTTCGGCGCTACCTCTGAATACGTCGGCGCTACCTTTTAGTAGGTCGGCGTCACCGCTAAGTAGGTTGGCGCTACCACTGGGTAGGTCGGCGCTACAGTTGAGTACGTCGGCGCTACCTTTTAGTAGGTCGGCGCTAACTTTGAGTAGGTCGGCGCCATCGCTAAGTAGGTCGGCGGTACCGCTGAGTAGGTCGGCGCTACCGCTGGGTAGGTCGGCGCTACCGCTGGGTAGGTCGGCGCTACCTTTGAGTACGTCGGCGCTACCTTTTACTAGGTCGGCGCTACCTTTAAGTAGGTCGTCGACACCGCTAAGTAGGTCGGCGCTACCTTTTAGTAGGTCGGCGCTACCTTTATGTAGGTCGGCGCCACCGCTAAGTAGGTCGGCGCTACCGCTGGGTAGGTCGACGCTACCGCTGGGTAGGTCGGTGCTACCGCTGGGTAGGTCGGTGCTACCGCCGGGTAGGTTGGCGCTACAGCCGGGTAGGTCGGCGCTACCGCTGGGTAGGTCGACGCTACCGCTGGGTAGGTCAGCGCTACCGCTGAGTAGGTCGGCGCAACCGCTGAGTACGTCGACGCTATATTTTAGTAGGTCGGCGCTACCTTTGAGTAGGTCGGCGCTACCGCCGGGCAAGTCCGCGCTACCGCCGGGTAGGTCAGCGCTACCTTTGAGTAGGTTTGCGCTACCGCTGGGTAAGTCGGCGCTACCGCTGGGTAGGTCGGCGCTACCGCTGGGTAGGTCGGCGCTACCGCTGAATACGTCGGCGCTACCTTTTAGTAGGTCGGCGTCACCGCTAAGTAGGTCGGCGCTACCGCTGGGTAGGTCGGCGCTACCGCGTGGTAGGTCAGCGCTACCGCTGGGTAGGTCGGCGCTACCGCTGGGTAGGTCGGCGCTACCGCTGAGTAGGTCGGCGCTACAGTTGAGTACGTCGGCGCTACCTTTTAGTAGGTCGGCGCTAACTTTGAGTAGGTCGGCGCCACCGCTAAGTATGTCGGCGCTACCGCTGGGTAGGTCGGCGCTACCGCTGGGTAGGTCGGCGCTACCTCTGAGTACGTCGGCGCTACCTTTTAGTAGGTCGGCGCCACCTTTAAGTAGGTCGGCGCCACCGCTAAGTAGGTCGGCGCTACCTTTTAGTAGGTCGGCGCTACCTTTATGTAGGTCGGCGCCACTGCTAAGTAGATCGGCGCTACCGCTGGGTAGGTCGACGCTACCGCTTGGTAGGTCGGCGCTACCGCCGGGTAGGTTGGCGTTCCCTCCGGGTAGGTCGGCGCTACCACTGGGTAGGTCGGCGCTACCGCTGAGTAGGTCGGCGCTACAGCTGAGTACGTCGGCGCTACCTTTTAGTAGGTCTGCGCCACCGCCAAGTAGTTTGGCGCTACCGCTGAGTAGGTCGGCGCTACCGCTGGGTAAGTCGGCGCTACCGTTTAGTAGGTCGGCGCTACCGCTGGATAGGTCGACGCTTCCGCTGGGTACGTCGGCGCTACCGCTTAGTAGGTCGGCGCTACCTCTGAGAACGTCGGCGCTACCTTTGAGTAGGTCGAAGCTACCTTTGCGTTGGTCGGCGCAACCGCTAAGTACGTCGGCGCTACCGCTGATTAGGTCGGCGCTAACGCTGAGTAAGTCGGCGCTACCGCTGAGTAGGTCGGCGCTAACGCTGAGTAAGTCGGCGCTACGCTGAGTAGGTCGGTGCTACCGCCGGGTAGGTCGGTGCTTCCGCCGGGTAGGTCGGCGCTACCGCTGGGTAAGTCGGCGCTACCTCTGAGTACGTCGGCGCTACCTTTTATTTGGTCGGCGCTACCTTTTAGTAGGTCGGCGCCACTGCTAAATAGGTCGGCGCTATCGCTGGGTAGGTCGGCGCTACCGCTGAGTAGGTCGGCGCTACCGCTGAGTAGGTCGGCGCTACCTCTGAATACGTCGGCGCAACCGCTGGGTAGGTCGGCGCTACCGCTGGGTAGTTCGGCGCTACCTCTGAATACGTCGGCGCTACCTTTTAGTAGGTCGGCGTCACCGCTAAGTAGGTTGGCGCTACCGCTGGGTAGGTCGGCGCTACAGTTGAGTACGTCGGCGCTACCTTTTAGTAGGTCGGCGCTAACTTTGAGTAGGTCGGCGCCATCGCTAAGTAGGTCGGCGCTACCGCTGAGTAGGTCGGCGTTACCGCTGGGTAGGTCGGCGCTACCGCTGGGTAGGTCGGCGCTACCTTTGAGTACGTCGGCGCTACCTTTTACTAGGTCGGCGCTACCTTTAAGTAGGTCGGCGCCACCGCTAAGTAGGTCGGCGCTACCTTTTAGTAGGTCGGCGCTACCTTTATGTAGGTCGGCGCCACCGCTAAGTAGGTCGGCGCTACCGCTGGGTAGGTCGACGCTACCGCTGGGTAGGTCGGTGCTACCGCCGGGTAGGTTGGCGCTACTGCCGGGTAGGTCGGCGCTACCGCTGGGTAGGTCGGTTCTACCGCCGGGTAGGTTGGCGCTACAGCCGGGTAGGTCGGCGCTACCGCTGGGTAGGTCGACGCTACCGCTGGGTAGGTCGGCGCTACCGCTGAGTAGGTCGGCGCAACCGCTGAGTACGTCGACGCTATATTTTAGTAGGTCGGCGCTACCTTTGAGTAGGTCGGCGCTACCGCCGGGCAAGTCCGCACTACCGCCGGGTAGGTCAGCGCTACCTTTGAGTAGGTCGGCGCTACCGCTGGGTAAGTCGGCGCTTCCGCTGGGTAGGTCGGCGCTACCGCTGGGTAGGTCGGCGCTACCGCTGAATACGTCGGCGCTACCTTTTAGTAGGTCGGCGTCACCGCTAAGTAGTTCGGCGCTACCGCTGGGTAGGTCGGCGCTACCGCGTGGTAGGTCGGCGCTACCGCTGGGTAGGTCGGCGCTACCACTGGGTAGGTCGGCGCTACCGCCGGGTAAGTCGGCGCTACCGCTGGGTAGTTCGGCGCTACCTCTGAATACGTCGGCGCTACCTTTTAGTAGGTCGGCGTCACCGCTAAGTAGGTTGGCGCTACCGCTGGGTAGGTCGGCGCTACAGTTGAGTACGTCGGCGCTACCATTTAGTAGGTCGGCGCTAACTTTGAGTAGGTCGGCGCCATCGCTAAGTAGGTCGGCGCTACCGCTGAGTAGGTCGGCGCTACCGCTGGGTAGGTCGGCGCTACCGCTGGGTAGGTCGGCGCTACCTTTGAGTACGTCGGCGCTACCTTTTACTAGGTCGGCGCTACCTTTAAGTAGGTCGGCGCCACCGCTAAGTAGGTCGGCGCTACCTTTTAGTAGGTCGGCGCTACCTTTATGTAGGTCGGCGCCACCGCTAAGTAGGTCGGCGCTACCGCTGGGTAGGTCGACGCTACCGCTGGGTAGGTCGGTGCTACCGCCGGGTATGTTGGCGCTACAGCCGGGTAGGTCGGCGCTACCGCTGGGTAGGTCGGTGCTACCGCCGGGTAGGTTGGCGCTACAGCCGGGTAGGTCGGCGCTACCGCTGGGTAGGTCGGCGCTTCCGCTGGGTACGTCGGCGCTACCGCTTAGTAGGTGGGCGCTACCTCTGAGAACGTCGGCGCTACCTTTGAGTAGGTCGGCGCTACATTTGCGTAGGTCGGCGCAACCGCTAAGTACGTCGGCGCTACCGCTGATTAGGTCGGCGCTAACGCTGAGTAAGTCGGCGCTACCACTGAGTAGGTCGGCGCTAACGCTGAGTAAGTCGGCGCTACGCTGAGTAGGTTGGTGCTACCGCCGGGTAGGTCGGTGCTTCCGCCGGGTAGGTCGACGCTACCGCTGGGTAAGTCGGCGCTACCTCTGAGTACGTCGGCGCTACCTTTTATTTGGTCGGCGCTTAATTTTAGTAGGTCGGCGCCACTGCTAAATAGGTCGGCGCTATCGCTGGGTAGGTCGGCGCTACCGCTGAGTAGGTCGGCGCTACCGCTGAGTAGGTCGGCGCTACCTCTGAATACGTCGGCGCAACCGCTGGGTAGGTCGGCGCTACCGCTGGGTAGTTCGGCGCTACCTCTGAATACGTCGGCGCTACCTTTAAGTAGGTCGGCGTCACCGCTAAGTAGGTTGGCGCTACCGCTGGGTAGGTCGGCGCTACAGTTGAGTACGTCGGCGCTACCTTTTAGTAGGTCGGCGCTAACTTTGAGTAGGTCGGCGCCATCGCTAAGTAGGTCGGCGCTACCGCTGAGTAGGTCGGCGCTACCGCTGGGTAGGTTGGCGCTACCGCTGGGTAGGTCGGCGCTACCTTTGAGTACGTCGGCGCTACCTTTTAGTGGGTCGGCGCTACCTTTAAGTAGGTCGGTGCTACCGCCGGGTAGGTTGGCGCTACAGCCGGGTAGGTCGGCGCTACCGCTGGGTAGGTCGACGTTACCGCTGGGTAGGTCGGCGCTACCGCTGAGTAGGTCGGCGCAACCGCTGAGTACGTCGACGCTATATTTTATTAGGTCGGCGCTACCTTTGAGTAGGTCGGCGCTACCGCCGGGCAAGTCCGCGCTACCGCCGGGTAGGTCAGCGCTACCTTTGAGTAGGTCGGCGCTACCGCTGGGTAAGTCGGCGCTTCCGCTGGGTAGGTCGGCGCTACCGCTGGGTAGGTCGGCGCTACCGCTGAATACGTCGGCGCTACCTTTTAGTAGGTCGGGGTCACCGCTAAGTAGGTCGGCGCTGCCGCTGGGTAGGTCGGCGCTACCGCGTGGTAGGTCGGCGCTACCGCTGGGTAGGTCGGCGCTACCACTGGGTAGGTCGGCGCTACCGCCGGATAAGTCGGCGCTACCGCTGGGTAGTTCGGCGCTACCTCTGAATATGTCGGCGATACATTTTAGTAAGTCGGCGTCACCGCTAAGTAGGTTGGCGCTACCGCTGGGTAGGTCGGCGCTACAGTTGAGTACGTCGGCGCTACCTTTTAGTAGGTCGACGCTAACTTTGAGTAGGTCGGCGCCATCGCTAAGTAGGTCGGCGCTACCGCTGAGTAGGTCGGCGCTACCGCTGGGTAGGTCGGCGCTACCGCTGGTTAGGTCGGCGCTACCTTTGAGTACGTCGGCGCTACCTTTTACTAGGTCGGCGCTACCTTTAAGTAGGTCGGCGCCACCGCTAAGTAGGTCGGCGCTACCTTTTAGTAGGTCGGCGCTACCTTTATGTAGGTCGGCGCCACCGCTAAGTAGGTCGGCGCTACCCCTGGGAAGGTCGACGCTACCGCTGGGTAGGTCGGTGCTACCGCCGGGTAGGTTGGCGCTACAGCCGGGTAGGTCGGCGCTACCGCTGGGTAGGTCGGTGCTACCGCCGGGTAGGTTGGCGCTACAGCCGGGTAGGTCGGCGCTACCGCTGGGTAGGTCGACGCTACCGCTGGGTAGGTCGGCGCTACCACTGAGTAGGTCGGCGCAACCGCTGAGTACGTCGACGCTATATTTTAGTAGGTCGGCGCTACCTTTGAGTAGGTCGGCGCTACCGCCGGGCAAGTCCGCGCTACCGCCGGGTAGGTCAGCGCTACCTTTGAGTAGGTCGGCGCTACCGCTGGGTAAGTCGGCGCTACCGCTGGGTAGGTCGGCGCTACCGCTGGGTAGGTCGGCGCTACCGCTGAATACGTCGGCGCTACCTTTTAGTAGGTCGGCGTCACCGCTAAGTAGGTCGGCGCTACCGCTGGGTAGGTCGGCGCTACCGCGTGGTAGGTCGGCGCTACCGCTGGGTAGGT
Organism: Anisus vortex; assembly: GCA_949126835.1. NCBI lineage: Eukaryota > Metazoa > Mollusca > Gastropoda > Planorbidae > Anisus > Anisus vortex. Next base: position 194,294 of record OX421507.1, on the reverse strand, counting down.
CGGCGCTACCACTGGGTAGGTCGGCGCTACCGCCGGGTAAGTCGGCGCTACCGCTGGGTAGGTCGGCGCTACGGCTGGGTAGGTCGGCGCTACCGCTGAGTAGGTCGGCGCTACAGTTGAGTACGTCGGCGCTACCTTTTAGTAGGTCGGCGCTAACTTTGAGTAGGTCGGCGCCACCGCTAAGTATGTCGGCGCTACCGCTGGGTAGGTCGGCGCTACCGCTGGGTAGGTCGGCGCTACCTCTGAGTACGTCGGCGCTACCTTTTAGTAGGTCGGCGCCACCTTTAAGTAGGTCGGCGCCACCGCTAAGTAGGTCGGCGCTACCTTTTAGTAGGTCGGCGCCACCTTTATGTAGGTCGGCGCCACCGCTAAGTAGGTCGGCGCTACCGCTGGGTAGGTCGACGCTACCGCTGGGTAGGTCGGCGCTACCGCCGGGTAGGTTGGCGTTCCCTCCGGGTAGGTCGGCGCTACCACTGGGTAGGTCGGCGCTACCGCTGAGTAGGTCGGCGCTACAGCTGAGTACGTCGGCGCTACCTTTTAGTAGGTCGGCGCTACCTTTTAGTAGGTCTGCGCCACCGCCAAGTAGTTCGGCGCTACCGCTGAGTAGGTCGGCGCTACCGCTGGGTAAGTCGGCGCTACCGTTTAGTAGGTCGGCGCTACCGCTGGATAGGTCGGCGCTTCCGCTAGGTACGTCGGCGCTACCGCTTAGTAGGTCGGCGCTACCTCTGAGAACGTCGGCGCTACCTTTTACTAGGTCGGCGCTACCTTTAAGTAGGTCGGCGCCACCGCTAAGTAGGTCGGCGCTACCTTTTAGTAGGTCGGCGCTACCTTTATGTAGGTCGGCGCCACCGCTAAGTAGGTCGGCGCTACCGCTGGGTAGGTCGACGCTACCGCTGGGTAGGTCGGTGCTACCGCCGGGTATGTTGGCGCTACAGCCGGGTAGGTCGGCGCTACCGCTGGGTAGGTCGGTGCTACCGCCGGGTAGGTTGGCGCTACAGCCGGGTAGGTCGGCGCTACCGCTGGGTAGGTCGGCGCTTCCGCTGGGTACGTCGGCGCTACCGCTTAGTAGGTGGGCGCTACCTCTGAGAACGTCGGCGCTACCTTTGAGTAGGTCGGCGCTACCTTTGCGTAGGTCGGCGCAACCGCTAAGTACGTCGGCGCTACCGCTGATTAGGTCGGCGCTAACGCTGAGTAAGTCGGCGCTACCACTGAGTAGGTCGGCGCTAACGCTGAGTAAGTCGGCGCTACGCTGAGTAGGTTGGTGCTACCGCCGGGTAGGTCGGTGCTTCCGCCGGGTAGGTCGGCGCTACCGCTGGGTAAGTCGGCGCTACCTCTGAGTACGTCGGCGCTACCTTTTATTTGGTCGGCGCTTAATTTTAGTAGGTCGGCGCCACTGCTAAATAGGTCGGCGCTATCGCTGGGTAGGTCGGCGCTACCGCTGAGTAGGTCGGCGCTACCGCTGAATAGGTCGGCGCTACCTCTGAATACGTCGGCGCAACCGCTGGGTAGGTCGGCGCTACCGCTGGGTAGTTCGGCGCTACCTCTGAATACGTCGGCGCTACCTTTAAGTAGGTCGGCGTCACCGCTAAGTAGGTTGGCGCTACCGCTGGGTAGGTCGGCGCTACAGTTGAGTACGTCGGCGCTACCTTTTAGTAGGTCGGCGCTAACTTTGAGTAGGTCGGCGCCATCGCTAAGTAGGTCGGCGCTACCGCTGAGTAGGTCGGCGCTACCGCTGGGTAGGTTGGCGCTACCGCTGGGTAGGTCGGCGCTACCTTTGAGTACGTCGGCGCTACCTTTTAGTGGGTCGGCGCTACCTTTAAGTAGGTCGGTGCTACCGCCGGGTAGGTTGGCGCTACAGCCGGGTAGGTCGGCGCTACCGCTGGGTAGGTCGACGTTACCGCTGGGTAGGTCGGCGCTACCGCTGAGTAGGTCGGCGCAACCGCTGAGTACGTCGACGCTATATTTTATTAGGTCGGCGCTACCTTTGAGTAGGTCGGCGCTACCGCCGGGCAAGTCCGCGCTACCGCCGGGTAGGTCAGCGCTACCTTTGAGTAGGTCGGCGCTACCGCTGGGTAAGTCGGCGCTTCCGCTGGGTAGGTCGGCGCTACCGCTGGGTAGGTCGGCGCTACCGCTGAATACGTCGGCGCTACCTTTTAGTAGGTCGGCGTCACCGCTAAGTAGGTCGGCGCTGCCGCTGGGTAGGTCGGCGCTACCGCGTGGTAGGTCGGCGCTACCGCTGGGTAGGTCGGCGCTACCACTGGGTAGGTCGGCGCTACCGCCGGATAAGTCGGCGCTACCGCTGGGTAGTTCGGCGCTACCTCTGAATATGTCGGCGATACATTTTAGTAAGTCGGCGTCACCGCTAAGTAGGTTGGCGCTACCGCTGGGTAGGTCGGCGCTACAGTTGAGTACGTCGGCGCTACCTTTTAGTAGGTCGATGCTAACTTTGAGTAGGTCGGCGCCATCGCTAAGTAGGTCGGCGCTACCGCTGAGTAGGTCGGCGCTACCGCTGGGTAGGTCGGCGCTACCGCTGGTTAGGTCGGCGCTACCTTTGAGTACGTCGGCGCTACCTTTTACTAGGTCGGCGCTACCTTTAAGTAGGTCGGCGCCACCGCTAAGTAGGTCGGCGCTACCTTTTAGTAGGTCGGCGCTACCTTTATGTAGGTCGGCGCCACCGCTAAGTAGGTCGGCGCTACCCCTGGGTAGGTCGACGCTACCGCTGGGTAGGTCGGTGCTACCGCCGGGTAGGTTGGCGCTACAGCCGGGTAGGTCGGCGCTACCGCTGGGTAGGTCGGTGCTACCGCCGGGTAGGTTGGCGCTACAGCCGGGTAGGTCGGCGCTACCGCTGGGTAGGTCGACGCTACCGCTGGGTAGGTCGGCGCTACCACTGAGTAGGTCGGCGCAACCGCTGAGTACGTCGACGCTATATTTTAGTAGGTCGGCGCTACCTTTGAGTAGGTCGGCGCTACCGCCGGGCAAGTCCGCGCTACCGCCGGGTAGGTCAGCGCTACCTTTGAGTAGGTCGGCGCTACCGCTGGGTAAGTCGGCGCTACCGCTGGGTAGGTCGGCGCTACCGCTGGGTAGGTCGGCGCTACCGCTGAATACGTCGGCGCTACCTTTTAGTAGGTCGGCGTCACCGCTAAGTAGGTCGGCGCTACCGCTGGGTAGGTCGGCGCTACCGCGTGGTAGGTCGGCGCTACCGCTGGGTAGGTCGGCGCTACCACTGGGTAGGTCGGCGCTACCGCCGGGTAAGTCGGCGCTACCGCTGGGTAGGTCGGCGCTACGGCTGGGTAGGTCGGCGCTACCGCTGAGTAGGTCGGCGCTACAGTTGAGTACGTCGGCGCTACCTTTTAGTAGGTCGGCGCTAACTTTGAGTAGGTCGGCGCCACCGCTAAGTATGTCGGCGCTACCGCTGGGTAGGTCGGCGCTACCGCTGGGTAGGTCGGCGCTACCTCTGAGTACGTCGGCGCTACCTTTTAGTAGGTCGGCGCCACCTTTAAGTAGGTCGGCGCCACCGCTAAGTAGGTCGGCGCTACCTTTTAGTAGGTCGGCGCCACCTTTATGTAGGTCGGCGCCACCGCTAAGTAGGTCGGCGCTACCGCTGGGTAGGTCGACGCTACCGCTGGGTAGGTCGGCGCTACCGCCGGGTAGGTTGGCGTTCCCTCCGGGTAGGTCGGCGCTACCACTGGGTAGGTCGGCGCTACCGCTGAGTAGGTCGGCGCTACAGCTGAGTACGTCGGCGCTACCTTTTAGTAGGTCGGCGCTACCTTTTAGTAGGTCTGCGCCACCGCCAAGTAGTTCGGCGCTACCGCTGAGTAGGTCGGCGCTACCGCTGGGTAAGTCGGCGCTACCGTTTAGTAGGTCGGCGCTACCGCTGGATAGGTCGGCGCTTCCGCTGGGTACGTCGGCGCTACCGCTTAGTAGGTCGGCGCTACCTCTGAGAACGTCGGCGCTACCTTTGAGTAGGTCGGCGCTACCTTTGCGTAGGTCGGCGCAACCGCTAAGTACGTCGGCGCTACCGCTGATTAGGTCGGCGCTAACGCTGAGTAAGTCGGCGCTACCGCTGAGTAGGTCGGCGCTAACGCTGAGTAAGTCGGCGCTACGCTGAGTAGGTCGGTGCTACCGCCGGGTAGGTCGGTGCTTCCGCCGGGTAGGTCGGCGCTACCGCTGGGTAAGTCGGCGCTACCTCTGAGTACGTCGGCGCTACCTTTTATTTGGTCGGCGCTACCTTTTAGTAGGTCGGCGCCACTGCTAAATAGGTCGGCGCTATCGCTGGGTAGGTGGGCGCTACCGCTGAGTAGGTCGGCGCTACCGCTGAGTAGGTCGGCGCTACCGTTGGGTAGGTCGGCGCTACCGCTGGGTAGGTCGGCGCTACCTCTGAATACGTCGGCGCAACCGCTGGGTAGGCCGGCGCTACCGCTGGGTAGTTCGGCGCTACCTCTGAATACGTCGGCGCTACCTTTTAGAAGGTCGGCGTCACCGCTAAGTAGGTTGGCGCTACCGCTGGGTAGGTCGGCGCTACAGTTGAGTACGTCGGCGCTACCTTTTAGTAGGTCGGCGCTAACTTTGAGTAGGTCGGCGCCATCGCTAAGTAGGTCGGCGCTACCGCTGAGTAGGTCGGCGCTACCGCTGGGTAGGTCGGCGCTACCGCTGGGTAGGTCGGCGCTACCGCTGGGTAGGTCGGCGCCACCGCTAAGTAGGTCAGCGCTACCGCTGTGTAGGTCGGCGCTACTTTTGAGTACGTCGGCGCTACCTTTTACTAGGTCGGCGCTACCTTTAAGTAGGTCGGCGCCACCGCTAAGTAGGTCGGCACTACCTTTTAGTAGGTCGGCGCTACCTTTATGTAGGTCGGCGCCACCGCTAAGTAGGTCGGCGCTACCGCTGGGTAGGTCGACGCTACCGCTGGGTAGGTCGGCGCTACCGCCGGGTAGGTTGGCGCTACAGCCGGGTAGGTCGGCGCTACCGCTGGGTAGGTCGGCGCTACCGCTGAGTAGGTCGGCGCTACAGCTGTGTACGTCGGCGATACCTTTTAGTAGGTCGGCTCTACCTTGTAGTAGGTCTGCGCCACCGCCAAGTAGTTCGGCGCTACCGCTGAGTAGGTCGGCGCTACCGCTGGGTAAGTCGGCGCTAACGTTTAGTAGGTGGGCGCTACCTCTGAGAACGCCGGCGCTACCTTTGAGTAGGTCGGCGCTACCTTTGAGTAGGTCGGCGAAACCGCTAAGTACGTCGGCGCTACCGCTGATTAGGTCGGCGCTAACGGTGAATAAGTCGGCGCTACCGCTGAGTAGGTCGGCGCTGCCGCCGGGTAGGTAAATGCTTCCGCCGGGTAGGTCGGCGCTACCGCTGGGTAAGTCGGCGCTACCTTTTAGTAGGTCGGCGCTACCTTTGAGTAGGTCGGCGTCACCGCTAAGTAGGTCGGCGCTTTCGCTGGGTAGGTCGGCGCTACCGCTGAGTAGGTCGGCGCTACCGCTGAGAAGGTCGGCGCTACCGCAGGGTAGGTCGGCGCTACCGCTGGGTAGGTCGGCGCTACCTCTGAATACGTCGGCGCTACCTTTTAGTAGGTCGGCGCTACCTTTTAGTAGGTCGGCGTCACCGCTAAGTAGGTCGGCGCTACCGCTGGCTAGGTCGGCGCTACCGCAGGGTAGGTCGGCGCAATCAGCTGGGTAGGTCGGCGCTACCGCTGTGTAGGTCGGCGCTACAGTTAAGTACGTCGGCGCTACCTTTTAATAGGTCTGCGCTAACTTTAAGTAGGTCGGCGCTACCGCTGGGTAGGTCGGCGCTACCTCTGAATAAGTCGGCGCTACCTTTTAGTAGGTCGGCGCTACATTTGAGTAGGTCGGCGCCACCTTTTAGTAGGTCGGCGCTACCTTTTAGTAGGTCGGCGCCACCTTTGAGTAGGTCGGCGCCACCGCTAAGTAGGTCGGCGCTACCGCTGGGTAAGTCGGCGCTACCGCTTGGTAGGTCGGCGCTACCGCTGGGTAGGTCGGCGCTACCGCTGAATACGTCGGCGCTACCTTTTAGTAGGTCGGCGTCACCGCTAAGTAGGTCGGCGCTACCGCTGGGTAGGTCGGCGCTACCGCTGGGTAGGTCGGCGCTACCACTGGGTAGGTCGGCGCTACCGCCGGGTAAGTCGGCGCTACCGCTGGGTAGGTCGGCGCTACCGCTGGGTAGGTCGGCGCTACCGCGTGGTAGGTCGGCGCTACCGCTGGGTAGGTCGGCGCTACCACTGGGTAGGTCGGCGCTACCGCCGGGTAAGTCGGCGCTACCGCTGGGTAGTTCGGCGCTACCTCTGAATACGTCGGCGCTACCTTTTAGTAGGTCGGCGTCACCGCTAAGTAGGTTGGCGCTACCGCTGGGTAGGTCGGCGCTACAGTTGAGTACGTCGGCGCTACCTTTTAGTAGGTCGGCGCTAACTTTGAGTAGGTCGGCGCCATCGCTAAGTAGGTCGGCGCTACCGCTGAGTAGGTCGGCGCTACCGCTGGGTAGGTCGGCGCTACCGCTGGGTAGGTCGGCGCTACCTTTTAGTAGGTCGGCGCTACCTTTATGTAGGTCGGCGCCACCGCTAAGTAGGTCGGCGCCACCTTTAAGTAGGTCGGCGCCACCGCTAAGTAGGTCGGCGCTACCTTTTAGTAGGTCGGCGCTACCTTTATTTAGGTCGGCGCCACCGCTAAGTAGGTCGACGCTACCGCTGGGTAGGTCGACGCTACCGCTGGGTAGGTCGGCGCTACCGCCGGGTAGGTTGGCGCTACCGCCGGGTAGGTCGGCGCTACCGCTGGGTAGGTCGGCGCTACCGCTGAGTAGGTCGGCGCTACAGCTGAGTACGTCGGCGCTACCTTTTAGTAGGTCGGCGCTACCTTTATGTAGGTCGGCGCCACCGCTAAGTAGGTCGGCGCTACCGCTGGGTAGGTCGGCGATACCGCTGGGTAGGTCGGCGCTACCGCTGAGTAGGTCGTCGCTACCGCTGGGTAAGTCGGCGCTACCGTTTAGTAGGTCGGCGCTACCGCTGGATAGGTCGGCGCTTCCGCTGGGTACGTCGGCGCTACCGCTTAGTAGGTCGGCGCTACCTCTGAGAACGTCGGCGCTACCTTTGAGTAGGTCGGCGCTACCTTTGCGTAGGTCGGCGCAACCGCTAAGTACGTCGGCGCTACCGCTGATTAGGTCGGCGCTAACGCTGAGTAAGTCGGCGCTACCGCTGAGTAGGTCGGCGCTAACGCTGAGTAAGTCGGCGCTACGCTGAGTAGGTCGGTGCTACCGCCGGGTAGGTCGGTGCTTCCGCCGGGTAGGTCGGCGCTACCGCTGGGTAAGTCGGCGCTACCTCTGAGTACGTCGGCGCTACCTTTTATTTGGTCGGCGCTACCGCTGGGTAGGTCGGCGCTACCGCCGGGTAGGTCGGCGCTACCGCCGGGCAAGTCCGCGCTACCGCCGGGTAGGTCAGCGCTACCTTTGAGTAGGTCGGCGCTACCGCTGGGTAAGTCGGCGCTTCCGCTGGGTAGGTCGGCGCTACCGCTGGGTAGGTCGGCGCTACCGCTGAATACGTCGGCGCTACCTTTTAGTAGGTCGGCGTCACCGCTAAGTAGGTCGGCGCTACCGCTGGGTAGGTCGGCGCTACCGCGTGGTAGGTCGGCGCTACCGCTGGGTAGGTCGGCGCTACCACTGGGTAGGTCGGCGCTACCGCCGGGTAAGTCGGCGCTACCGCTGGGTAGTTCGGCGCTACCTCTGAATACGTCGGCGCTACCTTTTAGTAGGTCGGCCTCACCGCTAAGTAGGTTGGCGCTACTGCTGGGTAGGTCGGCGCTACAGTTGAGTACGTCGGCGCTACCTTTTAGTAGGTCGGCGCTAACTTTGAGTAGGTCGGCGCCATCGCTAAGTAGGTCGGCGCTACCGCTGAGTAGGTCGGCGCTACCGCTGGGTAGGTCGGCGCTACCGCTGGGTAGGTCGGCGCTACCTTTGAGTACGTCGGCGCTACCTTTTACTAGGTCGGCGCTACCTTTAAGTAGTTCGGCGCCACCGCTAAGTAGGTCGGCGCTACCTTTTAGTAGGTCGGCGCTACCTTTACGTAGGTCGGCGCCACCGCTAAGTAGGTCGGCGCTACCGCTGGGTAGGTCGACGCTACCGCTGGGTAGGTCGGTGCTACCGCCTGGTAGGTTGGCGCTACAGCCGGGTAGGTCGGCGCTACCGCTGGGTAGGTCGGTGCTACCGCCGGGTAGGTTGGCGCTACAGCCGGGTAGGTCGGCGCTACCGCTGGGTAGGTCGACGCTACCGCTGGGTAGGTCGGCGCTACCGCTGAGTAGGTCGGCGCAACCGCTGAGTACGTCGACGCTATATTTTAGTAGGTCGGCGCTACCTTTGAGTAGGTCGGCGCTACCGCCGGGCAAGTCCGCGCTACCGCCGGGTAGGTCAGCGCTACCTTTGAGTAGGTCGGCGCTACCGCTGGGTAAGTCGGCGCTACCGCTGGGTAGGTCGACGCTACCGCTGGGTAGGTCGGCGCTACCGCTGAATACGTCGGCGCTACCTTTTAGTAGGTCGGCGTCACCGCTAAGTAGGTCGGCGCTACCGCTGGGTAGGTCGGCGCTACCGCGTGGTAGGTCGGCGCTACCGCTGGGTAGGTCGGCGCTACCGCTGGGTAGGTCGGCGCTACAGTTGAGTACGTCGGCGCTACCTTTTAGTAGGTCGGCGCTAACTTTGAGTACGTCGGCGCCACCGCTAAGTATGTCGGCGCTACCGCTGGGTAGGTCGGCGCTACCGCTGGGTAGGTCGGCGCTACCTCTGAGTACGTCGGCGCTACCTTTTAGTAGGTCGGCGCCACCTTTAAGTAGGTCTGCGCCACCGCTAAGTAGGTCGGCGCTACCGCTGGGTAGGTCGACGCTACCGCTGGGTAGGTCGGCGCTACCGCCGGGTAGGTTGGCGTTCCCTCCGGGTAGGTCGGCGCTACCACTGGGTAGGTCGGCGCTACCGCTGAGTAGGTCGGCGCTACAGCTGAGTACGTCGGCGCTACCTTTTAGTAGGTCGGCGCTACCTTTTAGTAGGTCTGCGCCAGCGCCAAGTAGTTCGGCGCTACCGTTGAGTAGGTCGGCGCTACCGCTGGGTAAGTCGGCGCTACCGTTTAGTAGGTCGGCGCTACCGCTGGATAGGTCGGCGCTTCCGCTGGGTACGTCGGCGCTACCGCTTAGTAGGTAGGCGCTACCTCTGAGAACGTCGGCGCTACCTTTGAGTAGGTCGGCGCTACCTTTGCGTAGGTCGGCGCAACCGCTAAGTACGTCGGCGCTACCGCTGATTAGGTCGGCGCTAACGCTGAGTAAGTCGGCGCTACCGCTGAGTAGGTCGGCGCTAACGCTAAGTAAGTCGGCGCTATGCTGAGTAGGTCGGTGCTACCGCCGGGTAGGTCGGTGCTTCCGCCGGGTAGGTCGGCGCTACCGCTGGGTAAGTCGGCGCTACCTCTGAGTACGTCGGCGCTACCTTTTATTTGGTCGGCGCTACCTTTTAGTAGGTCGGCGCCACTGCTAAAAAGGTCGGCGCTATCGCTGGGTATGTCGGCGCTACCGCTGAGTAGGTCGGCGCTACCGCTGAGTAGGTCGGCGCTACCGCCGGGCAAGTCCGCGCTACCGCCGGTCAGGTCAGCGCTACCTTTGAGTAGGTCGTCGCTACCGCTGGGTAAGTCGGCGCTACCGCTGGGTAGGTCGGCGCTACCGCTGGGTAGGTCGGCGCTACCGCTGAATACGTCGGCGCTACCTTTTAGTAGGTCGGCGTCACCGCTAAGTAGGTCGGCGCTACCGCTGGGTAGGTCGGCGCTACCGCGTAGTAGGTCGGCGCTACCGCTGGTTAGGTCGGCGCTACCACTGGGTAGGTCGGCGCTACCGCCGGGTAAGTCGGCGCTACCGCTGGGTAGGTCGGCGCTACCGCTGGGTAGGTCGGCGCTACCGCTGAGTAGGTCGGCGCTACAGTTGAGTACGTCGGCGCTACCTTTTAGTAGGTCGGCGCTAAATTTGAGTAGGTCGGCGCCACCGCTAAGTATGTCGGCGCTACCGCTGTGTAGGTCGGCGCTACCGCTGGGTAGGTCGGCGCTACCTCTGAGTACGTCGGCGCTACCTTTTAGTAGGTCGGCGCCACCTTTAAGTAGGTCGGCGCCACCGCTAAGTAGGTCGGCGCTACCTTTTAGTAGGTCGGCGCTACCTTTATGTAGGTCGGCGCCACCGCTAAGTAGGTCGGCGCTACCGCTGGATAGGTCGACGCTACCGCTGGGTAGGTCGGCGCTACCGCTGGGTAGGTCGACGCTACCACTGAGAATGTCGGCGCTACCTCTGAGAACGTCGGCGCTACCTTTGAGTAGGTCGGCGCTACCTTTGAGTAGGTCGGCGCAACCGCTAAGTACGTCGGCGCTACCGCTGAGTAGGTCAGCGCTAACGCTGAGTAAGTCGGCGCTAACGCTGAGTAAGTCGGCGCAACCACTAAGTACGTCGGCGCAACCGATAATTACGTCGGCGCTACCGCTGAGTAGGTCGGCGCTAACGCTGAGTAAGTCGGCGCTACCGCCGGGTAGGTAGGTGCTTCCGCCGGGTAGGTCGGCGCTACCGCTGCGTAAGTCGGCGCTACCTCTGAGTACGTCGGCGCTACCTTTTATTTGGTCGGCGCTACCTTTTAGTAGGTCGGCGCTACTGCTAAATAGGTCGGCGCTATCGCTGGGTAGGTCGGCGCTACCGCTGAGTAGGTCGGAGCTACCGCTGAGAAGGTCGGCGCTACCGCTGGGTAGGTCGGCGCTACCGCTGGGTAGGTCAGCGCTACCTCTGAATACGTCGGCGCTACCTTTGAGTAGGTCGGCGTCACCGCTAAGTAGGTCGGCGCTACCGCTGGGTAGGTCGGCGCTACCGCTGGGTAGGTCGGCGCTACAGCCGGGTAAGTCAGCGCTACCGCTGGATAGTTCGGCGCTACCGCTGGGTAGGTCGGCGATACCGCTGTGTAGGTCGGCGCTACAGTTGAGTACGTCGGCGCTACCTTTTAGTAGGTCGGCGCTAACTTTAAGTAGGTCGTCGCTACCGCTGGGTAGGTCGGCGCTACCTCTGAATACGTCGGCGCTACTTTTTGGTAGGTCGGCGCTACCTTTGAGTAGGTCGGCGTCACCGCTAAGTAGGTCGGCGCTACCGCTGGGTAGGTCTGCGCTACCGCCGGGTAAGTCGGCGCTACCGCTGGGTAGTTCGGCGCTACCGTTGGGTAGGTCGGCGCTACAGGGGAGTAGGTCGGCGCTACAGTTGAGTACGTCGGCGCTACCATTTAGTAGGTCGGCGCTAACTTTGAGTAGGTTGGCGCCACCTTTTAGTAGGTCGGCGCTACATTTTAGTAGGTCGGCGCCACCTTTGAGTAGGTCGGCGCCACCACTAAGTAGGTCGGCGCTACCTCTGGCTAGGTCTGCGCCACCGCTAAATAGGTCGGGGCTACCGCTGGGTAGGTCGGGGCTACCGCTGGGTCGGTCGGTGCTAGCGCTGGGTAGGTCGGCGCTACCGCTGAGTAGGTCAGCGCAACCGCTGAGTACGTTGACGCTATATTTTAGTAGGTCGGCGCTACCGCCGGGCAAGTCTGCGCTACCGCCGGGTAGGTCAGCGCTACCTTTGAGTAGGTCGGCGCTACCGCTGAATACGTCGGCGCTACCTTTTAGTAGGTCGGCGTCACCGCTAAGTAGGTCGGCGCTACCGCTGGGTAGGTCGGCGCTACCGCGTGGTAGGTCGGCGCTACCGCTGGGTAGGTCGGCGCTTCCACTGGGTAGGTCGGTGCTACCGCCGGGTAAGTCGGCGCTACCGCTGGGTAGGTCGGCGCTACCGCTGAGTAGGTCGGCGCTACAGTTGAGTACGTCGGCGCTACCTTTTAGTAGGTCGGCGCTACCTCTGAGTACGTCGGCGCTACCTTTTAGTAGGTCGGCGCCACCGTTAAGTAGGTCGGCGCCACCGCTAAGTAGGTCGGCGCTACCTTTTAGTAGGTCAGCGCTACCTTTATGTAGGTCGGCGCCACCGCTAAGTAGGTCGGCGCTACCGCTGGGTAGGTCGACGCTACCGCTGGGTAGGTCGGCGCTACCGCCGGGTAGGTTGGCGCTACCGCCGGGTAGGTCGGCGCTACCGCTGTTAGGTCGGCGCTACCGCTGAGTAGGTCGGCGCTACAGCTGAGTACGTCGGCGCTACCTTTTAGTAGGTCGGCGCTACCTTTTAGTAGGTCTGCACCACCGCCAAGTAGTTCGGCGCTACCGCTGAGTAGGTCGGCGCTACCGCTGGGTAAGTCGGCGCTACCGTTTAGTAGGTCGGCGCTACCGCTGGATAGGTCGGCGATTCCGCTGGGTACGTCGGCGCTACCGCTTAGTAGGTCGGCGCTACCTCTGAGAACGTCGGCGCTACCTTTGAGTAGGTCGGCGCTACCAATGCGTAGGTCGGCGCAACCGCTAAGTACGTCGGCGCTACCGCTGATTAGGTCGGCGCTAACGCTGAGTAAGTCGGCGCTACCGCTGAGTAGGTCGGCGCTAACGCTGAGTAAGTCGGCGCTACGCTGAGTAGGTCGGTGCTACCGCCGGGTAGGTCGGTGCTTCCGCCGGGTAGGTCGGCGCTACCGCTGGGTAGGTCGGCGCTACCTTTTATTTGGTCGGCGCTACCTTTTAGTAGGTCGGCGCCACTGCTAAATAGGTCGGCGTTATCGCTGGGTAGGTCGGCGCTACCGCTGAGTAGGTCGGCGCTACCGCTGAGTAGGTCGGCGCTACCGTTGGGTAGGTCGGCGCTACCGCTGGGTAGGTCGGCGCTACCTCTGAATACGTCGGCGCTACCGCTGGGTAGGTCGGCGCTACCGCTGGGTAGTTCGGCGCTATCTCTGAATACGTCGGCGCTACCTTTTAGTAGGTCGGCGTCACCGCTAAGTAGGTTGGCGCTAACGCTGGGTAGGTCGGCAATACAGTTGAGTACGTCGGCGCTACCTTTTAGTAGGTCGGCGCTAACTTTGAGTAGGTCGGCGCCATCGCTAAGTAGGTCGGCGCTACCGCTGAGTAGGTCGGCGCTACCGCTGGGTAGGTCGGCGCTACCGCTGGGTAGGTCGGCGCTACCTTTGAGTACGTCGGCGCTACCTTTTACTAGGTCGGCGCTACCTTTAAGTAGGTCGGCGCCACCGCTAAGTAGGTCGGCGCTACCTTTAAGTAGGTCGGCGCTACCTTTATGTAGGTCGGCGCCACCGCTAAGTAGGTCGGCGCTACCGCTGGGTAGGTCGACGCTACCGCTGGGTAGGTCGGCGCTACCGCCGGGTAGGTTGGCGCTACAGCCGGGTAGGTCGGCGCTACCGCTGGGTAGGTCGGCGCTACCGCTGAGTAGGTCGGCGCTACAGCTGTGTACGTCGGCGATACCTTTTAGTAGGTCGGCGCTACCTTTTAGTAGGTCTGCGCCACCGCCAAGTAGTTCGGCGCTACCTTTTAGTAGGTCGGCGCTACCTTTATGTAGGTCGGCGCCATCGCTAAGTAGGTCGGCGCTACCGCTGGGTAGGTCGACGCTACCGCTGGGTAGGTCGGCGCTACCGCTGAGTAGGTCGGCGCAACCGCTGAGTACGTCGACGCTATATTTTAGTAGGTCGGCGCTACCTTTAAGTAGGTCGGCGCTACCGCCGGGCAAGTCCGCGCTACCGCCGGGTAGGTCAGCGCTACCTTTGAATAGGTCGGCGCTACCGCTGGGTAAGTCGGCGCTACCGCTGGGTAGGTCGGCGCTACCGCTGGGTAGGTCGGCGCTACCGCTGAATACGTCGGCGCTACCTTTTAGTAGGTCGGCGTCACCGCTAAGTAGGTCGGCGCTACCGCTGGGTAGGTCGGCGCTACCGCGTGGTAGGTCGGCGCTACCACTGGGTAGGTCGGCGCTACCGCTGGGTAGGTCGGCGCTACCGCTGAGTAGGTCAGCGCTACAGTTGAGTACGTCGGCGCTACCTTTTAGTAGGTCAGCGCTAACTTTAAGTAGGTCGGCGCCACCGCTAAGTATGTCGGCGCTACCGCTGGGTAGGTCGGCGCTACCGCTGGATAGGTCGGCGCTACCTCTGAGTACGTCAACGCTACCTTTTAGTAGGTCGGCGCCACCTTTAAGTAGGTCGGCGCCACCGCTAAGTAGGTCGGCGCTACCTTTTAGTAGGTCGGCGCTACCTTTATGTAGGTCGGCGCCACCGCTAAGTAGGTCGGCGCTACCGCTGGGTAGGTCGACGCTACCGCTGGGTAGGTCGGCGCTACCGCCGGGTAGGTTGGCGCTACCGCCGGGTAGGTCGGCGCTACCGCTTGTTAGGTCGGCGCTACCGCTGAGTAGGTCGGCGCTACAGCTGAGTACGTCGGCGCTACCTTTTAGTAGGTCGGCGCTACCTTTTAGTAGGTCTGCGCCACCGCCAAGTAGTTCGGCGCTACCGCTGAGTAGGTCGGCGCTACCGCTGGGTAAGTCGGCGCTACCGTTTAGTAGGTCGGCGCTACCGCTGGATAGGTCGGCGCTTCCGCTGGGTACGTCGGCGCTACCGCTTAGTAGGTCGGCGCTACCTCTGAGAACGTCGGCGCTACCTTTGAGTAGGTCGGCGCTACCTTTGCGTAGGTCGGCGCAACCGCTAAGTACGTCGGCGCTACCGCTGATTAGGTCGGCGCTAACGCTGAGTAAGTCGGCGCTACCGCTGAGTAGGTCGGCGCTAACGCTGAGTAAGTCGGCGCTACGCTGAGTAGGTCGGTGCTACCGCCGGGTAGGTCGGTGCTTCCGCCGGGTAGGTCGGCGCTACCGCTGGGTAAGTCGGCGCTACCTCTGAGTACGTCGGCGCTACCTTTTATTTGGTCGGCGCTACCTTTTAGTAGGTCGGCGCCACTGCTAAATAGGTCGGCGCTATCGCTGGGTAGGTCGGCGCTACCGCTGAGTAGGTCGGCGCTACCTCTGAATACGTCGGCGCAACCGCTGGGTAGGTCGGCGCTACCGCTGGGTAGTTCGGCGCTACCTCTGAATACGTCGGCGCTACCTTTTAGTAGGTCGGCGTCACCGCTAAGTAGGTTGGCGCTACCGCTGGGTAGGTCGGCGCTACAGTTGAGTACGTCGGCGCTACCTTTTAGTAGGTCGGCGCTAACTTTGAGTAGGTCGGCGCCATCGCTAAGTAGGTCGGCGCTACCGCTGAGTAGGTCGGCGCTACCGCTGGGTAAGTCGGCGCTACCGCTGGGTAGGTCGGCGCTACCTTTGAGTACGTCGGCGCTACCTTTTACTAGGTCGGCGCTACCTTTAAATAGGTCGGCGCCACCGCTAAGTAGGTCGGCGCTACCTTTTAGTAGGTCGGCGCTACCTTTATGTAGGTCGGCGCCACCGCTAAGTAGGTCGGCGCTACCGCTGGGTAGGTCGACGCTACCGCTGGGTAGGTCGGTGCTACCGCCGGGTAGGTTGGCGCTACAGCCGGGTAGGTCGGCGCTACCGCTGGGTAGGTCGGTGCTACCGCCGGGTAGGTTGGCGCTACAGCCGGGTAGGTCGGCGCTACCGCTGGGTAGGTCGACGCTACCGCTGGGTAGGTCGGCGCTACCGCTGAGTAGGTCGGCGCAACCGCTGAGTACGTCGACGCTATATTTTAGTAGGTCGGCGCTACCTTTGAGTAGGTCGGCGCTACCGCCGGGCAAGTCCGCGCTACCGCCGGGTAGGTCAGCGCTACCTTTGAGTAGGTCGGCGCTACCGCTGGGTAAGTCGGCGCTTCCGCTGGGTAGGTCGGCGCTACCGCTGGGTAGGTCGGTGCTACCGCTGAATACGTCGGCGCTACCTTTTAGTAGGTCGGCGTCACCGCTAAGTAGGTCGGCGCTACCGCTGGGTAAGTCGGCGCTACCGCATGGTAGGTCGGCGCTACCGCTGGGTAGGTCGGCGCTACCACTGGGTAGGTCGGCGCTACCGCCGGGTAAGTCGGCGCTACCGCTGGGTAGTTCGGCGCTACCTCTGAATACGTCGGCGCTACCTTTTAGTAGGTCGGCGTCACCGCTAAGTAGGTTGGCGCTACCGCTGGGTAGGTCGGCGCTACAGTTGAGTACGTCGGCGCTACCTTTTAGTAGGTCGGCGCTAACTTTGAGTAGGTCGGCGCCATCGCTAAGTAGGTCGGCGGTACCGCTGAGTAGGTCGGCGCTACCGCTGGGTAGGTCGGCGCTACCGCTGGGTAGGTCGGCGCTACCTTTGAGTACGTCGGCGCTACCTTTTACTAGGTCGGCGCTACCTTTAAGTAGGTCGTCGACACCGCTAAGTAGGTCGGCGCTACCTTTTAGTAGGTCGGCGCTACCTTTATGTAGGTCGGCGCCACCGCTAAGTAGGTCGGCGCTACCGCTGGGTAGGTCGACGCTACCGCTGGGTAGGTCGGTGCTACCGCTGGGTAGGTCGGTGCTACCGCCGGGTAGGTTGGCGCTACAGCCGGGTAGGTCGGCGCTACCGCTGGGTAGGTCGACGCTACCGCTGGGTAGGTCAGCGCTACCGCTGAGTAGGTCGGCGCAACCGCTGAGTACGTCGACGCTATATTTTAGTAGGTCGGCGCTACCTTTGAGTAGGTCGGCGCTACCGCCGGGCAAGTCCGCGCTACCGCCGGGTAGGTCAGCGCTACCTTTGAGTAGGTTTGCGCTACCGCTGGGTAAGTCGGCGCTACCGCTGGGTAGGTCGGCGCTACCGCTGGGTAGGTCGGCGCTACCGCTGAATACGTCGGCGCTACCTTTTAGTAGGTCGGCGTCACCGCTAAGTAGGTCGGCGCTACCGCTGGGTAGGTCGGCGCTACCGCGTGGTAGGTCAGCGCTACCGCTGGGTAGGTCGGCGCTACCGCTGGGTAGGTCGGCGCTACCGCTGAGTAGGTCGGCGCTACAGTTAAGTACGTCGGCGCTACCTTTTAGTAGGTCGGCGCTAACTTTGAGTAGGTCGGCGCCACCGCTAAGTATGTCGGCGCTACCGCTGGGTAGGTCGGCGCTACCGCTGGGTAGGTCGGCGCTACCTCTGAGTACGTCGGCGCTACCTTTTAGTAGGTCGGCGCCACCTTTAAGTAGGTCGGCGCCACCGCTAAGTAGGTCGGCGCTACCTTTTAGTAGGTCGGCGCTACCTTTATGTAGGTCGGCGCCACTGCTAAGTAGATCGGCGCTACCGCTGGGTAGGTCGACGCTACCGCTTGGTAGGTCGGCGCTACCGCCGGGTAGGTTGGCGTTCCCTCCGGGTAGGTCGGCGCTACCACTGGGTAGGTCGGCGCTACCGCTGAGTAGGTCGGCGCTACAGCTGAGTACGTCGGCGCTACCTTTTAGTAGGTCTGCGCCACCGCCAAGTAGTTCGGCGCTACTGCTGAGTAGGTCGGCGCTACCGCTGGGTAAGTCGGCGCTACCGTTTAGTAGGTCGGCGCTACCGCTGGATAGGTCGGCGCTTCCGCTGGGTACGTCGGCGCTACCGCTTAGTAGGTCGGCGCTACCTCTGAGAACGTCGGCGCTACCTTTGAGTAGGTCGAAGCTACCTTTGCGTTGGTCGGCGCAACCGCTAAGTACGTCGGCGCTACCGCTGATTAGGTCGGCGCTAACGCTGAGTAAGTCGGCGCTACCGCTGAGTAGGTCGGCGCTAACGCTGAGTAAGTCGGCGCTACGCTGAGTAGGTCGGTGCTACCGCCGGGTAGGTCGGTGCTTCCGCCGGGTAGGTCGGCGCTACCGCTGGGTAAGTCGGCGCTACCTCTGAGTAATTCGGCGCTACCTTTTATTTGGTCGGCGCTACCTTTTAGTAGGTCGGCGCCACTGCTAAATAGGTCGGCGCTATCGCTGGGTAGGTCGGCGCTACCGCTGAGTAGGTCGGCGCTACCGCTGAGTAGGTCGGCGCTACCTCTGAATACGTCGGCGCAACCGCTGGGTAGGTCGGCGCTACCGCTGGGTAGTTCGGCGCTACCTCTGAATACGTCGGCGCTACCTTTTAGTAGGTCGGCGTCACCGCTAAGTAGGTTGGCGCTACCGCTGGGTAGGTCGGCGCTACAGTTGAGTACGTCGGCGCTACCTTTTAGTAGGTCGGCGCTAACTTTGAGTAGGTCGGCGCCATCGCTAAGTAGGTCGGCGCTACCGCTGAGTAGGTCGGCGCTACCGCTGGGTAGGTCGGCGCTACCGCTGGGTAGGTCGGCGCTACCTTTGAGAACGTCGGCGCTACCTTTTACTAGGTCGGCGCTACCTTTAAGTAGGTCGGCGCCACCGCTAAGTAGGTCGGCGCTACCTTTTAGTAGGTCGGCGCTACCTTTATGTAGGTCGGCGCCACCGCTAAGTAGGTCGGCGCTACCGCTGGGTAGGTCGACGCTACCGCTGGGTAGGTCGGTGCTACCGCCGGGTAGGTTGGCGCTACTGCCGGGTAGGTCGGCGCTACCGCTGGGTAGGTCGGTTCTACCGCCGGGTAGGTTGGCGCTACAGCCGGGTAGGTCGGCGCTACCGCTGGGTAGGTCGACGCTACCGCTGGGTAGGTCGGCGCTACCGCTGAGTAGGTCGGCGCAACCGCTGAGTACGTCGACGCTATATTTTAGTAGGTTGGCTCTACCTTTGAGTAGGTCGGCGCTACCGCCGGGCAAGTCCGCACTACCGCCGGGTAGGTCAGCGCTACCTTTGAGTAGGTCGGTGCTACCGCTGGGTAAGTCGGCGCTTCCGCTGGGTAGGTCGGCGCTACCGCTGGGTAGGTCGGCGCTACCGCTGAATACGTCGGCGCTACCTTTTAGTAGGTCGGCGTCACCGCTAAGTAGTTCGGCGCTACCGCTGGGTAGGTCGGCGCTACCGCGTGGTAGGTCGGCGCTACCGCTGGGTAGGTCGGCGCTACCACTGGGTAGGTCGGCGCTACCGCCGGGTAAGTCGGCGCTACCGCTGGGTAGTTCGGCGCTACCTCTTAATACGTCGGCGCTACCTTTTAGTAGGTCGGCGTCACCGCTAAGTAGGTTGGCGCTACCGCTGGGTAGGTCGGCGCTACAGTTGAGTACGTCGGCGCTACCATTTAGTAGGTCGGCGCTAACTTTGAGTAGGTCGGCGCCATCGCTAAGTAGGTCGGCGCTACCGCTGAGTAGGTCGGCGCTACCGCTGGGTAGGTCGGCGCTACCGCTGGGTAGGTCGGCGCTACCTTTGAGTACGTCGGCGCTACCTTTTACTAGGTCGGCGCTACCTTTAAGTAGGTCGGCGCCACCGCTAAGTAGGTCGGCGCTACCTTTTAGTAGGTCGGCGCTACCTTTATGTAGGTCGGCGCCACCGCTAAGTAGGTCGGCGCTACCGCTGGGTAGGTCGACGCTACCGCTGGGTAGGTCGGTGCTACCGCCGGGTAGGTTGGCGCTACAGCCGGGTAGGTCGGCGCTACCGCTGGGTAGGTCGGTGCTACCGCCGGGTAGGTTGGCGCTACAGCCGGGTAGGTCGGCACTACCGCTGGGTAGGTCGGCGCTTCCGCTGGGTACGTCGGCGCTACCGCTTAGTAGGTGGGCGCTACCTCTGAGAACGTCGGCGCTACCTTTGAGTAGGTCGGCGCTACCTTTGCGTAGGTCGGCGCAACCGCTAAGTACGTCGGCGCTACCGCTGATTAGGTCGGCGCTAACGCTGAGTAAGTCGGCGCTACCGCTGAGTAGGTCGGCGCTAACGCTGAGTAAGTCGGCGCTACGCTGAGTAGGTTGGTGCTACCGCCGGGTAGGTCGGTGCTTCCGCCGGGTAGGTCGGCGCTACCGCTGGGTAAGTCGGCGCTACCTCTGAGTACGTCGGCGCTACCTTTTATTTGGTCGGCGCTACCTTTTAGTAGGTCGGCGCCACTGCTAAATAGGTCGGCGCTATCGCTGGGTAGGTCGGCGCTACCGCTGAGTAGTTCGGCGCTACCGCTGAGTAGGTCGGCGCTACCTCTGAATACGTCGGCGCAACCGCTGGGTAGGTCGGCGCTACCGCTGGGTAGTTCGGCGCTACCTCTGAATACGTCGGCGCTACCTTTAAGTAGGTCGGCGTCACCGCTAAGTAGGTTGGCGCTACCGCTGGGTAGGTCGGCGCTATAGTTGAGTACGTCGGCGCTACCTTTTAGTAGGTCGGCGCTAACTTTGAGTAGGTCGGCGCCATCGCTAAGTAGGTCGGCGCTACCGCTGAGTAGGTCGGCGCTACCGCTGGGTAGGTTGGCGCTACCGCTGGGTAGGTCGGCGCTACCTTTGAGTACGTCGACGCTATATTTTATTAGGTCGGCGCTACCTTTTAGTAGGTCGGCGCTACCTTTATGTAGGTCGGCGCCACCGCTAAGTAGGTCGGCGCTACCCCTGGGTAGGTCGACGCTACCGCTGGGTAGGTCGGTGCTACCGCCGGGTAGGTTGGCGCTACAGCCGGGTAGGTCGGCGCTACCGCTGGGTAGGTCGGTGCTACCGCCGGGTAGGTTGGCGCTACAGCCGGGTAGGTCGGCGCTACCGCTGGGTAGGTCGACGCTACCGCTGGGTAGGTCGGCGCTACCACTGAGTAGGTCGGCGCAACCGCTGAGTACGTCGACGCTATATTTTAGTAGGTCGGCGCTACCTTTGAGTAGGTCGGCGATACCGCCGGGCAAGTCCGCGCTACCGCCGGGTAGGTCAGCGCTACCTTTGAGTAGGTCGGCGCTACCGCTGGGTAAGTCGGCGCTACCGCTGGGTAGGTCGGCGCTACCGCTGGGTAGGTCGGCGCTACCGCTGAATACGTCGGCGCTACCTTTTAGTAGGTCGGCGTCACCGCTAAGTAGGTCGGCGCTACCGCTGGGTAGGTCGGCGCTACCGCGTGGTAGGTCGGCGCTACCGCTGGGTAGGTCGGCGCTACCACTGGGTAGGTCGGCGCTACCGCCGGGTAAGTCGGCGCTACCGCTGGGTAGGTCGGCGCTACCGCTGGGTAGGTCGGCGCTACCGCTGAGTAGGTCGGCGCTACAGTTGAGTACGTCGGCGCTACCTTTTAGTAGGTCGGCGCTAACTTTGAGTAGGTCGGCGCCACCGCTAAGTATGTCGGCGCTACCGCTAGGTAGGTCGGCGCTACCGCTGGGTAGGTCGGCGCTACCTCTGAGTACGTCGGCGCTACCTTTTAGTAGGTCGGCGCCACCTTTAAGTAGGTCGGCGCCACCGCTAAGTAGGTCGGCGCTACCTTTTAGTAGGTCGGCGCCACCTTTATGTAGGTCGGCGCCACCGCTAAGTAGGTCGGCGCTACCGCTGGGTAGGTCGACGCTACCGCTGGGTAGGTCGGCGCTACCACTGGGTAGGTCGGCGCTACCGCCGGGTAAGTCGGCGCTACCGCTGGGTAGTTCGGCGCTACCTCTTAATACGTCGGCGCTACCTTTTAGTAGGTCGGCGTCACCGCTAAGTAGGTTGGCGCTACCGCTGGGTAGGTCGGCGCTACAGTTGAGTACGTCGGCGCTACCATTTAGTAGGTCGGCGCTAACTTTGAGTAGGTCGGCGCCATCGCTAAGTAGGTCGGCGCTACCGCTGAGTAGGTCGGCGCTACCGCTGGGTAGGTCGGCGCTACCGCTGGGTAGGTCGGCGCTACCTTTGAGTACGTCGGCGCTACCTTTTACTAGGTCGGCGCTACCTTTAAGTAGGTCGGCGCCACCGCTAAGTAGGTCGGCGCTACCTTTTAGTAGGTCGGCGCTACCTTTATGTAGGTCGGCACCACCGCTAAGTAGGTCGGCGCTACCGCTGGGTAGGTCGACGCTACCACTGGGTAGGTCGGTGCTACCGCCGGGTAGGTTGGCGCTACAGCCGGGTAGGTCGGCGCTACCGCTGGGTAGGTCGGTGCTACCGCCGGGTAGGTTGGCGCTACAGCCGGGTAGGTCGGCACTACCGCTGGGTAGGTCGGCGCTTCCGCTGGGTACGTCGGCGCTACCGCTTAGTAGGTGGGCGCTACCTCTGAGAACGTCGGCGCTACCTTTGAGTAGGTCGGCGCTACCTTTGCGTAGGTCGGCGCAACCGCTAAGTACGTCGGCGCTACCGCTGATTAGGTCGGCGCTAACGCTGAGTAAGTCGGCGCTACCGCTGAGTAGGTCGGCGCTAACGCTGAGTAAGTCGGCGCTACGCTGAGTAGGTTGGTGCTACCGCCGGGTAGGTCGGTGCTTCCGCCGGGTAGGTCGGCGCTACCGCTGGGTAAGTCGGCGCTACCTCTGAGTACGTCGGCGCTACCTTTTATTTGGTCGGCGCTACCTTTTAGTAGGTCGGCGCCACTGCTAAATAGGTCGGCGCTATCGCTGGGTAGGTCGGCGCTACCGCTGAGTAGTTCGGCGCTACCGCTGAGTAGGTCGGCGCTACCTCTGAATACGTCGGCGCAACCGCTGGGTAGGTCGGCGCTACCGCTGGGTAGTTCGGCGCTACCTCTGAATACGTCGGCGCTACCTTTAAGTAGGTCGGCGTCACCGCTAAGTAGGTTGGCGCTACCGCTGGGTAGGTCGGCGCTATAGTTGAGTACGTCGGCGCTACCTTTTAGTAGGTCGGCGCTAACTTTGAGTAGGTCGGCGCCATCGCTAAGTAGGTCGGCGCTACCGCTGAGTAGGTCGGCGCTACCGCTGGGTAGGTTGGCGCTACCGCTGGGTAGGTCGGCGCTACCTTTGAGTACGTCGACGCTATATTTTATTAGGTCGGCGCTACCTTTTAGTAGGTCGGCGCTACCTTTATGTAGGTCGGCGCCACCGCTAAGTAGGTCGGCGCTACCCCTGGGTAGGTCGACGCTACCGCTGGGTAGGTCGGTGCTACCGCCGGGTAGGTTGGCGCTACAGCCGGGTAGGTCGGCGCTACCGCTGGGTAGGTCGGTGCTACCGCCGGGTAGGTTGGCGCTACAGCCGGGTAGGTCGGCGCTACCGCTGGGTAGGTCGACGCTACCGCTGGGTAGGTCGGCGCTACCACTGAGTAGGTCGGCGCAACCGCTGAGTACGTCGACGCTATATTTTAGTAGGTCGGCGCTACCTTTGAGTAGGTCGGCGATACCGCCGGGCAAGTCCGCGCTACCGCCGGGTAGGTCAGCGCTACCTTTGAGTAGGTCGGCGCTACCGCTGGGTAAGTCGGCGCTACCGCTGGGTAGGTCGGCGCTACCGCTGGGTAGGTCGGCGCTACCGCTGAATACGTCGGCGCTACCTTTTAGTAGGTCGGCGTCACCGCTAAGTAGGTCGGCGCTACCGCTGGGTAGGTCGGCGCTACCGCGTGGTAGGTCGGCGCTACCGCTGGGTAGGTCGGCGCTACCACTGGGTAGGTCGGCGCTACCGCCGGGTAAGTCGGCGCTACCGCTGGGTAGGTCGGCGCTACCGCTGGGTAGGTCGGCGCTACCGCTGAGTAGGTCGGCGCTACAGTTGAGTACGTCGGCGCTACCTTTTAGTAGGTCGGCGCTAACTTTGAGTAGGTCGGCGCCACCGCTAAGTATGTCGGCGCTACCGCTAGGTAGGTCGGCGCTACCGCTGGGTAGGTCGGCGCTACCTCTGAGTACGTCGGCGCTACCTTTTAGTAGGTCGGCGCCACCTTTAAGTAGGTCGGCGCCACCGCTAAGTAGGTCGGCGCTACCTTTTAGTAGGTCGGCGCCACCTTTATGTAGGTCGGCGCCACCGCTAAGTAGGTCGGCGCTACCGCTGGGTAGGTCGACGCTACCGCTGGGTAGGTCGGCGCTACCACTGGGTAGGTCGGCGCTACCGCCGGGTAAGTCGGCGCTACCGCTGGGTAGTTCGGCGCTACCTCTTAATACGTCGGCGCTACCTTTTAGTAGGTCGGCGTCACCGCTAAGTAGGTTGGCGCTACCGCTGGGTAGGTCGGCGCTACAGTTGAGTACGTCGGCGCTACCATTTAGTAGGTCGGCGCTAACTTTGAGTAGGTCGGCGCCATCGCTAAGTAGGTCGGCGCTACCGCTGAGTAGGTCGGCGCTACCGCTGGGTAGGTCGGCGCTACCGCTGGGTAGGTCGGCGCTACCTTTGAGTACGTCGGCGCTACCTTTTACTAGGTCGGCGCTACCTTTAAGTAGGTCGGCGCCACCGCTAAGTAGGTCGGCGCTACCTTTTAGTAGGTCGGCGCTACCTTTATGTAGGTCGGCGCCACCGCTAAGTAGGTCGGCGCTACCGCTGGGTAGGTCGACGCTACCGCTGGGTAGGTCGGTGCTACCGCCGGGTAGGTTGGCGCTACAGCCGGGTAGGTCGGCGCTACCGCTGGGTAGGTCGGTGCTACCGCCGGGTAGGTTGGCGCTACAGCCGGGTAGGTCGGCACTACCGCTGGGTAGGTCGGCGCTTCCGCTGGGTACGTCGGCGCTACCGCTTAGTAGGTGGGCGCTACCTCTGAGAACGTCGGCGCTACCTTTGAGTAGGTCGGCGCTACCTTTGCGTAGGTCGGCGCAACCGCTAAGTACGTCGGCGCTACCGCTGATTAGGTCGGCGCTAACGCTGAGTAAGTCGGCGCTACCGCTGAGTAGGTCGGCGCTAACGCTGAGTAAGTCGGCGCTACGCTGAGTAGGTTGGTGCTACCGCCGGGTAGGTCGGTGCTTCCGCCGGGTAGGTCGGCGCTACCGCTGGGTAAGTCGGCGCTACCTCTGAGTACGTCGGCGCTACCTTTTATTTGGTCGGCGCTACCTTTTAGTAGGTCGGCGCCACTGCTAAATAGGTCGGCGCTATCGCTGGGTAGGTCGGCGCTACCGCTGAGTAGTTCGGCGCTACCGCTGAGTAGGTCGGCGCTACCTCTGAATACGTCGGCGCAACCGCTGGGTAGGTCGGCGCTACCGCTGGGTAGTTCGGCGCTACCTCTGAATACGTCGGCGCTACCTTTAAGTAGGTCGGCGTCACCGCTAAGTAGGTTGGCGCTACCGCTGGGTAGGTCGGCGCTATAGTTGAGTACGTCGGCGCTACCTTTTAGTAGGTCGGCGCTAACTTTGAGTAGGTCGGCGCCATCGCTAAGTAGGTCGGCGCTACCGCTGAGTAGGTCGGCGCTACCGCTGGGTAGGTTGGCGCTACCGCTGGGTAGGTCGGCGCTACCTTTGAGTACGTCGGCGCTAACCTTTTAGTGGGTCGGCGCTACCTTTAAGTAGGTCGGTGCTACCGCCGGGTAGGTTGGCGCTACAGCCGGGTAGGTCGGCGCTACCGCTGGGTAGGTCGACGTTACCGCTGGGTATGTCGGCGCTACCGCTGAGTAGGTCGGCGCAACCGCTGAGTACGTCGACGCTATATTTTATTAGGTCGGCGCTACCTTTGAGTAGGTC
Organism: Anisus vortex; assembly: GCA_949126835.1. NCBI lineage: Eukaryota > Metazoa > Mollusca > Gastropoda > Planorbidae > Anisus > Anisus vortex. The sequence continues at coordinate 169,165 of OX421507.1, read as the reverse complement.
GGCGCTACCGCCGGGCAAGTCCGCGCTACCGCCGGGTAGGTCAGCGCTACCTTTGAGTAGGTCGGCGCTACCGCTGGGTAAGTCGGCGCTTCCGCTGGGTAGGTCGGCGCTACCGCTGGGTAGGTCGGCGCTACCGCTGAATACGTCGGCGCTACCTTTTAGTAGGTCGGCGTCACCGCTAAGTAGGTCGGCGCTACCGCTGGGTAGGTCGGCGCTACCGCGTGGTAGGTCGGCGCTACCGCTGGGTAGGTCGGCGCTACCACTGGGTAGGTCGGCGCTACCGCCGGATAAGTCGGCGCTACCGCTGGGTAGTTCGGCGCTACCTCTGAATATGTCGGCGATACATTTTAGTAAGTCGGCGTCACCGCTAAGTAGGTTGGCGCTACCGCTGGGTAGGTCGGCGCTACAGTTGAGTACGTCGGCGCTACCTTTTAGTAGGTCGGCGCTAACTTTGAGTAGGTCGGCGCCATCGCTAAGTAGGTCGGCGCTACCACTGAGTAGGTTTGCGCTACCGCTGGGTAGGTCGGCGCTACCGCTGGTTAGGTCGGCGCTACCTTTGAGTACGTCGGCGCTACCTTTTACTAGGTCGGCGCTACCTTTAAGTAGGTCGGCGCCACCGCTAAGTAGGTCGGCGCTACCTTTTAGTAGGTCGGCGCTACCTTTATGTAGGTCGGCGCCACCGCTAAGTAGGTCGGCGCTACCCCTGGGTAGGTCGACGCTACCGCTGGGTAGGTCGGTGCTACCGCCGGGTAGGTTGGCGCTACAGCCGGGTAGGTCGGCGCTACCGCTGGGTAGGTCGGTGCTACCGCCGGGTAGGTTGGCGCTACAGCCGGGTAGGTCGGCGCTACCGCTGGGTAGGTCGACGCTACCGCTGGGTAGGTCGGCGCTACCGCTGAATACGTCGGCGCTACCTTTTAGTAGGTCGGCGTCACCGCTAAGTAGGTCGGCGCTACCGCTGGGTAGGTCGGCGCTACCGCGTGGTAGGTCGGCGCTACCGCTGGGTAGGTCGGCGCTACCACTGGGTAGGTCGGCGCTACCGCCGGGTAAGTCGGCGCTACCGCTGGGTAGGTCGGCGCTACCGCTGGGTAGGTCGGCGCTACCGCTGAGTAGGTCGGCGCTACAGTTGAGTACGTCGGCGCTACCTTTTAGTAGGTCGGCGCTAACTTTGAGTAGGTCGGCGCCACCGCTAAGTATGTCGGCGCTACCGCTGGGTAGGTCGGCGCTACCGCTGGGTAGGTCGGCGCTACCTCTGAGTACGTCGGCGCTACCTTTTAGTAGGTCGGCGCCACCTTTAAGTAGGTCGGCGCCACCGCTAAGTAGGTCGGCGCTACCTTTTAGTAGGTCGGCGCCACCTTTATGTAGGTCGGCGCCACCGCTAAGTAGGTCGGCGCTACCGCTGGGTAGGTCGACGCTACCGCTGGGTAGGTCGGCGCTACCGCCGGGTAGGTTGGCGTTCCCTCCGGGTAGGTCGGCGCTACCACTGGGTAGGTCGGCGCTACCGCTGAGTAGGTCGGCGCTACAGCTGAGTACGTCGGCGCTACCTTTTAGTAGGTCGGCGCTACCTTTTAGTAGGTCTGCGCCACCGCCAAGTAGTTCGGCGCTACCGCTGAGTAGGTCGGCGCTACCGCTGGGTAAGTCGGCGCTACCGTTTAGTAGGTCGGCGCTACCGCTGGATAGGTCGGCGCTTCCGCTGGGTACGTCGGCGCTACCGCTTAGTAGGTCGGCGCTACCTCTGAGAACGTCGGCGCTACCTTTGAGTAGGTCGGCGCTACCTTTGCGTAGGTCGGCGCAACCGCTAAGTACGTCGGCGCTACCGCTGATTAGGTCGGCGCTAACGCTGAGTAAGTCGGCGCTACCGCTGAGTAGGTCGGCGCTAACGCTGAGTAAGTCGGCGCTACGCTGAGTAGGTCGGTGCTACCGCCGGGTAGGTCGGTGCTTCCGCCGGGTAGGTCGGCGCTACCGCTGGGTAAGTCGGCGCTACCTCTGAGTACGTCGGCGCTACCTTTTATTTGGTCGGCGCTACCTTTTAGTAGGTCGGCGCCACTGCTAAATAGGTCGGCGCTATCGCTGGGTAGGTGGGCGCTACCGCTGAGTAGGTCGGCGCTACCGCTGAGTAGGTCGGCGCTACCGTTGGGTAGGTCGGCGCTACCGCTGGGTAGGTCGGCGCTACCTCTGAATACGTCGGCGCAACCGCTGGGTAGGCCGGCGCTACCGCTGGGTAGTTCGGCGCTACCTCTGAATACGTCGGCGCTACCTTTTAGAAGGTCGGCGTCACCGCTAAGTAGGTTGGCGCTACCGCTGGGTAGGTCGGCGCTACAGTTGAGTACGTCGGCGCTACCTTTTAGTAGGTCGGCGCTAACTTTGAGTAGGTCAGCGCCATCGCTAAGTAGGTCGGCGCTACCGCTGAGTAGGTCGGCGCTACCGCTGGGTAGGTCGGCGCTACCGCTGGGTAGGTCGGCGCTACCGCTGGGTAGGTCGGCGCCACCGCTAAGTAGGTCAGCGCTACCGCTGAGTAGGTCGGCGCTACTTTTGAGTACGTCGGCGCTACCTTTTACTAGGTCGGCGCTACCTTTAAGTAGGTCGGCGCCACCGCTAAGTAGGTCGGCACTACCTTTTAGTAGGTCGGCGCTACCTTTATGTAGGTCGGCGCCACCGCTAAGTAGGTCGGCGCTACCGCTGGGTAGGTCGACGCTACCGCTGGGTAGGTCGGCGCTACCGCCGGGTAGGTTGGCGCTACAGCCGGGTAGGTCGGCGCTACCGCTGGGTAGGTCGGCGCTACCGCTGAGTAGGTCGGCGCTACAGCTGTGTACGTCGGCGATACCTTTTAGTAGGTCGGCGCTACCTTTTAGTAGGTCTGCGCCACCGCCAAGTAGTTCGGCGCTACCGCTGAGTAGGTCGGCGCTACCGCTGGGTAAGTCGGCGCTAACGTTTAGTAGGTGGGCGCTACCTCTGAGAACGCCGGCGCTACCTTTGAGTAGGTCGGCGCTACCTTTGAGTAGGTCGGCGAAACCGCTAAGTACGTCGGCGCTACCGCTGATTAGGTCGGCGCTAACGGTGAATAAGTCGGCGCTACCGCTGAGTAGGTCGGCGCTGCCGCCGGGTAGGTAAATGCTTCCGCCGGGTAGGTCGGCGCTACCGCTGGGTAAGTCGGCGCTACCTTTTAGTAGGTCGGCGCTACCTTTGAGTAGGTCGGCGTCACCGCTAAGTAGGTCGGCGCTTTCGCTGGGTAGGTCGGCGCTACCGCTGAGTAGGTCGGCGCTACCGCTGAGAAGGTCGGCGCTACCGCAGGGTAGGTCGGCGCTACCGCTGGGTAGGTCGGCGCTACCTCTGAATACGTCGGCGCTACCTTTTAGTAGGTCGGCGCTACCTTTTAGTAGGTCGGCGTCACCGCTAAGTAGGTCGGCGCTACCGCTGGCTAGGTCGGCGCTACCGCTGGGTAGGTCGGCGCAATCAGCTGGGTAGGTCGGCGCTACCGCTGTGTAGGTCGGCGCTACAGTTAAGTACGTCGGCGCTACCTTTTAATAGGTCTGCGCTAACTTTAAGTAGGTCGGCGCTACCGCTGGGTAGGTCGGCGCTACCTCTGAATAAGTCGGCGCTACCTTTTAGTAGGTCGGCGCTACCTTTGAGTAGGTCGGCGCCACCTTTTAGTAGGTCGGCGCTACCTTTTAGTAGGTCGGCGCCACCTTTGAGTAGGTCGGCGCCACCGCTAAGTAGGTCGGCGCTACCGCTGGGTAAGTCGGCGCTACCGCTGGGTAGGTCGGCGCTACCGCTGGGTAGGTCGGCGCTACCGCTGGATAGGTCGGCGCTACCTCTTAGAACGTCGGCGCTACCTTTGAGTAGGTCGGCGCTACCTTTGCGTAGGTCGGCGCAACCGCTAAGTACGTCGGCGCTACCGCTGATTAGGTCGGCGCTAACGCTGAGTAAGTCGGCGCTACCGCTGAGTAGGTCGGCGCTAACGCTGAGTAAGTCGGCGCTACGCTGAGTAGGTCGGTGCTACCGCCGGGTAGGTCGGTGCTTCCGCCGGGTAGGTCGGCGCTACCGTTGGGTAAGTCGGCGCTACCTCTGAGTACGTCGGCGCTACCTTTTAGTAGGTCGGCGCCACCTTTAAGTAGGTCGGCGCCACCGCTAAGTAGGTCGGCGCTACCTTTTAGTAGGTCGGCGCTACCTTTATGTAGGTCGGCGCCACCGCTAAGTACGTCGGCGCTACCGCTGGGTAGGTCGACGCTACCGCTGGGTAGGTCGGCGCTACCGCCGGGTAGGTTGGCGCTACCGCCGGGTAGGTCGGCGCTACCGCTGGGTAGGTCGGCGCTACCGCTGAGTAGGTCGGCGCTACAGCTGAGTACGTCGGCGCTACCTTTTAGTATGTCGGCGCTACCTTTTAGTAGGTCTGCGCCACCGCCAAGTAGTTCGGCGCTACCGCTGAGTAGGTCGGCGCTACCGCTGGGTAAGTCGGCGCTACCGTTTAGTAGGTCGGCGCTACCGCTGGATAGGTCGGCGCTACCTCTTAGAACGTCGGCGCTACCTTTGAGTAGGTCGGCGCTACCTTTGCGTAGGTCGGCGCAACCGCTAAGTACGTCGGCGCTACCGCTGATTAGGTCGGCGCTAACGCTGAGTAAGTCGGCGCTACCGCTGAGTAGGTCGGCGCTAACGCTGAGTAAGTCGGCGCTACGCTGAGTAGGTCGGTGCTACCGCCGGGTAGGTCGGTGCTTCCGCCGGGTAGGTCGGCGCTACCGTTGGGTAAGTCGGCGCTACCTCTGAGTACGTCGGCGCTACCTTTTATTTGGTCGGCGCTACCTTTTAGTAGGTCGGCGCCACTGCTAAATAGGTCGGCGCTATCGCTGGGTAGGTCGGCGCTACCGCTGAGTAGGTCGGCGCTACCGCTGAGTAGGTCAGCGCTACTGTTGGGTAGGTCGGCGCTACCGCTGGGTAGTTCGGCGCTACCTCTGAATACGTCGGCGCTACCTTTTAGTAGGTCGGCGTCACCGCTAAGTAGGTTGGCGCTACCGCTGGGTAGGTCGGCGCTACAGTTGAGTACGTCAGCGCTACCTTTTAGTAGGTCGGCGCTAACTTTGAGTAGGTCGGCGCCATCGCTAAGTAGGTCGGCGCTACCGCTGAGTAGGTCGGCGCTACCGCTGGGTAGGTCGGCGCTACCGCTGGGTAGGTCGGCGCTACCTCTGAGTACGTCGGCGCTACCGCTGGGTAGGTCGGCGCTACCGCTGGGTAGGTCGGCGCCACCGCTAAGTAGGTCAGCGCTACCGCTGAGTAGGTCGGCGCTACCGCTGGGTAGGTCGGCGCTACCGCTGGGTAGGTCGGCGCTACCTTTGAGTACGTCGGCGCTACCTTTTACTAGGTCGGCGCTACCTTTAAGTAGGTCGGCGCCACCGCTAAGTAGGTCGGCACTACCTTTTAGTAGGTCGGCGCTACCTTTATGTAGGTCGGCGCCACCGCTAAGTAGGTCGGCGCTACCGCTGGGTAGGTCGACGCTACCGCTGGGTAGGTCGACGCTACCGCTGGGTAGGTCGGCGCTACCGCCGGGTAGGTTGGCGCTACAGCCGGGTAGGTCGGCGCTACCGCTGGGTAGGTCGGCGCTACCGCTGAGTAGGTCGGTGCTACAGCTGTGTACGTCGGCGATACCTTTTAGTAGGTCGGCGCTACCTTTTAGTAGGTCGGCGTCACCGCTAAGTAGGTCGGCGCTACCGCTGGCTAGGTCGGCGCTACCGCTGGGTAGGTCGGCGGAATCAGCTGGGTAGGTCGGCGCTACCGCTGTGTATGTCGGCGCTACAGTTGAGTACGTCGGCGCTACCTTTTAAAAGGTCAGCGCTAACTTTAAGTAGGTCGGCGCTACCGCTGGGTAGGTCGGCGCTACCTCTGAATACGTCGGCGCTACCTTTTAGTAGGTCGGCGCTACCTTTGAGTAGGTCTGCGCCACCTTTTAGTAGGTCGTCGCTACCTTTTAGTAGGTCGGCGCCACCTTTGAGTAGGTCGGCGCCACCGCTAAGTAGGTCGGCGCTACCGCTGGGTAAGTCGGCGCTACCGCTGGGTAGGTCGGCGCTACCGCTGGGTAGGTCGGCGCTACCGCTGAATACGTCGGCGCTACCTTTTAGTAGGTCGGCGTCACCGCTAAGTAGGTCGGCGCTACCGCTGGGTAGGTCGGCGCTACCGCGTGGTAGGTCGGCGCTACCGCTGGGTAGGTCGGCGCTACCACTGGGTAGGTCGGCGCTACCGCTGGGTAAGTCGGCGCTACCGCTGGGTAGGTCGGCGCTACCGCTGGGTAGGTTGGCGCTACCGCTGAGTAGGTCGGCGCTACAGTTGAGTACGTCGGCGCTACCTTTTAGTAAGTCGGCGCTAACTTTGAGTAGGTCGGCGCCACCGCTAAGTATGTCGGCGCTACCGCTGGGTAGGTCGGCGCTACCGCTGGGTAGGTCGGCGCTGCCTCTGAGTACGTCGGCGCTACCTTTTAGTAGGTCGGCGCCACCTTTAAGTAGGTCGGCGCCACCGCTAAGTAGGTCGGCGCTACCTTTTAGTAGGTCGGCGCTACCTTTATGTAGGTCGGCGCCACCGCTAAGTACGTCGGCGCTACCGCTGGGTAGGTCGACGCTACCGCTGGGTAGGTCGGCGCTACCGCCGGGTAGGTTGGCGCTACCGCCGGGTAAGTCGGCGCTACCGCTGGGTAGGTCGGCGCTAGCGCTGAGTAGGTCGCCGCTAAAGCTGAGTACGTCGGCGCTACCTTTTAGTAGGTCGGCGCTACCTTTTAGTAGGTCTGCGCCACCGCCAAGTAGTTCGGCGCTACCGCTGAGTAGGTCGGCGCTACCGCTGGGTAAGTCGGCGCTACCGTTTAGTAGGTCGGTGCTACCGCTGGATAGGTCGGCGCTTCCGCTGAGTAAGTCGGCGCTACCGCTTAGTAGGTCGGCGCTAACGCTGAGTAAGTCGGCGCTACGCTGAGTAGGTCGGTGCTACCGCCGGGTAGGTCGGTGCTTCCGCCGGGTGGGTCGGCGCTACCGCTGGGTAAGTCGGCGCTACCTCTGAGTACGTCGGCGCTACCTTTTATTTGGTCGGCGCTACCTTTTAGTAGGTCGGCGCCACTGCTAAATAGGTCGGCGCTATCGCTGGGTAGGTCGGCGCTACCGCTGAGTAGGTCGGCGCTACCGCTGAGTAGGTCGGCGCTACCGCTGGGTAAGTCGGCGCTACCGTTTAGTAGGTCGGCGCTACCGCTGGATAGGTCGGCGCTACCGCTGGGCAGGTCGGCGCTACCGCTGAGTAGGTCGGCGCTACCTCTGAGAACGTCGGTGCTACCTTTGAGGAGGTCGGCGCTACCTTTGAGTAGGTCGGCGCAACCGCTAAGTACGTCGGCGCTACCGCTGAGTAGGTCGGCGCTAACGCTGAGTAAGTCGGCGCTACCGCTGAGTAGGTCGGCGCTAACGCTGAGTAAGTCGGCGCAACCGCTAAGTACGTAGGCGCTACCTCTGAGTAGGTCGGCGCTAACGCTGAGTAAGTCGGCGCTACCGCCGGGTAGGTAGGTGCTTCCGCCGGGTAGGTCGGCGCTACCGCTGCGTAAGTCGGCGCTACCTCTGAGTACGTCGGCGCTACCTTTTATTTGGTCGGCGCTACCTTTTAGTAGGTCGGCGCTACTGCTAAATAGGTCGGCGCTATCGCTGGGTAGGTCGGCGCTACCGCTGAGTAGGTCGGCGCTACCGCTGAGAAGGTCGGCGCTACCGCTGGGTAGGTCGGCGCTACCGCTGGGTAGGTCGGCGCTACCTCTGAATACGTCGGCGCTACCTTTTAGTAGGTCGGCGCTACCTCTGAGTAGGTCGGCGTCACCGCTAAGTAGGTCGGCGCTACCGCTGGGTAGGTTGGCGCTACTGCTGGGTCGGTCGGCGCTACCGCCGGGTAAGTAGGCGCTACCGCTGGGTAGTTCGGCGCTACCGCTGGCTAGGTCGGCGCTACCGCTGTGTAGGTCGGCGTTACAGTTGAGTACGTCGGCGCTACCTTTTAGTAGGTCAGCGCTAACTTTAAGTAGGTCGGCGCTACCGCTGGGTAGGTCGGCGCTACTTCTGAATACGTCGGCGCTACCTTTTAGTAGGTCGGCGCTACCTTTGAGTAGGTCGGCGCCACCTTTTAGTAGGTCGGCGCTACCTTTTAGTAGGTCGGCGCCACCTTTGAGTAGGTCGGCGCAACCGCTAAGTAGGTCGGCGCTACCGCTGGGTAGGTCGGCGCTACCTCTGGGTAGGAATGCGCCACCGCTAAGTAGGTCGGGGCTGCCGCTGGGTAGGTCGGCGCTACCGCTGGGTAGGTCGGCGCTACCGCTGAGTAGGTCGGCGCAACCGCTGAGTACGTCGGCGCTACCTTTTATTTGGTCGGCGCTACCTTTTAGTAGGTCGGCGCTACTGCTAAATAGGTCGGCGCTATCGCTGGGTAGGTCGGCGCTACCGCTGAGTAGGTCGGCGCTACCGCTGGGTAGGTCGGCGCTACCGCTGGGTAGGTCAGCGCTACCGCTGGGTAGTTCGGCGCTACCGCTAGGTAGGTCGGCGCTACCGCCGGGTAAGTCGGCGCTACCGCTGGGTAGTTCGGCGCTACCGCTGGGTAGGTCGGCGCTACAGGGGAGTAGATCGGCGCTACAGTTGAGTACGTCGGCGCTACCATTTAGTAGGTCGGCGCTAACTTTAAGTAGGTCGGCGCCACCTTTTAGTAGGTCGGCGCTACCTTTTAGTAGGTCGGCGCCACCTTTGAGAAGGTCGGCGCCACCGCTAAGTAGGTCGGCGCTACCGCTGGGTAGGTCGGCGCTATCTCTGGCTAGGTCTGCGCCATCGCTAAGTAGGTCGGGGCTACTGCTGGGTAGGTCGGGGTTACCGCTGGGTAGGTCGGCGCTACCGCTGGGTAGGTCGGCGCTACCGCTGAGTAGGTCGGCGCAACCGCTGAGTACGTCGGCGCTACCTTTTATTTGGTCGGCGCTACCTTTTAGTAGGTCGGCGCTACTGCTAAATAGGTCGGCGCTACCGCTGAGTAGGTCGGCGCTACCGCTGAGAAGGTCGGCGCTACCGCTGGGTAGGTCGGCGCTACCGCTGGGTAGGTCGGCGCTACCGCTGGGTAGGTCGGCGCTACCTCTGAATACGTCGGCGCTACCTTTTAGTAGCTCGGCGCTACCTTTTAGTAGCTCGGCGCTACCTTTGAGTAGGTCGGCGTCACCGCTAAGTAGGTCGGCGCTACCGCTGGGTAGGTCGGCGCTACCGCTGGGTAGGTCGGCGCTACCTCTGAATACGTCGGCGCTACCTTTTGGTAGGTCGGCGCAACCTTTGAGTAGGTCGGCGTCACCGCTAAGTAGGTCGGCGCTACCGCTGGGTAGGTCTGCGCTACCGCGTGGTAGGTCGGCGCTACAGCTGGGTAGGTCGGCGCTACCGCTAGGTAGGTCGGCGCTACCGCCGGGTAAGTCGGCGCTACCGCTGGGTAGTTCGGCGCTACCGCTGGGTAGGTCGGCGCTACCGCTGGGTAGGACGGCGCTACCGCTTGGTAGGTCGGCGCTACCGCTGGGTAGGTCGGCGCTACCGCTGAGTAGGTCGGCGCTACCGCTGAGTAGGTCGGCGCTACAGTTGAGTACATCGGTGCTACCTTTTAATAGGTCGGCGCTACCTTTTAGAAGGTCGGCGCGACCTTTGAGTAGGTCGGCGCCAACGCTAAGTAGGTCGGCGCTACCGATTGGTAGGTCGGCGCTACCGCTGGGTAAGTAGGCGCTACCGCTGAGTAGGTCGGCGCTACCGCTGAGTAGGTCGGCGCTACCGCTGGGTAGGTCGGCGCTACCGCTGGGTACGTCGGCGCTACCTTTTAGTAGGTCGGCGCTACCGCTGAGTAGGTCGGCGCTACCGCTGGGTAAGTCGGCGCTACCGTTTTGTAGGTCGGCGCTACCTTTGAGTAGGTCTGCGCCACCGCCGGTTAGGTCGGCGCTACCGCTGGGTAGGTTCGCGCTACCGCTGTGTAGGTTGGCGCTACCGCTGGGTAGGTCGGCGCTACCACTGAGTAGGTCGGCGCTACCGCTGGGTAGGTCGGCGCTACCGCTGGGTAGTTCGGCGCTACCTCTGAATACGTCGGCGCTACCTTTTAGTAGGTCGGCGTCACCGCTAAGTAGGTTGGCGCTACCGCTGGGTAGGTCGGCGCTACCGCTGGGTAGGTCGGCGCTACCGCTGGGTAGGTCGGCGCTACCGCTGGGTAGGTCGGCGCTACCGCTGGGTAGTTCGGCGCTACCGCTGGGTAGGTCGGCGCTACCGCTGGGTAGGTCGGCGCTACCGCTGGGTAGGTCGGCGCTACCGCTGGGTAGGTCGGCGCTACCGCTGAGTAGGTCGGCGCTACCGCTGAGTAGGTCGGCGCTACAGTTGAGTACGTCGGCGCTACCTTTTAATATGTCGGCGCTACCTTTTAGTAGGTCGGCGCGACCTTTGAGTAGGTCGGCGCCACCGCTAAGTAGGTCGGCGCTACCGATTGGTAGGTCGGCGCTACCGCTGGGTAAGTAGGCGCTACCGCTGAGTAGGTCGGCGCTACCTTTTAGTAGGTCGGCGCTAACTTTGAGTAGGTCGGCGCCATCGCTAAGTAGGTCGGCGCTACCGCTGAGTAGGTCGGCGCCACCGCTAAGTAGGTCAGCGCTACCGCTGAGTAGGTCGGCGCTACCGCTGGGTAGGTCGGCGCTACCGCTGGGTAGTTCGGCGCTACCTTTGAGTACGTCGGCGCTACCTTTTACTAGGTCGGCGCTACCTTTAAGTAGGTCGGCGCCACCGCTAAGTAGGTCGGCGCTACCTTTTAGTAGGTCGGCGCTACCTTTTTGTAGGTCGGCGCCACCGCTAAGTAGGTCGGCGCTACCGCTGGGTAGGTCGACGCTACCGCTGGGTAGGTCGGCGCTACCGCCGGGTAGGTTGGCGCTACAGCCGGGTAGGTCGGCGCTACCGCTGAGTAGGTCGGCGCTACAGCTGTGTACGTCGGCGCTACCTTTTAGTAAGTCGGCGCTACCTTTTAGTAGGTCTGCGCCACCGCCAAGTAGTTCGGCGCTACCGCTGAGTAGGTCGGCGCTACCGCTGGGTAGGTCGGCTCTACCGCTGAGTAGGTCGGCGCTACAGTTGAGTAGGTCAGCGCTACTGTTGGGTAGGTCGGCGCTACCGCTGGGTAGTTCGGCGCTACCTCTGAATACGTCGGCGCTACCTTTTAGTAGGTCGGCGTCACCGCTAAGTAGGTTGGCGCTACCGCTGGGTAGGTCGGCGCTACAGTTGAGTACGTCAGCGCTACCTTTTAGTAGGTCGGCGCTAACTTTGAGTAGGTCGGCGCCATCGCTAAGTAGGTCGGCGCTACCGCTGAGTAGGTCGGCGCTACCGCTGGGTAGGTCGGCGCTACCGCTGGGTAGGTCGGCGCTACCTCTGAGTACGTCGGCGCTACCGCTGGGTAGGTCGGCGCTACCGCTGGGTAGGTCGGCGCCACCGCTAAGTAGGTCAGCGCTACCGCTGAGTAGGTCGGCGCTACCGCTGGGTAGGTCGGCGCTACCGCTGGGTAGGTCGGCGCTACCTTTGAGTACGTCGGCGCTACCTTTTACTAGGTCGGCGCTACCTTTAAGTAGGTCGGCGCCACCGCTAAGTAGGTCGGCACTACCTTTTAGTAGGTCGGCGCTACCTTTATGTAGGTCGGCGCCACCGCTAAGTAGGTCGGCGCTACCGCTGGGTAGGTCGACGCTACCGCTGGGTAGGTCGACGCTACCGCTGGGTAGGTCGGCGCTACCGCCGGGTAGGTTGGCGCTACAGCCGGGTAGGTCGGCGCTACCGCTGGGTAGGTCGGCGCTACCGCTGAGTAGGTCGGTGCTACAGCTGTGTACGTCGGCGATACCTTTTAGTAGGTCGGCGCTACCTTTTAGTAGGTCGGCGTCACCGCTAAGTAGGTCGGCGCTACCGCTGGCTAGGTCGGCGCTACCGCTGGGTAGGTCGGCGGAATCAGCTGGGTAGGTCGGCGCTACCGCTGTGTATGTCGGCGCTACAGTTGAGTACGTCGGCGCTACCTTTTAAAAGGTCAGCGCTAACTTTAAGTAGGTCGGCGCTACCGCTGGGTAGGTCGGCGCTACCTCTGAATACGTCGGCGCTACCTTTTAGTAGGTCGGCGCTACCTTTGAGTAGGTCTGCGCCACCTTTTAGTAGGTCGTCGCTACCTTTTAGTAGGTCGGCGCCACCTTTGAGTAGGTCGGCGCCACCGCTAAGTAGGTCGGCGCTACCGCTGGGTAAGTCGGCGCTACCGCTGGGTAGGTCGGCGCTACCGCTGGGTAGGTCGGCGCTACCGCTGAATACGTCGGCGCTACCTTTTAGTAGGTCGGCGTCACCGCTAAGTAGGTCGGCGCTACCGCTGGGTAGGTCGGCGCTACCGCGTGGTAGGTCGGCGCTACCGCTGGGTAGGTCGGCGCTACCACTGGGTAGGTCGGCGCTACCGCTGGGTAAGTCGGCGCTACCGCTGGGTAGGTCGGCGCTACCGCTGGGTAGGTTGGCGCTACCGCTGAGTAGGTCGGCGCTACAGTTGAGTACGTCGGCGCTACCTTTTAGTAAGTCGGCGCTAACTTTGAGTAGGTCGGCGCCACCGCTAAGTATGTCGGCGCTACCGCTGGGTAGGTCGGCGCTACCGCTGGGTAGGTCGGCGCTGCCTCTGAGTACGTCGGCGCTACCTTTTAGTAGGTCGGCGCCACCTTTAAGTAGGTCGGCGCCACCGCTAAGTAGGTCGGCGCTACCTTTTAGTAGGTCGGCGCTACCTTTATGTAGGTCGGCGCCACCGCTAAGTACGTCGGCGCTACCGCTGGGTAGGTCGACGCTACCGCTGGGTAGGTCGGCGCTACCGCCGGGTAGGTTGGCGCTACCGCCGGGTAAGTCGGCGCTACCGCTGGGTAGGTCAGCGCTAGCGCTGAGTAGGTCGCCGCTAAAGCTGAGTACGTCGGCGCTACCTTTTAGTAGGTCGGCGCTACCTTTTAGTAGGTCTGCGCCACCGCCAAGTAGTTCGGCGCTACCGCTGAGTAGGTCGGCGCTACCGCTGGGTAAGTCGGCGCTACCGTTTAGTAGGTCGGTGCTACCGCTGGATAGGTCGGCGCTTCCGCTGAGTAAGTCGGCGCTACCGCTTAGTAGGTCGGCGCTAACGCTGAGTAAGTCGGCGCTACGCTGAGTAGGTCGGTGCTACCGCCGGGTAGGTCGGTGCTTCCGCCGGGTGGGTCGGCGCTACCGCTGGGTAAGTCGGCGCTACCTCTGAGTACGTCGGCGCTACCTTTTATTTGGTCGGCGCTACCTTTTAGTAAGTCGGCGCCACTGCTAAATAGGTCGGCGCTATCGCTGGGTAGGTCGGCGCTACCGCTGAGTAGGTCGGCGCTACCGCTGAGTAGGTCGGCGCTACCGCTGGGTAAGTCGGCGCTACCGTTTAGTAGGTCGGCGCTACCGCTGGATAGGTCGGCGCTACCGCTGGGCAGGTCGGCGCTACCGCTGAGTAGGTCGGCGCTACCTCTGAGAACGTCGGTGCTACCTTTGAGGAGGTCGGCGCTACCTTTGAGTAGGTCGGCGCAACCGCTAAGTACGTCGGCGCTACCGCTGAGTAGGTCGGCGCTAACGCTGAGTAAGTCGGCGCTACCGCTGAGTAGGTCGGCGCTAACGCTGAGTAAGTCGGCGCAACCGCTAAGTACGTAGGCGCTACCTCTGAGTAGGTCGGCGCTAACGCTGAGTAAGTCGGCGCTACCGCCGGGTAGGTAGGTGCTTCCGCCGGGTAGGTCGGCGCTACCGCTGCGTAAGTCGGCGCTACCTCTGAGTACGTCGGCGCTACCTTTTATTTGGTCGGCGCTACCTTTTAGTAGGTCGGCGCTACTGCTAAATAGGTCGGCGCTATCGCTGGGTAGGTCGGCGCTACCGCTGAGTAGGTCGGCGCTACCGCTGAGAAGGTCGGCGCTACCGCTGGGTAGGTCGGCGCTACCGCTGGGTAGGTCGGCGCTACCTCTGAATACGTCGGCGCTACCTTTTAGTAGGTCGGCGCTACCTCTGAGTAGGTCGGCGTCACCGCTAAGTAGGTCGGCGCTACCGCTGGGTAGGTTGGCGCTACTGCTGGGTCGGTCGGCGCTACCGCCGGGTAAGTAGGCGCTACCGCTGGGTAGTTCGGCGCTACCGCTGGCTAGGTCGGCGCTACCGCTGTGTAGGTCGGCGTTACAGTTGAGTACGTCGGCGCTACCTTTTAGTAGGTCAGCGCTAACTTTAAGTAGGTCGGCGCTACCGCTGGGTAGGTCGGCGCTACTTCTGAATACGTCGGCGCTACCTTTTAGTAGGTCGGCGCTACCTTTGAGTAGGTCGGCGCCACCTTTTAGTAGGTCGGCGCTACCTTTTAGTAGGTCGGCGCCACCTTTGAGTAGGTCGGCGCAACCGCTAAGTAGGTCGGCGCTACCGCTGGGTAGGTCGGCGCTACCTCTGGGTAGGAATGCGCCACCGCTAAGTAGGTCGGGGCTGCCGCTGGGTAGGTCGGGGCTACCGCTGGGTAGGTCGGCGCTACCGCTTGGTAGGTCGGCGCTACCGCTGAGTACGTCGGCGCTACCTTTTAGTAGGTCGGCGCTACCTTTAAGTAGGTCGGCGCCACCGCTAAGTAGGTCGGCGCTACCTTTTAGTAGGTCGGCGCTACCTTTGTGTAGGTCGGCGCCACCGCTAAGTAGGTCGGCGCTACCTTTATGTAGGTAGGCGCCACCGCTAAATAGGTCGGCGCTACCGCTGGGTAGGTCGACGCTACCGCTGGGTAGGTCGGCGCTACCGCCGGGTAGGTTGGCGCTACAGCCGGGTAGGTCGGCGCTACCGCTGGAGAGGTCGGCGCTACCGCTGAGTAGGTCGGCGCTATAGCTGTGTACGTCGGCGCTACCTTTTAGTAGGTCGGCGCTACCTTTTAGTAGGTCTGCGCCACCGACAAGTAGTTCGACGCTACCGCTGAGTAGGTCGGCGCTACCGCTGGGTAAGTCGGCGCTACCGTTTAGTAGGTCGGCGCTACCGCTGGGTAGGTCGGCGCTACCGCTGGGTAGGTCGGCGCTACTGCTGAGTAGGTCGGCGCTACCTCTGAGAACGTCGGCGCTACCTTTGAGTAGGTCGGCGCTACCGCTGGGTAAGTCGGCGCTACCGTTTAGTAGGTCGGCGCTACCGCTGGGTAGGTCGGCGCTACCGCTGGGTAGGTCGGCGCTACTGCTGAGTAGGTCGGCGCTACCTCTGAGAACGTCGGCGCTACCTTTGAGTAGGTCGGCGCTACCTTTGAGTAGGTCGGCGCTACAGCTGGGTAGGTCGGCGCTACCGCTAGGTAGGTCGGCGCTACCGCCGGGTAAGTCGGCGCTACCGCTGGGTAGTTCGGCGCTACCGCTGGGTAGGTCGGCGCTACCGCTGGGTAGGACGGCGCTACCGCTTGGTAGGTCGGCGCTACCGCTGGGTAGGTCGGCGCTACCGCTGAGTAGGTCGGCGCTACCGCTGAGTAGGTCGGCGCTACAGTTGAGTACATCGGTGCTACCTTTTAATAGGTCGGCGCTACCTTTTAGAAGGTCGGCGCGACCTTTGAGTAGGTCGGCGCCAACGCTAAGTAGGTCGGCGCTTCCGATTGGTAGGTCGGCGCTACCGCTGGGTAAGTAGGCGCTACCGCTGAGTAGGTCGGCGCTACCGCTGAGTAGGTCGGCGCTACCGCTGGGTAGGTCGGCGCTACCGCTGGGTACGTCGGCGCTACCTTTTAGTAGGTCGGCGCTACCGCTGAGTAGGTCGGCGCTACCGCTGGGTAAGTCGGCGCTACCGTTTTGTAGGTCGGCGCTACCTTTGAGTAGGTCTGCGCCACCGCCGGTTAGGTCGGCGCTACCGCTGGGTAGGTTCGCGCTACCGCTGTGTAGGTTGGCGCTACCGCTGGGTAGGTCGGCGCTACCACTGAGTAGGTCGGCGCTACCGCTGGGTAGGTCGGCGCTACCGCTGGGTAGTTCGGCGCTACCTCTGAATACGTCGGCGCTACCTTTTAGTAGGTCGGCGTCACCGCTAAGTAGGTTGGCGCTACCGCTGGGTAGGTCGGCGCTACCGCTGGGTAGGTCGGCGCTACCGCTGGGTAGGTCGGCGCTACCGCTGGGTAGGTCGGCGCTACCGCTGGGTAGTACGGCGCTACCGCTGGGTAGGTCGGCGCTACCGCTGGGTAGGTCGGCGCTACCGCTGGGTAGGTCGGCGCTACCGCTGGGTAGGTCGGCGCTACCGCTGAGTAGGTCGGCGCTACCGCTGAGTAGGTCGGCGCTACAGTTGAGTACGTCGGCGCTACCTTTTAATATGTCGGCGCTACCTTTTAGTAGGTCGGCGCGACCTTTGAGTAGGTCGGCGCCACCGCTAAGTAGGTCGGCGCTACCGATTGGTAGGTCGGCGCTACCGCTGGGTAAGTAGGCGCTACCGCTGAGTAGGTCGGCGCTACCTTTTAGTAGGTCGGCGCTAACTTTGAGTAGGTCGGCGCCATCGCTAAGTAGGTCGGCGCTACCGCTGAGTAGGTCGGCGCCACCGCTAAGTAGGTCAGCGCTACCGCTGAGTAGGTCGGCGCTACCGCTGGGTAGGTCGGCGCTACCGCTGGGTAGTTCGGCGCTACCTTTGAGTACGTCGGCGCTACCTTTTACTAGGTCGGCGCTACCTTTAAGTAGGTCGGCGCCACCGCTAAGTAGGTCGGCGCTACCTTTTAGTAGGTCGGCGCTACCTTTTTGTAGGTCGGCGCCACCGCTAAGTAGGTCGGCGCTACCGCTGGGTAGGTCGACGCTACCGCTGGGTAGGTCGGCGCTACCGCCGGGTAGGTTGGCGCTACAGCCGGGTAGGTCGGCGCTACCGCTGAGTAGGTCGGCGCTACAGCTGTGTACGTCGGCGCTACCTTTTAGTAGGTCGGCGCTACCTTTTAGTAGGTCTGCGCCACCGCCAAGTAGTTCGGCGCTACCGCTGAGTAGGTCGGCGCTACCGCTGGGTAGGTCGGCTCTACCGCTGAGTAGGTCGGCGCTACAGTTGAGTAGGTCAGCGCTACTGTTGGGTAGGTCGGCGCTACCGCTGGGTAGTTCGGCGCTACCTCTGAATACGTCGGCGCTACCTTTTAGTAGGTCGGCGTCACCGCTAAGTAGGTTGGCGCTACCGCTGGGTAGGTCGGCGCTACAGTTGAGTAGGTCAGCGCTACCTTTTAGTAGGTCGGCGCTAACTTTGAGTAGGTCGGCGCCATCGCTAAGTAGGTCGGCGCTACCGCTGAGTAGGTCGGCGCTACCGCTGGGTAGGTCGGCGCTACCGCTGGGTAGGTCGGCGCTACCTCTGAGTACGTCGGCGCTACCGCTGGGTAGGTCGGCGCTACCGCTGGGTAGGTCGGCGCCACCGCTAAGTAGGTCAGCGCTACCGCTGAGTAGGTCGGCGCTACCGCTGGGTAGGTCGGCGCTACCGCTGGGTAGGTCGGCGCTACCTTTGAGTACGTCGGCGCTACCTTTTACTAGGTCGGCGCTACCTTTAAGTAGGTCGGCGCCACCGCTAAGTAGGTCGGCACTACCTTTTAGTAGGTCGGCGCTACCTTTATGTAGGTCGGCGCCACCGCTAAGTAGGTCGGCGCTACCGCTGGGTAGGTCGACGCTACCGCTGGGTAGGTCGACGCTACCGCTGGGTAGGTCGGCGCTACCGCCGGGTAGGTTGGCGCTACAGCCGGGTAGGTCGGCGCTACCGCTGGGTAGGTCGGCGCTACCGCTGAGTAGGTCGGTGCTACAGCTGTGTACGTCGGCGATACCTTTTAGTAGGTCGGCGCTACCTTTTAGTAGGTCGGCGTCACCGCTAAGTAGGTCGGCGCTACCGCTGGCTAGGTCGGCGCTACCGCTGGGTAGGTCGGCGGAATCAGCTGGGTAGGTCGGCGCTACCGCTGTGTATGTCGGCGCTACAGTTGAGTACGTCGGCGCTACCTTTTAAAAGGTCAGCGCTAACTTTAAGTAGGTCGGCGCTACCGCTGGGTAGGTCGGCGCTACCTCTGAATACGTCGGCGCTACCTTTTAGTAGGTCGGCGCTACCTTTGAGTAGGTCTGCGCCACCTTTTAGTAGGTCGTCGCTACCTTTTAGTAGGTCGGCGCCACCTTTGAGTAGGTCGGCGCCACCGCTAAGTAGGTCGGCGCTACCGCTGGGTAAGTCGGCGCTACCGCTGGGTAGGTCGGCGCTACCGCTGGGTAGGTCGGCGCTACCGCTGAATACGTCGGCGCTACCTTTTAGTAGGTCGGCGTCACCGCTAAGTAGGTCGGCGCTACCGCTGGGTAGGTCGGCGCTACCGCGTGGTAGGTCGGCGCTACCGCTGGGTAGGTCGGCGCTACCACTGGGTAGGTCGGCGCTACCGCTGGGTAAGTCGGCGCTACCGCTGGGTAGGTCGGCGCTACCGCTGGGTAGGTTGGCGCTACCGCTGAGTAGGTCGGCGCTACAGTTGAGTACGTCGGCGCTACCTTTTAGTAAGTCGGCGCTAACTTTGAGTAGGTCGGCGCCACCGCTAAGTATGTCGGCGCTACCGCTGGGTAGGTCGGCGCTACCGCTGGGTAGGTCGGCGCTGCCTCTGAGTACGTAGGCGCTACCTTTTAGTAGGTCGGCGCCACCTTTAAGTAGGTCGGCGCCACCGCTAAGTAGGTCGGCGCTACCTTTTAGTAGGTCGGCGCTACCTTTATGTAGGTCGGCGCCACCGCTAAGTACGTCGGCGCTACCGCTGGGTAGGTCGACGCTACCGCTGGGTAGGTCGGCGCTACCGCCGGGTAGGTTGGCGCTACCGCCGGGTAAGTCGGCGCTACCGCTGGGTAGGTCGGCGCTAGCGCTGAGTAGGTCGCCGCTAAAGCTGAGTACGTCGGCGCTACCTTTTAGTAGGTCGGCGCTACCTTTTAGTAGGTCTGCGCCACCGCCAAGTAGTTCGGCGCTACCGCTGAGTAGGTCGGCGCTACCGCTGGGTAAGTCGGCGCTACCGTTTAGTAGGTCGGTGCTACCGCTGGATAGGTCGGCGCTTCCGCTGAGTAAGTCGGCGCTACCGCTTAGTAGGTCGGCGCTAACGCTGAGTAAGTCGGCGCTACGCTGAGTAGGTCGGTGCTACCGCCGGGTAGGTCGGTGCTTCCGCCGGGTGGGTCGGCGCTACCGCTGGGTAAGTCGGCGCTACCTCTGAGTACGTCGGCGCTACCTTTTATTTGGTCGGCGCTACCTTTTAGTAGGTCGGCGCCACTGCTAAATAGGTCGGCGCTATCGCTGGGTAGGTCGGCGCTACCGCTGAGTAGGTCGGCGCTACCGCTGAGTAGGTCGGCGCTACCGCTGGGTAAGTCGGCGCTACCGTTTAGTAGGTCGGCGCTACCGCTGGATAGGTCGGCGCTACCGCTGGGCAGGTCGGCGCTACCGCTGAGTAGGTCGGCGCTACCTCTGAGAACGTCGGTGCTACCTTTGAGGAGGTCGGCGCTACCTTTGAGTAGGTCGGCGCAACCGCTAAGTACGTCGGCGCTACCGCTGAGTAGGTCGGCGCTAACGCTGAGTAAGTCGGCGCTACCGCTGAGTAGGTCGGCGCTAACGCTGAGTAAGTCGGCGCAACCGCTAAGTACGTAGGCGCTACCTCTGAGTAGGTCGGCGCTAACGCTGAGTAAGTCGGCGCTACCGCCGGGTAGGTAGGTGCTTCCGCCGGGTAGGTCGGCGCTACCGCTGCGTAAGTCGGCGCTACCTCTGAGTACGTCGGCGCTACCTTTTATTTGGTCGGCGCTACCTTTTAGTAGGTCGGCGCTACTGCTAAATAGGTCGGCGCTATCGCTGGGTAGGTCGGCGCTACCGCTGAGTAGGTCGGCGCTACCGCTGAGAAGGTCGGCGCTACCGCTGGGTAGGTCGGCGCTACCGCTGGGTAGGTCGGCGCTACCTCTGAATACGTCGGCGCTACCTTTTAGTAGGTCGGCGCTACCTCTGAGTAGGTCGGCATCACCGCTAAGTAGGTCGGCGCTACCGCTGGGTAGGTTGGCGCTACTGCTGGGTCGGTCGGCGCTACCGCCGGGTAAGTAGGCGCTACCGCTGGGTAGTTCGGCGCTACCGCTGGCTAGGTCGGCGCTACCGCTGTGTAGGTCGGCGTTACAGTTGAGTACGTCGGCGCTACCTTTTAGTAGGTCGGCGCTACCTTTGAGTAGGTCGGCGCCACCTTTTAGTAGGTCGGCGCTACCTTTTAGTAGGTCGGCGCCACCTTTGAGTAGGTCGGCGCAACCGCTAAGTAGGTCGGCGCTACCGCTGGGTAGGTCGGCGCTACCTCTGGGTAGGAATGCGCCACCGCTAAGTAGGTCGGGGCTGCCGCTGGGTAGGTCGGGGCTACCGCTGGGTAGGTCGGCGCTACCGCTTGGTAGGTCGGCGCTACCGCTGAGTACGTCGGCGCTACCTTTTAGTAGGTCGGCGCTACCTTTAAGTAGGTCGGCGCCACCGCTAAGTAGGTCGGCGCTACCTTTTAGTAGGTCGGCGCTACCTTTGTGTAGGTCGGCGCCACCGCTAAGTAGGTCGGCGCTACCTTTATGTAGGTAGGCGCCACCGCTAAATAGGTCGGCGCTACCGCTGGGTAGGTCGACGCTACCGCTGGGTAGGTCGGCGCTACCGCCGGGTAGGTTGGCGCTACAGCCGGGTAGGTCGGCGCTACCGCTGGAGAGGTCGGCGCTACCGCTGAGTAGGTCGGCGCTATAGCTGTGTACGTCGGCGCTACCTTTTAGTAGGTCGGCGCTACCTTTTAGTAGGTCTGCGCCACCGACAAGTAGTTCGACGCTACCGCTGAGTAGGTCGGCGCTACCGCTGGGTAAGTCGGCGCTACCGTTTAGTAGGTCGGCGCTACCGCTGGGTAGGTCGGCGCTACCGCTGGGTAGGTCGGCGCTACTGCTGAGTAGGTCGGCGCTACCTCTGAGAACGTCGGCGCTACCTTTGAGTAGGTCGGCGCTACCGCTGGGTAAGTCGGCGCTACCGTTTAGTAGGTCGGCGCTACCGCTGGGTAGGTCGGCGCTACCGCTGGGTAGGTCGGCGCTACTGCTGAGTAGGTCGGCGCTACCTCTGAGAACGTCGGCGCTACCTTTGAGTAGGTCGGCGCTACCTTTGAGTAGGTCGGCGCTACCGCTAAGTACGTCTGCGCTACCTTTTGGTAGGTCGGCGCTACCTCTGAATACGTCGGCGCTACCTATTTGTAGGTCGGCGCTACCTTTGAGTAGGTCGGCGTCACCGCTAAGTAGGTCGGCGCTACCGCTGGGTAGGTCGGCGCTACCGCTGGGTAGGTCGGCGCTACAGCCGGGTAAGTCAGCGCTACCGCTGGGTAGTTCGGCGCTATTGCTGGGTAGGTCGGCGCTACAGTTGAGTACGTCGGCGCTACCATTTAGTAGGTCGGCGCTAATTTAAGTAGGTCGGCGCTACCGCTGGGTAGGTCGGCGCTACCTCTGAATACGTCTGCGCTACCTTTTGGTAGGTCGGCGCTACCTTTGAGTAGGTCGGCGTCACCGCTAAGTAGGTCGGCGCTACCGCTGGGTAGGTCTGCGCTAACGCTTGGTAGGTCAGCGCTACCGCTGGGTAGGTCGGCGCTACCGCTAGGTAGGTCGGCGCTACCGCCGGGTAAGTCGGCGCTACCGCTGGGTAGTTCGGCGCTACTGCTGGGTAGGTCGGCGCTACAGGGGAGTAGATCGGCGCTACAGTTGAGTACGTCGGCGCTACCATTTAGTAGGTCGGCGCTAACTTTAAGTAGGTCGGCGCCACCTTTTAGTAGGTCGGCGCTACCTTTTAGTAGGTCGGCGCCACCTTTGAGAAGGTCGGCGCCACCGCTAAGTAGGTCGGCGCTACCGCTGGGTAGGTCGGCGCTACCTCTGGCTAGGTCTGCGCCACCGCTAAGTAGGTCGGGGCTACCGCTGGGTAGGTCGGGGCTACCGCTGGGTAGGTCGGCGCTACCGCTGGGTAGGTCGGCGCTACCGCTGAGTAGGTCGGCGCAACCGCTGAGTACGTCGGCGCTACCTTTTATTTGGTCGGCGCTACCTTTTAGTAGGTCGGCGCTACTGCTAAATAGGTCGGCGCTATCGCTGGGTAGGTCGGCGCTACCGCTGAGTAGGTCGGCGCTACCGCTGGGTAGGTCGGCGCTACCGCTGGGTAGGTCAGCGCTACCGCTGGGTAGTTCGGCGCTACCGCTAGGTAGGTCGGCGCTACCGCCGGGTAAGTCGGCGCTACCGCTGGGTAGTTCGGCGCTACCGCTGGGTAGGTCGGCGCTACAGGGGAGTAGATCGGCGCTACAGTTGAGTACGTCGGCGCTACCATTTAGTAGGTCGGCGCTAACTTTAAGTAGGTCGGCGCCACCTTTTAGTAGGTCGGCGCTACCTTTTAGTAGGTCGGCGCCACCTTTGAGAAGGTCGGCGCCACCGCTAAGTAGGTCGGCGCTACCGCTGGGTAGGTCGGCGCTATCTCTGGCTAGGTCTGCGCCATCGCTAAGTAGGTCGGGGCTACTGCTGGGTAGGTCGGGGCTACCGCTGGGTAGGTCGGCGCTACCGCTGGGTAGGTCGGCGCTACCGCTGAGTAGGTCGGCGCAACCGCTGAGTACGTCGGCGCTACCTTTTATTTGGTCGGCGCTACCTTTTAGTAGGTCGGCGCTACTGCTAAATAGGTCGGCGCTACCGCTGAGTAGGTCGGCGCTACCGCTGAGAAGGTCGGCGCTACCGCTGGGTAGGTCGGCGCTACCGCTGGGTAGGTCGGCGCTACCGCTGGGTAGGTCGGCGCTACCTCTGAATACGTCGGCGCTACCTTTTAGTAGCTCGGCGCTACCTTTTAGTAGCTCGGCGCTACCTTTGAGTAGGTCGGCGTCACCGCTAAGTAGGTCGGCGCTACCCTGGGTAGGTCGGCGCTACCGCTGGGTAGGTCGGCGCTACCTCTGAATACGTCGGCGCTACCTTTTGGTAGGTCGGCGCAACCTTTGAGTAGGTCGGCGTCACCGCTAAGTAGGTCGGCGCTACCGCTGGGTAGGTCTGCGCTACCGCGTGGTAGGTCGGCGCTACAGCTGGGTAGGTCGGCGCTACCGCTAGGTAGGTCGGCGCTACCGCCGGGTAAGTCGGCGCTACCGCTGGGTAGTTCGGCGCTACCGCTGGGTAGGTCGACGCTACCGCTGGGTAGGACGGCGCTACCGCTTGGTAGGTCGGCGCTACCGCTGGGTAGGTCGGCGCTACCGCTGAGTAGGTCGGCGCTACCGCTGAGTAGGTCGGCGCTACAGTTGAGTACATCGGTGCTACCTTTTAATAGGTCGGCGCTACCTTTTAGAAGGTCGGCGCGACCTTTGAGTAGGTCGGCGCCAACGCTAAGTAGGTCGGCGCTACCGATTGGTAGGTCGGCGCTACCGCTGGGTAAGTAGGCGCTACCGCTGAGTAGGTCGGCGCTACCGCTGAGTAGGTCGGCGCTACCGCTGGGTAGGTCGGCGCTACCGCTGGGTACGTCGGCGCTACCTTTTAGTAGGTCGGCGCTACCGCTGAGTAGGTCGGCGCTACCGCTGGGTAAGTCGGCGCTACCGTTTTGTAGGTCGGCGCTACCTTTGAGTAGGTCTGCGCCACCGCCGGTTAGGTCGGCGCTACCGCTGGGTAGGTTCGCGCTACCGCTGTGTAGGTTGGCGCTACCGCTGGGTAGGTCGGCGCTACCACTGAGTAGGTCGGCACTACCGCTGGGTAGGTCGGCGCTACCGCTGGGTAGTTCGGCGCTACCTCTGAATACGTCGGCGCTACCTTTTAGTAGGTCGGCGTCACCGCTAAGTAGGTTGGCGCTACCGCTGGGTAGGTCGGCGCTACCGCTGGGTAGGTCGGCGCTACCGCTGGGTAGGTCGGCGCTACCGCTGGGTAGGTCGGCGCTACCGCTGGGTAGTTCGGCGCTACCGCTGGGTAGGTCGGCGCTACCGCTGGGTAGGTCGGCGCTACCGCTGGGTAGGTCGGCGCTACCGCTGGGTAGGTCGGCGCTACCGCTGAGTAGGTCGGCGCTACCGCTGAGTAGGTCGGCGCTACAGTTGAGTACGTCGGCGCTACCTTTTAATATGTCGGCGCTACCTTTTAGTAGGTCGGCGCGACCTTTGAGTAGGTCGGCGCCACCGCTAAGTAGGTCGGCGCTACCGATTGGTAGGTCGGCGCTACCGCTGGGTAAGTAGGCGCTACCGCTGAGTAGGTCGGCGCTACCTTTTAGTAGGTCGGCGCTAACTTTGAGTAGGTCGGCGCCATCGCTAAGTAGGTCGGCGCTACCGCTGAGTAGGTCGGCGCCACCGCTAAGTAGGTCAGCGCTACCGCTGAGTAGGTCGGCGCTACCGCTGGGTAGGTCGGCGCTACCGCTGGGTAGTTCGGCGCTACCTTTGAGTACGTCGGCGCTACCTTTTACTAGGTCGGCGCTACCTTTAAGTAGGTCGGCGCCACCGCTAAGTAGGTCGGCGCTACCTTTTAGTAGGTCGGCGCTACCTTTTTGTAGGTCGGCGCCACCGCTAAGTAGGTCGGCGCTACCGCTGGGTAGGTCGACGCTACCGCTGGGTAGGTCGGCGCTACCGCCGGGTAGGTTGGCGCTACAGCCGGGTAGGTCGGCGCTACCGCTGAGTAGGTCGGCGCTACAGCTGTGTACGTCGGCGCTACCTTTTAGTAGGTCGGCGCTACCTTTTAGTAGGTCTGCGCCACCGCCAAGTAGTTCGGCGCTACCGCTGAGTAGGTCGGCGCTACCGCTGGGTAGGTCGGCTCTACCGCTGAGTAGGTCGGCGCTACAGTTGAGTACGTCGGCGCTACCTTTTAATAGGTCGGCGCTACCTTTTAATGGGTCGGCGCGACCTTTGAGTAGGTCGGCGCCACCGCTAAGTAGGTCGGCGCTACCGATTTGTAGATCGGCGCTACCGCTGGGTAAGTAGGCGCTACCGCTGAGTAGGTCGGCGCTACCTTTTAGTAGGTCGGCGCTAACTTTGAGTAGGTCGGCGCCATCGCTAAGTAGGTCGGCGCTACCGCTGAGTAGGTCGGCGCCACCGCTAAGTAGGTCAGCGCTACCGCTGAGTAGGTCGGCGCTACCGCTGGGTAGGTCGGCGCTACCGCTGGGTAGTTCGGCGCTACCTTTGAGTACGTCGGCGCTACCTTTTACTAGGTCGGCGCTACCTTTAAGTAGGTCGGCGCCACCGCTAAGTAGGTCGGCGCTACCTTTTAGTAGGTCGGCGCTACCTTTTTGTAGGTCGGCGCCACCGCTAAGTAGGTCGGCGCTACCGCTGGGTAGGTCGACGCTACCGCTGGGTAGGTCGGCGCTACCGCCGGGTAGGTTGGCGCTACAGCCGCGTAGGTCGGCGACACCGCTGGGTAGGTCGGCGCTACCGCTGAGTAGGTCGGCGCTACAGCTGTGTACGTCGGCGCTACCTTTTAGTAGGTCGGCGCTACCTTTTAGTAGGTCTGCGCCACCGCCAAGTAGTTCGGCGCTACCGCTGAGTAGTTCGGCGCTACCGCTGGGTAAGTCGGCGCTAACGTTTAGTAGGTGGGCGCTACCTCTGAGAACGTCGGCGCTACCTTTGAGTAGGTCGGCGCTACCTTTGAGTAGGTCGGCGCTAACGCTGAGTAAGTCGGCGCTACCGCTGAGTAGGTCGGCGCTAACGCTGAGTAAGTCGGCGCTACGCTGAGTAGGTTGGTGCTACCGCCGGGTAGGTCGGTGCTTCCGCCGGGTAGGTCGGCGCTACCGCTGGGTAAGTCGGCGCTACCTCTGAGTACGTCGGCGCTACCTTTTATTTGGTCGGCGCTACCTTTT
Organism: Anisus vortex; assembly: GCA_949126835.1. Taxonomy (NCBI): domain Eukaryota; kingdom Metazoa; phylum Mollusca; class Gastropoda; family Planorbidae; genus Anisus; species Anisus vortex. The sequence continues at coordinate 143,432 of OX421507.1, read as the reverse complement.
AGTAGGTCGGCGCCACTGCTAAATAGGTCGGCGCTATCGCTGGGTAGGTCGGCGCTACCGCTGAGTAGTTCGGCGCTACCGCTGAGTAGGTCGGCGCTACCTCTGAATACGTCGGCGCAACCGCTGGGTAGGTCGGCGCTACCGCTGGGTAGTTCGGCGCTACCTCTGAATACGTCGGCGCTACCTTTAAGTAGGTCGGCGTCACCGCTAAGTAGGTTGGCGCTACCGCTGGGTAGGTCGGCGCTATAGTTGAGTACGTCGGCGCTACCTTTTAGTAGGTCGGCGCTAACTTTGAGTAGGTCGGCGCCATCGCTAAGTAGGTCGGCGCTACCGCTGAGTAGGTCGGCGCTACCGCTGGGTAGGTTGGCGCTACCGCTGGGTAGGTCGGCGCTACCTTTGAGTACGTCGGCGCTACCTTTTAGTGGGTCGGCGCTACCTTTAAGTAGGTCGGTGCTACCGCCGGGTAGGTTGGCGCTACAGCCGGGTAGGTCGGCGCTACCGCTGGGTAGGTCGACGTTACCGCTGGGTATGTCGGCGCTACCGCTGAGTAGGTCGGCGCAACCGCTGAGTACGTCGACGCTATATTTTATTAGGTCGGCGCTACCTTTGAGTAGGTCGGCGCTACCGCCGGGCAAGTCCGCGCTACCGCCGGGTAGGTCAGCGCTACCTTTGAGTAGGTCGGCGCTACCGCTGGGTAAGTCGGCGCTTCCGCTGGGTAGGTCGGCGCTACCGCTGGGTAGGTCGGCGCTACCGCTGAATACGTCGGCGCTACCTTTTAGTAGGTCGGCGTCACCGCTAAGTAGGTCGGCGCTACCGCTGGGTAGGTCGGCGCTACCACTGGGTAGGTCGGCGCTACCGCCGGATAAGTCGGCGCTACCGCTGGGTAGTTCGGCGCTACCTCTGAATATGTCGGCGATACATTTTAGTAAGTCGGCGTCACCGTTAAGTAGGTTGGCGCTACCGCTGGGTAGGTCGGCGCTACAGTTGAGTACGTCGGCGCTACCTTTTAGTAGGTCGGCGCTAACTTTGAGTAGGTCGGCGCCATCGCTAAGTAGGTCGGCGCTACCGCTGAGTAGGTCGGCGCTACCGCTGGGTAGGTCGGCGCTACCGCTGGTTAGGTCGGCGCTACCTTTGAGTACGTCGGCGCTACCTTTTACTAGGTCGGCGCTACCTTTAAGTAGGTCGGCGCCACCGCTAAGTAGGTCGGCGCTACCTTTTAGTAGGTCGGCGCTACCTTTATGTAGGTCGGCGCCACCGCTAAGTAGGTCGGCGCTACCCCTGGGTAGGTCGACGCTACCGCTGGGTAGGTCGGTGCTACCGCCGGGTAGGTTGGCGCTACAGCCGGGTAGGTCGGCGCTACCGCTGGGTAGGTCGGTGCTACCGCCGGGTAGGTTGGCGCTACAGCCGGGTAGGTCGGCGCTACCACTGGGTAGGTCGACGCTACCGCTGGGTAGGTCGGCGCTACCACTGAGTAGGTCGACGCTATATTTTAGTAGGTCGGCGCTACCTTTGAGTAGGTCGGCGCTACCGCCGGGCAAGTCCGCGCTACCGCCGGGTAGGTCAGCGCTACCTTTGAGTAGGTCGGCGCTACCGCTGGGTAAGTCGGCGCTACCGCTGGGTAGGTCGGCGCTACCGCTGGGTAGGTCGGCGCTACCGCTGAATACGTCGGCGCTACCTTTTAGTAGGTCGGCGTCACCGCTAAGTAGGTCGGCGCTACCGCTGGGTAGGTCGGCGCTACCGCGTGGTAGGTCGGCGCTACCGCTGGGTAGGTCGGCGCTACCACTGGGTAGGTCGGCGCTACCGCCGGGTAAGTCGGCGCTACCGCTGGGTAGGTCGGCGCTACCGCTGGGTAGGTCGGCGCTACCGCTGAGTAGGTCGGCGCTACAGTTGAGTACGTCGGCGCTACCTTTTAGTAGGTCGGCGCTAACTTTGAGTAGGTCGGCGCCACCGCTAAGTATGTCGGCGCTACCGCTGGGTAGGTCGGCGCTACCGCTGGGTAGGTCGGCGCTACCTCTGAGTACGTCGGCGCTACCTTTTAGTAGGTCGGCGCCACCTTTAAGTAGGTCGGCGCCACCGCTAAGTAGGTCGGCGCTACCTTTTAGTAGGTCGGCGCCACCTTTATGTAGGTCGGCGCCACCGCTAAGTAGGTCGGCGCTACCGCTGGGTAGGTCGACGCTACCGCTGGGTAGGTCGGCGCTACCGCCGGGTAGGTTGGCGTTCCCTCCGGGTAGGTCGGCGCTACCACTGGGTAGGTCGGCGCTACCGCTGAGTAGGTCGGCGCTACAGCTGAGTACGTCGGCGCTACCTTTTAGTAGGTCGGCGCTACCTTTTAGTAGGTCTGCGCCACCGCCAAGTAGTTCGGCGCTACCGCTGAGTAGGTCGGCGCTACCGCTGGGTAAGTCGGCGCTACCGTTTAGTAGGTCGGCGCTACCGCTGGATAGGTCGGCGCTTCCGCTGGGTACGTCGGCGCTACCGCTTAGTAGGTCGGCGCTACCTCTGAGAACGTCGGCGCTACCTTTGAGTAGGTCGGCGCTACCTTTGCGTAGGTCGGCGCAACCGCTAAGTACGTCGGCGCTACCGCTGATTAGGTCGGCGCTAACGCTGAGTAAGTCGGCGCTACCGCTGAGTAGGTCGGCGCTAACGCTGAGTAAGTCGGCGCTACGCTGAGTAGGTCGGTGCTACCGCCGGGTAGGTCGGTGCTTCCGCCGGGTAGGTCGGCGCTACCGCTGGGTAAGTCGGCGCTACCTCTGAGTACGTCGGCGCTACCTTTTATTTGGTCGGCGCTACCTTTTAGTAGGTCGGCGCCACTGCTAAATAGGTCGGCGCTATCGCTGGGTAGGTGGGCGCTACCGCTGAGTAGGTCGGCGCTACCGCTGAGTAGGTCGGCGCTACCGTTGGGTAGGTCGGCGCTACCGCTGGGTAGGTCGGCGCTACCTCTGAATACGTCGGCGCAACCGCTGGGTAGGCCGGCGCTACCGCTGGGTAGTTCATCGCTACCTCTGAATACGTCGGCGCTACCTTTTAGAAGGTCGGCGTCACCGCTAAGTAGGTTGGCGCTACCGCTGGGTAGGTCGGCGCTACAGTTGAGTACGTCGGCGCTACCTTTTAGTAGGTCGGCGCTAACTTTGAGTAGGTCAGCGCCATCGCTAAGAAGGTCGGCGCTACCGCTGAGTAGGTCGGCGCTACCGCTGGGTAGGTCGGCGCTACCGCTGGGTAGGTCGGCGCTACCGCTGGGTAGGTCGGCGCCACCGCTAAGTAGGTCAGCGCTACCGCTGAGTAGGTCGGCGCTACTTTTGAGTACGTCGGCGCTACCTTTTACTAGGTCGGCGCTACCTTTAAGTAGGTCGGCGCCACCGCTAAGTAGGTCGGCACTACCTTTTAGTAGGTCGGCGCTACCTTTATGTAGGTCGGCGCCACCGCTAAGTAGGTCGGCGCTACCGCTGGGTAGGTCGACGCTACCGCTGGGTAGGTCGGCGCTACCGCCGGGTAGGTTGGCGCTACAGCCGGGTAGGTCGGCGCTACCGCTGGGTAGGTCGGCGCTACCGCTGAGTAGGTCGGCGCTACAGCTGTGTACGTCGGCGATACCTTTTAGTAGGTCGGCGCTACCTTTTAGTAGGTCTGCGCCACCGCCAAGTAGTTCGGCGCTACCGCTGAGTAGGTCGGCGCTACCGCTGGGTAAGTCGGCGCTAACGTTTAGTAGGTGGGCGCTACCTCTGAGAACGCCGGCGCTACCTTTGAGTAGGTCGGCGCTACCTTTGAGTAGGTCGGCGAAACCGCTAAGTACGTCGGCGCTACCGCTGATTAGGTCGGCGCTAACGGTGAATAAGTCGGCGCTACCGCTGAGTAGGTCGGCGCTGCCGCCGGGTAGGTAAATGCTTCCGCCGGGTAGGTCGGCGCTACCGCTGGGTAAGTCGGCGCTACCTTTTAGTAGGTCGGCGCTACCTTTGAGTAGGTCGGCGTCACCGCTAAGTAGGTCGGCGCTTTCGCTGGGTAGGTCGGCGCTACCGCTGAGTAGGTCGGCGCTAACGCTGAGAAGGTCGGCGCTACCGCAGGGTAGGTCGGCGCTACCGCTGGGTAGGTCGGCGCTACCTCTGAATACGTCGGCGCTACCTTTTAGTAGGTCGGCGCTACCTTTTAGTAGGTCGGCGTCACCGCTAAGTAGGTCGGCGCTACCGCTGGCTAGGTCGGCGCTACCGCTGGGTAGGTCGGCGCAATCAGCTGGGTAGGTCGGCGCTACCGCTGTGTAGGTCGGCGCTACAGTTAAGTACGTCGGCGCTACCTTTTAATAGGTCTGCGCTAACTTTAAGTAGGTCGGCGCTACCGCTGGGTAGGTCGGCGCTACCTCTGAATAAGTCGGCGCTACCTTTTAGTAGGTCGGCGCTACCTTTGAGTAGGTCGGCGCCACCTTTTAGTAGGTCGGCGCTACCTTTTAGTAGGTCGGCGCCACCTTTGAGTAGGTCGGCGCCACCGCTAAGTAGGTCGGCGCTACCGCTGGGTAAGTCGGCGCTACCGCTGGGTAGGTCGGCGCTACCGCTGGGTAGGTCGGCGCTACCGCTGAATACGTCGGCGCTACCTTTTAGTAGGTCGGCGTCACCGCTAAGTAGGTCGGCGCTACCGCTGGGTAGGTCGGCGCTACCGCTGGGTAGGTCGGCGCTACCACTGGGTAGGTCGGCGCTACCGCCGGGTAAGTCGGCGCTACCGCTGGGTAGGTCGGCGCTACCGCTGGGTAGGTCGGCGCTACCGCTGAGTAGGTCGGCGCTACAGTTGAGTACGTCGGCGCTACCTTTTAGTAGGTCGGCGCTAACTTTAAGTAGGTCGGCGCCACCGCTAAGTATGTCGGCGCTACCGCTGGGTAGGTCGGCGCTACCACTGGGTAGGTCGGCGCTACCTCTGAGTACGTCGGCGCTACCTTTTAGTAGGTCGGCGCCACCTTTAAGTAGGTCGGCGCCACCGCTAAGTAGGTCGGCGCTACCTTTTAGTAGGTCGGCGCTACCTTTATGTAGGTCGGCGCCACCGCTAAGTAGGTCGGCGCTACCGCTGGGTAGGTCGACGCTACCGCTGGGTAGGTCGGCGCTACCGCCGGGTAGGTTGGCGCTACCGCCGGGTAGGTCGGCGCTACCGCTGGGTAGGTCGGCGCTACCGCTGAGTAGGTCGGCGCTACAGCTGAGTACGTCGGCGCTACCTTTTAGTATGTCGGCGCTACCTTTTAGTAGGTCTGCGCCACCGCCAAGTAGTTCGGCGCTACCGCTGAGTAGGTCGGCGCTACCGCTGGGTAAGTCGGCGCTACCGTTTAGTAGGTCGGCGCTACCGCTGGATAGGTCGGCGCTACCTCTTAGAACGTCGGCGCTACCTTTGAGTAGGTCGGCGCTACCTTTGCGTAGGTCGGCGCAACCGCTAAGTACGTCGGCGCTACCGCTGATTAGGTCGGCGCTAACGCTGAGTAAGTCGGCGCTACCGCTGAGTAGGTCGGCGCTAACGCTGAGTAAGTCGGCGCTACGCTGAGTAGGTCGGTGCTACCGCCGGGTAGGTCGGTGCTTCCGCCGGGTAGGTCGGCGCTACCGCTGGGTAAGTCGGCGCTACCTCTGAGTACGTCGGCGCTACCTTTTATTTGGTCGGCGCTACCTTTTAGTAGGTCGGCGCCACTGCTAAATAGGTCGGCGCTATCGCTGGGTAGGTCGGCGCTACCGCTGAGTAGGTCGGCGCTACCGCTGAGTAGGTCAGCGCTACTGTTGGGTAGGTCGGCGCTACCGCTGGGTAGTTCGGCGCTACCTCTGAATACGTCGGCGCTACCTTTTAGTAGGTCGGCGTCACCGCTAAGTAGGTTGGCGCTACCGCTGGGTAGGTCGGCGCTACAGTTGAGTACGTCAGCGCTACCTTTTAGTAGGTCGGCGCTAACTTTGAGTAGGTCGGCGCCATCGCTAAGTAGGTCGGCGCTACCGCTGAGTAGGTCGGCGCTACCGCTGGGTAGGTCGGCGCTACCGCTGGGTAGGTCGGCGCTACCTCTGAGTACGTCGGCGCTACCGCTGGGTAGGTCGGCGCTACCGCTGGGTAGGTCGGCGCCACCGCTAAGTAGGTCAGCGCTACCGCTGAGTAGGTCGGCGCTACCGCTGGGTAGGTCGGCGCTACCGCTGGGTAGGTCGGCGCTACCTTTGAGTACGTCGGCGCTACCTTTTACTAGGTCGGCGCTACCTTTAAGTAGGTCGGCGCCACCGCTAAGTAGGTCGGCACTACCTTTTAGTAGGTCGGCGCTACCTTTATATAGGTCGGCGCCACCGCTAAGTAGGTCGGCGCTACCGCTGGGTAGGTCGACGCTACCGCTGGGTAGGTCGACGCTACCGCTGGGTAGGTCGGCGCTACCGCCGGGTAGGTTGGCGCTACAGCCGGGTAGGTCGGCGCTACCGCTGGGTAGGTCGGCGCTACCGCTGAGTAGGTCGGTGCTACAGCTGTGTACGTCGGCGATACCTTTTAGTAGGTCGGCGCTACCTTTTAGTAGGTCGGCGTCACCGCTAAGTAGGTCGGCGCTACCGCTGGCTAGGTCGGCGCTACCGCTGGGTAGGTCGGCGGAATCAGCTGGGTAGGTCGGCGCTACCGCTGTGTATGTCGGCGCTACAGTTGAGTACGTCGGCGCTACCTTTTAAAAGGTCAGCGCTAACTTTAAGTAGGTCGGCGCTACCGCTGGGTAGGTCGGCGCTACCTCTGAATACGTCGGCGCTACCTTTTAGTAGGTCGGCGCTACCTTTGAGTAGGTCTGCGCCACCTTTTAGTAGGTCGTCGCTACCTTTTAGTAGGTCGGCGCCACCTTTGAGTAGGTCGGCGCCACCGCTAAGTAGGTCGGCGCTACCGCTGGGTAAGTCGGCGCTACCGCTGGGTAGGTCGGCGCTACCGCTGGGTAGGTCGGCGCTACCGCTGAATACGTCGGCGCTACCTTTTAGTAGGTCGGCGTCACCGCTAAGTAGGTCGGCGCTACCGCTGGGTAGGTCGGCGCTACCGCGTGGTAGGTCGGCGCTACCGCTGGGTAGGTCGGCGCTACCACTGGGTAGGTCGGCGCTACCGCTGGGTAAGTCGGCGCTACCGCTGGGTAGGTCGGTGCTACCGCTGGGTAGGTTGGCGCTACCGCTGAGTAGGTCGGCGCTACAGTTGAGTACGTCGGCGCTACCTTTTAGTAAGTCGGCGCTAACTTTGAGTAGGTCGGCGCCACCGCTAAGTATGTCGGCGCTACCGCTGGGTAGGTCGGCGCTACCGCTGGGTAGGTCGGCGCTGCCTCTGAGTACGTCGGCGCTACCTTTTAGTAGGTCGGCGCCACCTTTAAGTAGGTCGGCGCCACCGCTAAGTAGGTCGGCGCTACCTTTTAGTAGGTCGGCGCTACCTTTATGTAGGTCGGCGCCACCGCTAAGTAGGTCGGCGCTACCGCTGGGTAGGTCGACGCTACCGCTGGGTAGGTCGGCGCTACCGCCGGGTAGGTTGGCGCTACCGCCGGGTAAGTCGGCGCTACCGCTGGGTAGGTCGGTGCTAGCGCTGAGTAGGTCGCCGCTAAAGCTGAGTACGTCGGCGCTACCTTTTAGTAGGTCGGCGCTACCTTTTAGTAGGTCTGCGCCACCGCCAAGTAGTTCGGCGCTACCGCTGAGTAGGTCGGCGCTACCGCTGGGTAAGTCGGCGCTACCGTTTAGTAGGTCGGTGCTACCGCTGGATAGGTCGGCGCTTCCGCTGAGTAAGTCGGCGCTACCGCTTAGTAGGTCGGCGCTAACGCTGAGTAAGTCGGCGCTACGCTGAGTAGGTCGGTGCTACCGCCGGGTAGGTCGGTGCTTCCGCCGGGTGGGTCGGCGCTACCGCTGGGTAAGTCGGCGCTACCTCTGAGTACGTCGGCGCTACCTTTTATTTGGTCGGCGCTACCTTTTAGTAGGTCGGCGCCACTGCTAAATAGGTCGGCGCTATCGCTGGGTAGGTCGGCGCTACCGCTGAGTAGGTCGGCGCTACCGCTGAGTAGTTCGGCGCTACCGCTGGGTAAGTCGGCGCTACCGTTTAGTAGGTCGGCGCTACCGCTGGATAGGTCGGCGCTACCGCTGGGCAGGTCGGCGCTACCGCTGAGTAGGTCGGCGCTACCTCTGAGAACGTCGGTGCTACCTTTGAGGAGGTCGGCGCTACCTTTGAGTAGGTCGGCGCAACCGCTAAGTACGTCGGCGCTACCGCTGAGTAGGTCGGCGCTAACGCTGAGTAAGTCGGCGATACCGCTGAGTAGGTCGGCGCTAACGCTGAGTAAGTCGGCGCAACCGCTAAGTACGTAGGCGCTACCTCTGAGTAGGTCGGCGCTAACGCTGAGTAAGTCGGCGCTACCGCCGGGTAGGTAGGTGCTTCCGCCGGGTAGGTCGGCGCTACCGCTAAGTAGGTCGGCACTACCTTTTAGTAGGTCGGCGCTACCTTTATATAGGTCGGCGCCACCGCTAAGTAGGTCGGCGCTACCGCTGGGTAGGTCGACGCTACCGCTGGGTAGGTCGACGCTACCGCTGGGTAGGTCGGCGCTACCGCCGGGTAGGTTGGCGCTACAGCCGGGTAGGTCGGCGCTACCGCTGGGTAGGTCGGCGCTACCGCTGAGTAGGTCGGTGCTACAGCTGTGTACGTCGGCGATACCTTTTAGTAGGTCGGCGCTACCTTTTAGTAGGTCGGCGTCACCGCTAAGTAGGTCGGCGCTACCGCTGGCTAGGTCGGCGCTACCGCTGGGTAGGTCGGCGGAATCAGCTGGGTAGGTCGGCGCTACCGCTGTGTATGTCGGCGCTACAGTTGAGTACGTCGGCGCTACCTTTTAAAAGGTCAGCGCTAACTTTAAGTAGGTCGGCGCTACCGCTGGGTAGGTCGGCGCTACCTCTGAATACGTCGGCGCTACCTTTTAGTAGGTCGGCGCTACCTTTGAGTAGGTCTGCGCCACCTTTTAGTAGGTCGTCGCTACCTTTTAGTAGGTCGGCGCCACCTTTGAGTAGGTCGGCGCCACCGCTAAGTAGGTCGGCGCTACCGCTGGGTAAGTCGGCGCTACCGCTGGGTAGGTCGGCGCTACCGCTGAATACGTCGGCGCTACCTTTTAGTAGGTCGGCGTCACCGCTAAGTAGGTCGGCGCTACCGCTGGGTAGGTCGGCGCTACCGCGTGGTAGGTCGGCGCTACCGCTGGGTAGGTCGGCGCTACCACTGGGTAGGTCGGCGCTACCGCTGGGTAAGTCGGCGCTACCGCTGGGTAGGTCGGCGCTACCGCTGGGTAGGTTGGCGCTACCGCTGAGTAGGTCGGCGCTACAGTTGAGTACGTCGGCGCTACCTTTTAGTAAGTCGGCGCTAACTTTGAGTAGGTCGGCGCCACCGCTAAGTATGTCGGCGCTACCGCTGGGTAGGTCGGCGCTACCGCTGGGTAGGTCGGCGCTGCCTCTGAGTACGTCGGCGCTACCTTTTAGTAGGTCGGCGCCACCTTTAAGTAGGTCGGCGCCACCGCTAAGTAGGTCGGCGCTACCTTTTAGTAGGTCGGCGCTACCTTTATGTAGGTCGGCGCCACCGCTAAGTAGGTCGGCGCTACCGCTGGGTAGGTCGACGCTACCGCTGGGTAGGTCGGCGCTACCGCCGGGTAGGTTGGCGCTACCGCCGGGTAAGTCGGCGCTACCGCTGGGTAGGTCGGCGCTAGCGCTGAGTAGGTCGCCGCTAAAGCTGAGTACGTCGGCGCTACCTTTTAGTAGGTCGGCGCTACCTTTTAGTAGGTCTGCGCCACCGCCAAGTAGTTCGGCGCTACCGCTGAGTAGGTCGGCGCTACCGCTGGGTAAGTCGGCGCTACCGTTTAGTAGGTCGGTGCTACCGCTGGATAGGTCGGCGCTTCCGCTGAGTAAGTCGGCGCTACCGCTTAGTAGGTCGGCGCTAACGCTGAGTAAGTCGGCGCTACGCTGAGTAGGTCGGTGCTACCGCCGGGTAGGTCGGTGCTTCCGCCGGGTGGGTCGGCGCTACCGCTGGGTAAGTCGGCGCTACCTCTGAGTACGTCGGCGCTACCTTTTATTTGGTCGGCGCTACCTTTTAGTAGGTCGGCGCCACTGCTAAATAGGTCGGCGCTATCGCTGGGTAGGTCGGCGCTACCGCTGAGTAGGTCGGCGCTACCGCTGAGTAGGTCGGCGCTACCGCTGGGTAAGTCGGCGCTACCGTTTAGTAGGTCGGCGCTACCGCTGGATAGGTCGGCGCTACCGCTGGGCAGGTCGGCGCTACCGCTGAGTAGGTCGGCGCTACCTCTGAGAACGTCGGTGCTACCTTTGAGGAGGTCGGCGCTACCTTTGAGTAGGTCGGCGCAACCGCTAAGTACGTCGGCGCTACCGCTGAGTAGGTCGGCGCTAACGCTGAGTAAGTCGGCGCTACCGCTGAGTAGGTCGGCGCTAACGCTGAGTAAGTCGGCGCAACCGCTAAGTACGTAGGCGCTACCTCTGAGTAGGTCGGCGCTAACGCTGAGTAAGTCGGCGCTACCGCCGGGTAGGTAGGTGCTTCCGCCGGGTAGGTCGGCGCTACCGCTGCGTAAGTCGGCGCTACCTCTGAGTACGTCGGCGCTACCTTTTATTTGGTCGGCGCTACCTTTTAGTAGGTCGGCGCTACTGCTAAATAGGTCGGCGCTATCGCTGGGTAGGTCGGCGCTACCGCTGAGTAGGTCGGCGCTACCGCTGAGAAGGTCGGCGCTACCGCTGGGTAGGTCGGCGCTACCGCTGGGTAGGTCGGCGCTACCTCTGAATACGTCGGCGCTACCTTTTAGTAGGTCGGCGCTACCTCTGAGTAGGTCGGCGTCACCGCTAAGTAGGTCGGCGCTACCGCTGGGTAGGTTGGCGCTACTGCTGGGTCGGTCGGCGCTACCGCCGGGTAAGTAGGCGCTACCGCTGGGTAGTTCGGCGCTACCGCTGGCTAGGTCGGCGCTACCGCTGTGTAGGTCGGCGTTACAGTTGAGTACGTCGGCGCTACCTTTTAGTAGGTCAGCGCTAACTTTAAGTAGGTCGGCGCTACCGCTGGGTAGGTCGGCGCTACTTCTGAATACGTCGGCGCTACCTTTTAGTAGGTCGGCGCTACCTTTGAGTAGGTCGGCGCCACCTTTTAGTAGGTCGGCGCTACCTTTTAGTAGGTCGGCGCCACCTTTGAGTAGGTCGGCGCAACCGCTAAGTAGGTCGGCGCTACCGCTGGGTAGGTCGGCGCTACCTCTGGGTAGGAATGCGCCACTGCTAAGTAGGTCGGGGCTGCCGCTGGGTAGGTCGGGGCTACCGCTGGGTAGGTCGGCGCTACCGCTTGGTAGGTCGGCGCTACCGCTGAGTACGTCGGCGCTACCTTTTAGTAGGTCGGCGCTACCTTTAAGTAGGTCGGCGCCACCGCTAAGTAGGTCGGCGCTACCTTTTAGTAGGTCGGCGCTACCTTTGTGTAGGTCGGCGCCACCGCTAAGTAGGTCGGCGCTACCTTTATGTAGGTAGGCGCCACCGCTAAATAGGTCGGCGCTACCGCTGGGTAGGTCGACGCTACCGCTGGATAGGTCGGCGCTACCGCCGGGTAGGTTGGCGCTACAGCCGGGTAGGTCGGCGCTACCGCTGGAGAGGTCGGCGCTACCGCTGAGTAGGTCGGCGCTATAGCTGTGTACGTCGGCGCTACCTTTTAGTAGGTCGGCGCTACCTTTTAGTAGGTCTGCGCCACCGACAAGTAGTTCGACGCTACCGCTGAGTAGGTCGGCGCTACCGCTGGGTAAGTCGGCGCTACCGTTTAGTAGGTCGGCGCTACCGCTGGGTAGGTCGGCGCTACCGCTGGGTAGGTCGGCGCTACTGCTGAGTAGGTCGGCGCTACCTCTGAGAACGTCGGCGCTACCTTTGAGTAGGTCGGCGCTACCGCTGGGTAAGTCGGCGCTACCGTTTAGTAGGTCGGCGCTACCGCTGGGTAGGTCGGCGCTACCGCTGGGTAGGTCGGCGCTACTGCTGAGTAGGTCGGCGCTACCTCTGAGAACGTCGGCGCTACCTTTGAGTAGGTCGGCGCTACCTTTGAGTAGGTCGGCGCTACCGCTAAGTACGTCTGCGCTACCTTTTGGTAGGTCGGCGCTACCTCTGAATACGTCGGCGCTACCTATTTGTAGGTCGGCGCTACCTTTGAGTAGGTCGGCGTCACCGCTAAGTAGGTCGGCGCTACCGCTGGGTAGGTCGGCGCTACCGCTGGGTAGGTCGGCGCTACAGCCGGGTAAGTCAGCGCTACCGCTGGGTAGTTCGGCGCTATTGCTGGGTAGGTCGGCGCTACAGTTGAGTACGTCGGCGCTACCATTTAGTAGGTCGGCGCTAATTTAAGTAGGTCGGCGCTACCGCTGGGTAGGTCGGCGCTACCTCTGAATACGTCTGCGCTACCTTTTGGTAGGTCGGCGCTACCTTTGAGTAGGTCGGCGTCACCGCTAAGTAGGTCGGCGCTACCGCTGGGTAGGTCTGCGCTAACGCTTGGTAGGTCAGCGCTACCGCTGGGTAGGTCGGCGCTACCGCTAGGTAGGTCGGCGCTACCGCCGGGTAAGTCGGCGCTACCGCTGGGTAGTTCGGCGCTACTGCTGGGTAGGTCGGCGCTACAGGGGAGTAGATCGGCGCTACAGTTGAGTACGTCGGCGCTACCATTTAGTAGGTCGGCGCTAACTTTAAGTAGGTCGGCGCCACCTTTTAGTAGGTCGGCGCTACCTTTTAGTAGGTCGGCGCCACCTTTGAGAAGGTCGGCGCCACCGCTAAGTAGGTCGGCGCTACCGCTGGGTAGGTCGGCGCTACCTCTGGCTAGGTCTGCGCCACCGCTAAGTAGGTCGGGGCTACCGCTGGGTAGGTCGGGGCTACCGCTGGGTAGGTCGGCGCTACCGCTGGGTAGGTCGGCGCTACCGCTGAGTAGGTCGGCGCAACCGCTGAGTACGTCGGCGCTACCTTTTATTTGGTCGGCGCTACCTTTTAGTAGGTCGGCGCTACTGCTAAATAGGTCGGCGCTATCGCTGGGTAGGTCGGCGCTACCGCTGAGTAGGTCGGCGCTACCGCTGGGTAGGTCGGCGCTACCGCTGGGTAGGTCAGCGCTACCGCTGGGTAGTTCGGCGCTACCGCTAGGTAGGTCGGCGCTACCGCCGGGTAAGTCGGCGCTACCGCTGGGTAGTTCGGCGCTACCGCTGGGTAGGTCGGCGCTACAGGGGAGTAGATCGGCGCTACAGTTGAGTACGTCGGCGCTACCATTTAGTAGGTCGGCGCTAACTTTAAGTAGGTCGGCGCCACCTTTTAGTAGGTCGGCGCTACCTTTTAGTAGGTCGGCGCCACCTTTGAGAAGGTCGGCGCCACCGCTAAGTAGGTCGGCGCTACCGCTGGGTAGGTCGGCGCTATCTCTGGCTAGGTCTGCGCCATCGCTAAGTAGGTCGGGGCTACTGCTGGGTAGGTCGGGGCTACCGCTGGGTAGGTCGGCGCTACCGCTGGGTAGGTCGGCGCTACCGCTGAGTAGGTCGGCGCAACCGCTGAGTACGTCGGCGCTACCTTTTATTTGGTCGGCGCTACCTTTTAGTAGGTCGGCGCTACTGCTAAATAGGTCGGCGCTACCGCTGAGTAGGTCGGCGCTACCGCTGAGAAGGTCGGCGCTACCGCTGGGTAGGTCGGCGCTACCGCTGGGTAGGTCGGCGCTACCGCTGGGTAGGTCGGCGCTACCTCTGAATACGTCGGCGCTACCTTTTAGTAGCTCGGCGCTACCTTTTAGTAGCTCGGCGCTACCTTTGAGTAGGTCGGCGTCACCGCTAAGTAGGTCGGCGCTACCGCTGGGTAGGTCGGCGCTACCGCTGGGTAGGTCGGCGCTACCTCTGAATACGTCGGCGCTACCTTTTGGTAGGTCGGCGCAACCTTTGAGTAGGTCGGCGTCACCGCTAAGCAGGTCGGCGCTACCGCTGGGTAGGTCTGCGCTACCGCGTGGTAGGTCGGCGCTACAGCTGGGTAGGTCGGCGCTACCGCTAGGTAGGTCGGCGCTACCGCCGGGTAAGTCGGCGCTACCTTTTAATAGGTCGGCGCTACCTTTTAGTAGGTCGGCGCGACCTTTGAGTAGGTCGGCGCCACCGCTAAGTAGGTCGGCGCTACCGCTGGGTAGTTCGGCGCTACCGCTGGGTAGGTCGGCGCTACCGCTTGGTAGGTCGGCGCTACCGCTGGGTAGGTCGGCGCTACCGCTGAGTAGGTCGGCGCTACCGCTGAGTAGGTCGGCGCTACCTTTTAATAGGTCGGCGCTACCGATTGGTAGGTCGGCGCTACCGCTGGGTAAGTAGGCGCTACCGCTGAGTAGGTCGGCGCTACCGCTGAGTAGGTCGGCGCTACCGCTGGGTAGGTCGGCGCTACCGCTGGGTACGTCGGCGCTACCTTTTAGTAGGTCGGCGCTACCGCTGAGTAGGTCGGCGCTACCGCTGGGTAAGTCGGCGCTACCGTTTTGTAGGTCGGCGCTACCTTTGAGTAGGTCTGCGCCACCGCCGGTTAGGTCGGCGCTACCGCTGGGTAGGTCCGCGCTACCGCTGTGTAGGTCGGCGCTACCACTGGGTAGGTCGGCGCTACCGCTGAGTAGGTCGGCGCTACCGCTGGGTAGGTCGGCGCTACCGCTGGGTAGTTCGGCGCTACCTCTGAATACGTCGGCGCTACCTTTTAGTAGGTCGGCGTCACCGCTAAGTAGGTAGGCGCTACCGCTGGGTAGGTCGGCGATACCGCGTGGTAGGTCGGCACTACCGCTGGGTAGGTCGGCGCTACCGCTGGGTAGGTCGGCGCTACCGCTGGGTAGTTCGGCGCTACCGCTGGGTAGGTCGGCGCTACCGCTGGGTAGGTCGGCGCTACCGCTGGGTAGGTCGGCGCTACCGCTGGGTAGGTCGGCGCTACCGCTGAGTAGGTCGGCGCTACCGCTGAGTAGGTCGGCGCTACAGTTGAGTACGTCGGCGCTACCTTTTAATATGTGGACGCTACCTTTTAGTAGGTCGGCGCGACCTTTGAGTAGGTCGGCGCCACCGCTAAGTAGGTCGGCGCTACCGATTGGTAGGTCGGCGCTACCGCTGGGTAAGTAGGCGCTACCGCTAAGTAGGTCGGCGCTACCTTTTAGTAGGTCGGCGCTAACTTTGAGTAGGTCGGCGCCATCGCTAAGTAGGTCGGCGCTACCGCTGAGTAGGTCGGCGCCACCGGTAAGTAGGTCAGCGCTACCGCTGAGTAGGTCGGCGCTACCGCTGGGTAGGTCGGCGCTACCGCTGGGTAGTTCGGCGCTACCTTTGAGTACGTCGGCGCTACCTTTTATTTGGTCGGCGCTACCTTTTAGTAGGTCGGCGCTACTGCTAAATAGGTCGGCGCTATCGCTGGGTAGGTCGGCGCTACCGCTGAGTAGGTCGGCGCTACCGCTGAGAAGGTCGGCGCTACCGCTGGGTAGGTCGGCGCTACCGCTGGGTAGGTCGGCGCTACCTCTGAATACGTCGGCGCTACCTTTTAGTAGCTCGGCGCTACCTTTGAGTAGGTCGGCGTCACCGCTAAGTAGGTCGGCGCTACCGCTGGGTAGGTCGGCGCTACCGCTGGGTAGGTCGGCGCTACCTCTAAATACGTCGGCGCTACCTTTTGGTAGGTCGGCGCTACCTTTGAGTAGGTCGGCTTCACCGCTAAGTAGGTCGGCGCTACCGCTAGGTAGGTCTGCGCTACCGCGTGGTAGGTCAGCGCTACCGTTGGGTAGGTCGGCGCTACCGCTAGGTAGGTCGGCGCTACCGCCGGGTAAGTCGGCGCTACCGCTGGGTAGTTCGGCGCTACCGCTGGGTAGGTCGGCGCTACAGGGGAGTAGATCGGCGCTACAGTTGAGTACGTCGGCGCTACCATTTAGTAGGTCGGCGCTAACTTTAAGTAGGTCGGCGCCACCTTTTAGTAGGTCGGCGCTACCTTTTAGTAGGTCGGCGCCACCTTTGAGAAGGTCGGCGCCACCGCTAAGTAGGTCGGCGCTACCGCTGGGTAGGTCGGCGCTACCTCTGGCTAGGTCTGCGCCACCGCTAAGTAGGTCGGGGCTACCGCTGGGTAGGTCGGGGCTACCGCTGGGTAGGTTGGCGCTACCGCTGAGTAGGTCGGCGCAACCGCTGAGTACGTCGGCGCTACCTTTTATTTGGTCGGCGCCAACTTTTAGTAGGTCGGCGCTACTGCTAAATAGGTCGGCGCTATCGCTGGGTAGGTCGGCGCTACCGCTGAGTAGGTCGGCGCTACCGCTGAGAAGGTCGGCGCTACCGCTGGGTAGGTCGGCGCTACCGCTGGGTAGGTCGGCGCTACCTCTGAATACGTCGGCGCTACCTTTTAGTAGCTCGGCGCTACCTTTGAGTAGGTCGGCGTCACCGCTAAGTAGGTCGGCGCTACCGCTGGGTAGGTCGGCGCTACCGCTGGGTAGGTCGGCGCTACCTCTGAATACGTCGGCGCTACCTTTTGGTAGGTCGGCGCAACCTTTGAGTAGGTCGGCGTCACCGCTAAGTAGGTCGGCGCTACCGCTGGGTAGGTCTGCGCTACCGCGTGGTAGGTCGGCGCTACAGCTGGGTAGGTCGGCGCTACCGCTAGGTAGGTCGGCGCTACCGCCGGGTAAGTCGGCGCTACCTTTTAATAGGTCGGCGCTACCTTTTAGTAGGTCGGCGCGACCTTTGAGTAGGTCGGCGCCACCGCTAAGTAGGTCGGCGCTACCGCTGGGTAGTTCGGCGCTACCGCTGGGTAGGTCGGCGCTACCGCTTGGTAGGTCGGCGCTACCGCTGGGTAGGTCGGCGCTACCGCTGAGTAGGTCGGCGCTACCGCTGAGTAGGTCGGCGCTACCTTTTAATAGGTCGGCGCTACCGATTGGTAGGTCGGCGCTACCGCTGGGTAAGTAGGCGCTACCGCTGAGTAGGTCGGCGCTACCGCTGAGTAGGTCGGCGCTACCGCTGGGTAGGTCGGCGCTACCGCTGGGTACGTCGGCGCTACCTTTTAGTAGGTCGGCGCTACCGCTGAGTAGGTCGGCGCTACCGCTGGGTAAGTCGGCGCTACCGTTTTGTAGGTCGGCGCTACCTTTGAGTAGGTCTGCGCCACCGCCGGTTAGGTCGGCGCTACCGCTGGGTAGGTCCGCGCTACCGCTGTGTAGGTCGGCGCTACCACTGGGTAGGTCGGCGCTACCGCTGAGTAGGTCGGCGCTACCGCTGGGTAGGTCGGCGCTACCGCTGGGTAGTTCGGCGCTACCTCTGAATACGTCGGCGCTACCTTTTAGTAGGTCGGCGTCACCGCTAAGTAGGTTGGCGCTACCGCTGGGTAGGTCGGCGATACCGCGTGGTAGGTCGGCACTACCGCTGGGTAGGTCGGCGCTACCGCTGGGTAGGTCGGCGCTACCGCTGGGTAGTTCGGCGCTACCGCTGGGTAGGTCGGCGCTACCGCTGGGTAGGTCGGCGCTACCGCTGGGTAGGTCGGCGCTACCGCTGGGTAGGTCGGCGCTACCGCTGAGTAGGTCGGCGCTACCGCTGAGTAGGTCGGCGCTACAGTTGAGTACGTCGGCGCTACCTTTTAATATGTCGACGCTACCTTTTAGTAGGTCGGCGCGACCTTTGAGTAGGTCGGCGCCACCGCTAAGTAGGTCGGCGCTACCGATTGGTAGGTCGGCGCTACCGCTGGGTAAGTAGGCGCTACCGCTAAGTAGGTCGGCGCTACCTTTTAGTAGGTCGGCGCTAACTTTGAGTAGGTCGGCGCCATCGCTAAGTAGGTCGGCGCTACCGCTGAGTAGGTCGGCGCCACCGGTAAGTAGGTCAGCGCTACCGCTGAGTAGGTCGGCGCTACCGCTGGGTAGGTCGGCGCTACCGCTGGGTAGTTCGGCGCTACCTTTGAGTACGTCGGCGCTACCTTTTATTTGGTCGGCGCTACCTTTTAGTAGGTCGGCGCTACTGCTAAATAGGTCGGCGCTATCGCTGGGTAGGTCGGCGCTACCGCTGAGTAGGTCGGCGCTACCGCTGAGAAGGTCGGCGCTACCGCTGGGTAGGTCGGCGCTACCGCTGGGTAGGTCGGCGCTACCTCTGAATACGTCGGCGCTACCTTTTAGTAGCTCGGCGCTACCTTTGAGTAGGTCGGCGTCACCGCTAAGTAGGTCGGCGCTACCGCTGGGTAGGTCGGCGCTACCGCTGGGTAGGTCGGCGCTACCTCTAAATACGTCGGCGCTACCTTTTGGTAGGTCGGCGCTACCTTTGAGTAGGTCGGCTTCACCGCTAAGTAGGTCGGCGCTACCGCTGGGTAGGTCTGCGCTACCGCGTGGTAGGTCAGCGCTACCGTTGGGTAGGTCGGCGCTACCGCTAGGTAGGTCGGCGCTACCGCCGGGTAAGTCGGCGCTACCGCTGGGTAGTTCGGCGCTACCGCTGGGTAGGTCGGCGCTACAGGGGAGTAGATCGGCGCTACAGTTGAGTACGTCGGCGCTACCATTTAGTAGGTCGGCGCTAACTTTAAGTAGGTCGGCGCCACCTTTTAGTAGGTCGGCGCTACCTTTTAGTAGGTCGGCGCCACCTTTGAGAAGGTCGGCGCCACCGCTAAGTAGGTCGGCGCTACCGCTGGGTAGGTCGGCGCTACCTCTGGCTAGGTCTGCGCCACCGCTAAGTAGGTCGGGGCTACCGCTGGGTAGGTCGGGGCTACCGCTGGGTAGGTTGGCGCTACCGCTGAGTAGGTCGGCGCAACCGCTGAGTACGTCGGCGCTACCTTTTATTTGGTCGGCGCCAACTTTTAGTAGGTCGGCGCTACTGCTAAATAGGTCGGCGCTATCGCTGGGTAGGTCGGCGCTACCGCTGAGTAGGTCGGCGCTACCGCTGAGAAGGTCGGCGCTACCGCTGGGTAGGTCGGCGCTACCGCTGGGTAGGTCGGCGCTACCTCTGAATACGTAGGCGCTACCTTTTAGTAGCTCGGCGCTACCTTTGAGTAGGTCGGCGTCACCGCTAAGTAGGTCGGCGCTACCGCTGGGTAGGTCGGCGCTACCGCTGGGTAGGTCGGCGCTACCTCTGAATACGTCGGCGCTACCTTTTGGTAGGTCGGCGCTACCTTTGAGTAGGTCGGCGTCACCGCTAAGTAGGTCGGCGCTACCGCTGGGTAGGTCTGCGCTACCGCGTGGTAGGTCGGCGCTACAGCTGGGTAGGTCGGCGCTACCGCTAGGTAGGTCGGCGTTACCGCCGGGTAAGTCGGCGCTACCGCTGGGTAGTTCGGCGCTACCGCTGGGTAGGTCGGCGCTACCGCTGGGTAGGTCGGCGCTACCGCTTGGTAGGTCGGCGCTACCGCTGGGTAGGTCGGCGCTACCGCTGAGTAGGTCGGCGCTACCGCTGAGTAGGTCGGCGCTACCTTTTAATAGGTCGGCGCTACCTTTTAGTAGGTCGGCGCGACCTTTGAGTAGGTCGGCGCCACCGCTAAGTAGGTCGGCGCTACCGATTGGTAGGTCGGCGCTACCGCTGGGTAAGTAGGCGCTACCGCTGAGTAGGTCGGCGCTACCGCTGAGTAGGTCGGCGCTACCGCTGGGTAGGTCGGCGCTACCGCTGGGTACGTCGGCGCTACCTTTTAGTAGGTCGGCGCTACCGCTGAGTAGGTCGGCGCTACCGCTGGGTAAGTCGGCGCTACCGTTTTGTAGGTCGGCGCTACCTTTGAGTAGGTCTGCGCCACCGCCGGTTAGGTCGGCGCTACCGCTGGGTAGGTCCGCGCTACCGCTGTGTAGGTCGGCGCTACCGCTGGGTAGGTCGGCGCTACCGCTGAGTAGGTCGGCGCTACCGCTGGGTAGGTCGGCGCTACCGCTGGGTAGTTCGGCGCTACCTCTGAATATGTCGGCGCTACCTTTTAGTAGGTCGGCGTCACCGCTAAGTAGGTTGGCGCTACCGCTGGGTAGGTCGGCGCTACCGCGTGGTAGGTCGGCACTACCGCTGGGTAGGTCGGCGCTACCGCTGGGTAGGTCGGCGCTACCGCTGGGTAGTTCGGCGCTACCGCTGGGTAGGTCGGCGCTACCGCTGGGTAGGTCGGCGCTACCGCTGGGTAGGTCGGCGCTACCGCTGGGTAGGTCGGCGCTACCGCTGAGTAGGTCGGCGCTACCGCTGAGTAGGTCGGCGCTACAGTTGAGTACGTCGGCCATACCTTTTAATATGTCGGCGCTACCTTTTAGTAGGTCGGCGCGACCTTTGAGTAGGTCGGCGCCACCGCTAAGTAGGTCGGCGCTACCGATTGATAGGTCGGCGCTACCGCTGGATAAGTAGGCGCTACCGCTGAGTAGGTCGGCGCTACCTTTTAGTAGGTCAACGCTAACTTTGAGTAGGTCGGCGCCATCGCTAAGTAGGTCGGCGCTACCGCTGAGTAGGTCGGCGCCACCGGTAAGTAGGTCAGCGCTACCGCTGAGTAGGTCGGCGCTACCGCTGGGTAGGTCGGCGCTACCGCTGGGTAGTTCGGCGCTACCTTTGAGTACGTCGGCGCTACCTTTTACTAGGTCGGCGCTACCTTTAAGTAGGTCGGCACACCGCTAAGTAGGTCGGCGCTACCTTTTAGTAGGTCGGCGCTACCTTTTTGTAGGTCGGCGCCACCGCTAAGTAGGTCGGCGCTACCGCTGGGTAGGTCGACGCTACCGCTGGGTAGGTCGGCGCTACCGCCGGGTAGGTTGGCGCTACAGCCGGGTAGGTCGGCGCTACCGCTGAGTAGGTCGGCGCTACAGCTGTGTACGTCGGCGCTACCTTTTAGTAGGTCGGCGCTACCTTTTAGTAGGTCTGCGCCACCGCCAAGTAGTTCGGCGCTACCGCTGAGTAGGTCGGCGCTACCGCTGGGTAGGTCGGCGCTACCGCTGAGTAGGCCGGCGCTACAGTTGAGTACGTCGGCGCTACCTTTTAATAGGTCGGCGCTACCTTTTAGTAGGTCGGCGCGACCTTTGAGTAGGTCGGCGCCACCGCTAAGTAGGTCGGCGCTACCGATTTGTAGGTCGGCGCTACCGCTGGGTAAGTAGGCGCTACCGCTGAGTAGGTCGGCGCTACCTTTTAGTAGGTCGGCGCTAACTTTGAGTAGGTCGGCGCCATCGCTAAGTAGGTCGGCGCTACCGCTGAGTAGGTCGGCGCCACCGCTAAGTAGGTCAGCGCTACCGCTGAGTAGGTCGGCGCTACCGCTGGGTAGGTCGGCGCTACCGCTGAGTAGTTCGGCGCTACCTTTGAGTACGTCGGCGCTACCTTTTACTAGGTCGGCGCTACCTTTAAGTAGGTCGGCGCCACCGCTAAGTAGGTCGGCGCTACCTTTTAGTAGGTCGGCGCTACCTTTTTGTAGGTCGGCGCCACCGCTAAGTAGGTCGGCGCTACCGCTGGGTAGGTCGACGCTACCGCTGGGTAGGTCGGCGCTACCGCCGGGTAGGTTGGCGCTACAGCCGGGTAGGTCGGCGCTACCGCTGGGTAGGTCGGCGCTACCGCTGAGTAGGTCGGCGCTACAGCTGTGTACGTCGGCGCTACCTTTTAGTAGGTCGGCGCTACCTTTTAGTAGGTCTGCGCCACCGCCAAGTAGTTCGGCGCTACCGCTGAGTAGGTCGGCGCTACCGCTGGGTAAGTCGGCGCTAACGTTTAGTAGGTGGGCGCTACCTCTGAAAACGTCGGCGCTACCTTTGAGTAGGTCGGCGCTACCTTTGAGTAGGTCGGCGCAACCGCTAAGTACGTCGGCGCTACCGCTGAGTAGGTCGGCGCTAACGCTGAGTAAGTCGGCGCTACCGCTGAGTAGGTCGGCGCTACCGCTGGGTAAGTCGGCGCTACCGTTTAGTAGGTCGGCGCTACCGCTGGATAGGTCGGCGCTACCGCTGGGCAGGTCGGCGCTACCGCTGAGTAGGTCGGCGCTACCTCTGAGAACGTCGGCGCTACCTTTGAGTAGTTCGGCGCTACCCTTGAGTAGGTCGGCGCAACCGCTAAGTACGTCGGCGCTACCGCTGAGTAGGTCGGCGCTAACGCTGAGTAAAGCGGCGCTACCGTTGAGTAGGTCGGCGCTAACGCTGAGTAAGTCGGCGCAACCGCTAAGTACGTCGGCGCTACCGCTGAGTAGGTCGGCGCTAACGCTGAGTAAGTCGGCGCTACCGCCGGGTAGGTAGGTGCTTCCGCCGGGTAGGTCGGCGCTACCGCTGCGTAAGTCGGCGCTACCTCTGAGTACGTCGGCGCTACCTTTTATTTGGTCGGCGCTACCTTTTAGTAGGTCGGCGCTACTGCTAAATAGGTCGGCGCTATCGCTGGGTAGGTCGGCGCTACCGCTGAGTAGGTCGGCGCTACCGCTGAGAAGGTCGGCGCTACCGCTGGGTAGGTCGGCGCTACCGCTGGGTAGGTCCGCGCTAACTCTGAATACGTCGGTGCTACCTTTTAGTAGGTCGGCGCTACCTTTGAGTAGGTCGGCGTCACCGCTAAGTAGGTCGGCGCTACCGCTGGGTAGGTCGGCGCTACTGCTGGGTAGGTCGGCGCTACCGCCGGGTAAGTAGGCGCTACCGCTGGGTAGTTCGGCGCTACCGCTGGGTAGGTCGGCGCTACCGCTGTGTAGGTCGGCGCTACAGTTGAGTACGTCGGCGCTACCTTTTAGTAGGTCAGCGCTAACTTTGAGTAGGTCGGCGCTACCGCTGGGTAGGTCGGCGCTACCTCTGAATACGTCGGCGCTACCTTTTAGTAGGTCGTCGCTACCTTTGAGTAGGTCGGCGCCACCTTTTAGTAGGTCGGCGCTACCTTTTAGTAGGTCGGCGCCACCTTTGAGTAGGTCGGCGCAACCGCTAAGTAGGTCGGCGCTACCGCTGGGTAGGTCGGCGCTACCTCTGGGTAGGTCTGCGCCACCGCTAAGTAGGTCGGGGCTACCGCTGGGTAGGTCGGGGCTACCGCTGGGTAGGTCGGCGCTACCGTTTGGTAGGTCGGCGCTACCTTTGAGTAGGTCGGCGCAACCGCTGAGTACGTCGGCGCTACCTTTTAGTAGGTCGGCGCTATCTTTAAGTAGGTCGGCGCCACCGCTAAGTAGGTCGGCGCTACCTTTTAGTAGGTCGGCGCTACCTTTATGTAGGTCGGCGCCACCGCTAAGTAGGTCGGCGCTACCTTTATGTAGGTCGGCGCCACCGCTAAGTAGGTCGGCGCTACCGCTGGGTAGGTCGACGCTACCGCTGGGTAGGTCGGCGCTACCGCCGGGTAGGTTGGCGCTACAGCCGGGTAGGTCGGCGCTACCGCTGGAGAAGTCGGCGCTACCGCTGAGTAGGTCGGCGCTATAGCTGTGTACGTCGGCGCTACCTTTTAGTAGGTCGGCGCTACCTTTTAGTAGGTCTGCGCCACCGACAAGTAGTTCGACGCTACCGCTGAGTAGGTCGGCGCTACCGCTGGGTAAGTCGGCGCTACCGTTTAGTAGGTCGGCGCTACCGCTGGATAGGTCGGCGCTACCGCTGGGTAGGTCGGCGCTACCGCTGAGTAGGTCGGCGCTACCTCTGAGAACGTCGGCGCTACCTTTGAGTAGGTCGGCGCTACCTTTGAGTAGGTCGGCGCAACCGCTAAGAACGTCGGCGCTACCGCTGAGTAGGTTGGCGCTAACGCTGGGTAAGTCGGCGCTACCGCTGAGTAGGTCGGCGCTAACGCTGAGTAAGTCGGCGCAACCGCTAAGTACGTCGGCGCTACCGCTGAGTAGGTCGGCGCTAACGCTGATTAAGTCGGCGCTACCGCCGGGTAGGTAGGTGCTTCCGCCGGGTAGGTCGGCGCTACCGCTGCGTAAGTCGGCGCTACCTCTGAGTACGTCGGCGCTACCTTTTATTTGGTCGGCGCTACCTTTTAGTAGGTCGGCGCTACTGCTAAATAGGTCGGCGCTATCGCTGGGTAGGTCGGCGCTACCGCTGAGTAGGTATGCGCTACCGCTGAGAAGGTCGGCGCTACCGCTGGGTAGGTCGGCGCTACCGCTAAGTAGGTCGGCGCTACCTCTGAATACGTCGGCGCTACCTATTAGTAGGTCGGCGCTACCTTTGAGTAGGTCGGCTTCACCGCTAAGTAGGTCGGCGCTACCGCTGGGTAGGTCGGCGCTACCGCTGGGTAGGTCGGCGCTACCGCTGGGTAGTTCGGCGCTACCGCTGGGTAGGTCGGCGCTACCGCTGAGTAGGTCGGCGCTACAGTTGAGTACGTCGGCGCTACCTTTTAGTAGGTCGGCGCTAACTTTAAGTAGGTCGGCGCTACCGCTGGGTAGGTCGGCGCTACCTCTGAATACGTCGGCGCTAACTTTTGGTAGGTCGGCGCTACCTTTGAGTAGGTCGGCGTCACCGCTAAGTAGGTCGGCGCTACCGCTGGGTAGGTCTGCGCTACGTCTGAATACGTCTGCGCTACCTATTAGTAGGTCGGCGCTACCGCTGGGTAGGTCGGCGCTACCGCTGGGTAGGTCGGCGCGACCTTTGAGTAGGTCGGCGCCACCGCTAAGTAGGTCGGCGCTACCGATTGGTAGGTCGGCGCTACCGCTGGGTAAGTAGGCGCTACCGCTGAGTAGGTCGGCGCTACCTTTTAGTAGGTCGGCGCTAACTTTGAGTAGGTCGGCGCCATCGCTAAGTAGGTCGGCGCTACCGCTGAGTAGGTCGGCGCCACCGGTAAGTAGGTCAGCGCTACCGCTGAGTAGGTTGGCGCTACCGCTGGGTAGGTCGGCGCTACCGCTGGGTAGGTCGGCGCTACCTCTGAATACGTCGGCGCTACCTTTTAGTAGCTCGGCGCTACCTTTGAGTATGTCGGCGTCACCGCTAAGTAGGTCGGCGCTACCGCTGGGTAGGTCGGCGCTACCGCTGGGTAGGTCGGCGCTACCTCTAAATACGTCGGCGCTACCTTTTGATAGGTCGGCGCTACCTTTGAGTATGTCGGCGTCACCGCTAAGTAGGTCGGCGCTACCGCTGGGTAGGTCGGCGCTACCGCTGGGTAGGTCTGCGCTACCTCTAAATACGTCGGCGCTACCTTTTGGTAGGTCGGCGCTACCTTTGAGTAGGTCGGCTTCACCGCTAAGTAGGTCGGCGCTACCGCGGGGGAGGTCTGCGCTACCGCGTGGTAGGTCAGCGCTACCGCTGGGTAGGTCGGCGCTACCGCTAGGTAGGTCGGCGCTACCGCCGGGTAAGTCGGCGCTACCGCTGGGTAGTTCGGCGCTACCGCTGGGTAGGTCGGCGCTACAGGGGAGTAGATCGGCGCTACAGTTGAGTACGTCGGCGCTACCATTTAGTAGGTCGGCGCTAACTTTAAGTAGGTCGGCGCCACCTTTTAGTAGGTCGGCGCTACCTTTTAGTAGGTCGGCGCCACCTTTGAGAAGGTCGGCGCCACCGCTAAGTAGGTCGGCGCTATCGCTGGGTAGGTCGGCGCTACCTCTGGCTAGGTCTGCGCCACCGCTAAGTAGGTCGGGGCTACCGCTGGGTAGGTCGGGGCTACCGCTGGGTAGGTCGGCGCTACCGCTGAGTAGGTCGGCGCAACCGCTGAGTACGTCGGCGCTACCTTTTATTTGGTCGGCGCCACCTTTTAGTAGGTCGGCGCTACTGCTAAATAGGTCGGCGCTATCGCTGGGTAGGTCGGCGCTACCGCTGAGTAGGTCGGCGCTACCGCTGAGAAGGTCGGCGCTACCGCTGGGTAGGTCGGCGCTACCGCTGGGTAGGTCGGCGCTACCTCTGAATACGTCGGCGCTACCTATTAGTAGGTCGGCGCTACCTTTGAGTAGGTCGGCGTCACCGCTAAGTAGG
This sequence comes from Anisus vortex, assembly GCA_949126835.1. NCBI lineage: Eukaryota > Metazoa > Mollusca > Gastropoda > Planorbidae > Anisus > Anisus vortex. The sequence goes on along the minus strand of OX421507.1, from coordinate 117,767 downwards.
TCGGCGCTACCGCTGGGTAGGTCGGCGCTACCGCTGGGTAGGTCGGCGCTACAGCCGGGTAAGTCAGCGCTACCGCTGGGTAGTTCGGCGCTATTGCTGGGTAGGTCGGCGCTACATTTGAGTACGTCGGCGCTACCATTTAGTAGGTCGGCGCTAATGTAAGTAGGTCGGCGCTAATTTAAGTAGGTCGGCGCTACCGCTGGGTAGGTCGGCGCTACCTCTGAATACGTCGGCGCTACCTTTTGGTAGGTCGGCGCTACCTTTGAGTAGGTCGGCGTCAGCGCTAGGTAGGTCGGCGCTACCGCTGGGTAGGTCTGCGCTACCGCGTGGTAGGTCAGCGCTACCGCTGGGTACGTCGGCGCTACCGCCGGGTAAGTCGGCGCTACCGCTAAGTAGTTCGGCGCTACCGCTGGGTAGGTCGGCGCTACAGGGGAGTAGATCGGCGCTACAGTTGAGTACGTCGGCGCTACCATTTAGTAGGTCGGCGCTAACTTTAAGTAGGTCGGCGCCACCTTTTAGTAGGTCGGCGCTACCTTTTAGTAGGTCGGCGCCACCTTTGAGAAGGTCGGCGCCACCGCTAAGTAGGTCGGCGCTACCGCTGGGTAGGTCGGCGCTACCTTTTAGTAGGTCGGCGCTAACTTTGAGTAGGTCGGCGCCATCGCTAAGTAGGTCGGCGCTACCGCTGAGTAGGTCGGCGCCACCGGTAAGTAGGTCAGCGCTACCGCTGAGTAGGTCGGCGCTACCGCTGGGTAGGTCGGCGCTACCGCTGGGTAGTTCGGCGCTACCTTTGAGTACGTCGGCGCTACCTTTTATTTGGTCGGCGCTACCTTTTAGTAGGTCGGCGCTACTGCTAAATAGGTCGGCGCTATCGCTGGGTAGGTCGGCGCTACCGCTGAGTAGGTCGGCGCTACCGCTGAGAAGGTCGTCGCTACCGCTGGGTAGGTCGGCGCTACCGCTGGGTAGGTCGGCGCTACCTCTGAATACGTCGGCGCTACCTTTTAGTAGCTCGGCGCTACCTTTGAGTAGGTCGGCGTCACCGCTAAGTAGGTCGGCGCTACCGCTGGGTAGGTCGGCGCTAACGCTGGGTAGGTCGGCGCTACCTCTAAATACGTCGGCGCTACCTTTTGGTAGGTCGGCGCTACCTTTGAGTAGGTCGGCTTCACCGCTAAGTAGGTCGGCGCTACCGCTGGGTAGGTCTGCGCTACCGCGTGGTAGGTCAGCGCTACCGTTGGGTAGGTCGGCGCTACCGCTAGGTAGGTTGGCGCTACCGCCGGGTAAGTCGGCGCTACCGCTGGGTAGTTCGGCGCTACCGCTGGGTAGGTCGGCGCTACAGGGGAGTATATCGGCACTACAGTTGAGTACGTCGGCGCTACCATTTAGTAGGTCGGCGCTAACTTTAAGTAGGTCGGCGCCACCTTTTAGTAGGTCGGCGCTACCTTTTAGTAGGTCGGCGCCACCTTTGAGAAGGTCGGCGCCACCGCTAAGTAGGTCGGCGCTACCGCTTGGTAGGTCGGCGCTACCTCTGGCTAGGTCTGCGCCACCGCTAAGTAGGTCGGGGCTACCGCTGGGTAGGTCGGGGCTACCGCTGGGTAGGTCGGCGCTACCGCTGAGTAGGTCGGCGCAACCGCTGAGTACGTCGGCGCTACCTTTTATTTGGTCGGCGCCACCTTTTAGTAGGTCGGCGCTACTGCTAAATAGGTCGGCGCTATCGCTGGGTAGGTCGGCGCTACCGCTGAGTAGGTCGGCGCTACCGCTGAGAAGGTCGGCGCTACCGCTGGGTAGGTCGGCGCTACCGCTGGGTAGGTCGGCGCTACCTCTGAATACGTCGGCGCTACCTTTTAGTAGCTCGGCGCTACCTTTGAGTAGGTCATCGTCACCGCTAAGTAGGTCGGCGCTACCGCTGGGTAGGTCGGCGCTACCGCTGGGTAGGTCGGCGCTACCTCTGAATACGTCGGCGCTACCTTTTGGTAGGTCGGCGCTACCTTTGAGTAGGTCGGCGTCACCGCTAAGTAGGTCGGCGCTACCGCTGGGTAGGTCTGCGCTACCGCGTGGTAGGTCGGCGCTACAGCTGGGTAGGTCGGCGCTACCGCTAGGTAGGTCGGCGTTACCGCCGGGTAAGTCGGCGCTACCGCTGGGTAGTTCGGCGCTACCGCTGGGTAGGTCGGCGCTACCGCTGGGTAGGTCGGCGCTACCGCTTGGTAGGTCGGCGCTACCGCTGGGTAGGTCGGCGCTACCGCTGAGTAGGTCGGCGCTACCGCTGAGTAGGTCGGCGCTACCTTTTAATAGGTCGGCGCTACCTTTTAGTAGGTCGGCGCGACCTTTGAGTAGGTCGGCGCCACCGCTAAGTAGGTCGGCGCTACCGCTGGGTAGTTCGGCGCTACCGCTGGGTAGGTCGGCGCTACCGCTTGGTAGGTCGGCGCTACCGCTGGGTAGGTCGGCGCTACCGCTGAGTAGGTCGGCGCTACCGCTGAGTAGGTCGGCGCTACCTTTTAATAGGTCGGCGCTACCGATTGGTAGGTCGGCGCTACCGCTGGGTAAGTAGGCGCTACCGCTGAGTAGGTCGGCGCTACCGCTGAGTAGGTCGGCGCTACCGCTGGGTAGGTCGGCGCTACCGCTGGGTACGTCGGCGCTACCTTTTAGTAGGTCGGCGCTACCGCTGAGTAGGTCGGCGCTACCGCTGGGTAAGTCGGCGCTACCGTTTTGTAGGTCGGCGCTACCTTTGAGTAGGTCTGCGCCACCGCCGGTTAGGTCGGCGCTACCGCTGGGTAGGTCCGCGCTACCGCTGTGTAGGTCGGCGCTACCGCTGGGTAGGTCGGCGCTACCGCTGAGTAGGTCGGCGCTACCGCTGGGTAGGTCGGCGCTACCGCTGGGTAGTTCGGCGCTACCTCTGAATACGTCGGCGCTACCTTTTAGTAGGTCGGCGTCACCGCTAAGTAGGTTGGCGCTACCGCTGGGTAGGTCGGCGCTACCGCGTGGTAGGTCGGCACTACCGCTGGGTAGGTCGGCGCTACCGCTGGGTAGGTCGGCGCTACCGCTGGGTAGTTCGGCGCTACCGCTGGGTAGGTCGGCGCTACCGCTGGGTAGGTCGGCGCTACCGCTGGGTAGGTCGGCGCTACCGCTGGGTAGGTCGGCGCTACCGCTGAGTAGGTCGGCGCTACCGCTGAGTAGGTCGGCGCTACAGTTGAGTACGTCGGCGCTACCTTTTAATATGTCGACGCTACCTTTTAGTAGGTCGGCGCGAGCTTTGAGTAGGTCGGCGCCACCGCTAAGTAGGTCGGCGCTACCGATTGGTAGGTCGGCGCTACCGCTGGGTAAGTAGGCGCTACCGCTGAGTAGGTCGGCGCTACCTTTTAGTAGGTCGGCGCTAACTTTGAGTAGGTCGGCGCCATCGCTAAGTTGGTCGGCGCTACCGCTGAGTAGGTCGGCGCCACCGGTAAGTAGGTCAGCGCTACCGCTGAGTAGGTCGGCGCTACCGCTGAATAGGTCGGCGCTACCGCTGGGTAGTTCGGCGCTACCTTTGAGTACGTCGGCGCTACCTTTTATTTGGTCGGCGCTACCTTTTAGTAGGTCGGCGCTACTGCTAAATAGGTCGGCGCTATCGCTGGGTAGGTCGGCGCTACCGCTGAGTAGGTCGGCGCTACCGCTGAGAAGGTCGGCGCTACCGCTGGGTAGGTCGGCGCTACCGCTGGGTAGGTCGGCGCTACCTCTGAATACGTCGGCGCTACCTTTTAGTAGCTCGGCGCTACCTTTGAGTAGGTCGGCGTCACCGCTAAGTAGGTCGGCGCTACCGCTGGGTAGGTCGGCGCTACCGCTGGGTAGGTCGGCGCTACCTCTAAATACGTCGGCGCTACCTTTTGGTAGGTCGGCGCTACCTTTGAGTAGGTCGGCTTCACCGCTAAGTAGGTCGGCGCTACCGCTGGGTAGGTCTGCGCTACCGCGTGGTAGGTCAGCGCTACCGTTGGGTAGGTCGGCGCTACCGCTAGGTAGGTCGGCGCTACCGCCGGGTAAGTCGGCGCTACCGCTGGGTAGTTCGGCGCTACCGCTGGGTAGGTCGGCGCTACAGGGGAGTAGATCGGCGCTACAGTTGAGTACGTCGGCGCTACCATTTAGTAGGTCGGCGCTAACTTTAAGTAGGTCGGCGCCACCTTTTAGTAGGTCGGCGCTACCTTTTAGTAGGTCGGCGCCACCTTTGAGAAGGTCGGCGCCACCGCTAAGTAGGTCGGCGCTACCGCTGGGTAGGTCGGCGCTACCTCTGGCTAGGTCTGCGCCACCGCTAAGTAGGTCGGGGCTACCGCTGGGTAGGTCGGGGCTACCGCTGGGTAGGTTGGCGCTACCGCTGAGTAGGTCGGCGCAACCGCTGAGTACGTCGGCGCTACCTTTTATTTTGTCGGCGCCAACTTTTAGTAGGTCGGCGCTACTGCTAAATAGGTCGGCGCTATCGCTGGGTAGGTCGGCGCTACCGCTGAGTAGGTCGGCGCTACCGCTGAGAAGGTCGGCGCTACCGCTGGGTAGGTCGGCGCTACCGCTGGGTAGGTCGGCGCTACCTCTGAATACGTCGGCGCTACCTTTTAGTAGCTCGGCGCTACCTTTGAGTAGGTCGGCGTCACCGCTAAGTAGGTCGGCGCTACCGCTGGGTAGGTCGGCGCTACCGCTGGGTAGGTCGGCGCTACCTCTGAATACGTCGGCGCTACCTTTTGCTAGGTCGGCGCTACCTTTGAGTAGGTCGGCGTCACCGCTAAGTAGGTCGGCGCTACCGCTGGGTAGGTCTGCGCTACCGCGTGGTAGGTCGGCGCTACAGCTGGGTAGGTCGGCGCTACCGCTAGGTAGGTCGGCGTTACCGCCGGGTAAGTCGGCGCTACCGCTGGGTAGTTCGGCGCTACCGCTGGGTAGGTCGGCGCTACCGTTGGGTAGGTCGGCGCTACCGCTTGGTAGGTCGGCGCTACCGCTGGGTAGGTCGGCGCTACCGCTGAGTAGGTCGGCGCTACCGCTGAGTAGGTCGGCGCTACCTTTTAATAGGTCGGCGCTACCTTTTAGTAGGTCGGCGCGACCTTTGAGTAGGTCGGCGCCACCGCTAAGTAGGTCGGCGCTACCGATTGGTAGGTCGGCGCTACCGCTGGGTAAGTAGGCGCTACCGCTGAGTAGGTCGGCGCTACCGCTGAGTAGGTCGGCGCTACCGCTGGGTAGGTCGGCGCTACCGCTGGGTACGTCGGCGATACCTTTTAGTAGGTCGGCGCTACCGCTGAGTAGGTCGGCGCTACCGCTGCGTAAGTCGGCGCTACCGTTTTGTAGGTCGGCGCTACCTTTGAGTAGGTCTGCGCCACCGCCGGTTAGGTCGGCGCTACCGCTGGGTAGGTCCGCGCTACCGCTGTGTAGGTCGGCGCTACCGCTGGGTAGGTCGGCGCTACCGCTGAGTAGGTCGGCGCTACCGCTGGGTAGGTCGGCGCTACCGCTGGGTAGTTCGGCGCTACCTCTGAATATGTCGGCGCTACCTTTTAGTAGGTCGGCGTCACCGCTAAGTAGGTTGGCGCTACCGCTGGGTAGGTCGGCGCTACCGCGTGGTAGGTCGGCACTACCGCTGGGTAGGTCGGCGCTACCGCTGGGTAGGTCGGCGCTACCGCTGGGTAGTTCGGCGCTACCGCTGGGTAGGTCGGCGCTACCGCTGGGTAGGTCGGCGCTACCGCTGGGTAGGTCGGCGCTACCGCTGGGTAGGTCGGCGCTACCGCTGAGTAGGTCGGCGCTACCGCTGAGTAGGTCGGCGCTACAGTTGAGTACGTCGGCGCTACCTTTTAATATGTCGGCGCTACCTTTTAGTAGGTCGGCGCGACCTTTGAGTAGGTCGGCGCCACCGCTAAGTAGGTCGGCGCTACCGATTGATAGGTCGGCGCTACCGCTGGGTAAGTAGGCGCTACCGCTGAGTAGGTCGGCGCTACCTTTTAGTAGGTCGGCGCTAACTTTGAGTAGGTCGGCGCCATCGCTAAGTAGGTCGGCGCTACCGCTGAGTTGGTCGGCGCCACCGGTAAGTAGGTCAGCGCTACCGCTGAGTAGGTCGGCGCTACCGCTGGGTAGGTCGGCGCTACCGCTGGGTAGTTCGGCGCTACCTTTGAGTACGTCGGCGCTACCTTTTACTAGGTCGGCGCTACCTTTAAGTAGGTCGGCACACCGCTAAGTAGGTCGGCGCTACCTTTTAGTAGGTCGGCGCTACCTTTTTGTAGGTCGGCGCCACCGCTAAGTAGGTCGGCGCTACCGCTGGGTAGGTCGACGCTACCGCTGGGTAGGTCGGCGCTACCGCCGGGTTGGTTGGCGCTACAGCCGGGTAGGTCGGCGCTACCGCTGAGTAGGTCGGCGCTACAGCTGTGTACGTCGGCGCTACCTTTTAGTAGGTCGGCGCTACCTTTTAGTAGGTCGGCGCGACCTTTGAGTAGGTCGGCGCCACCGCTAAGTAGGTCGGCGCTACCGATTGGTAGGTCGGCGCTACCGCTGGGTAAGTAGGCGCTACCGCTGAGTAGGTCGGCGCTACCGCTGAGTAGGTCGGCGCTACCGCTGGGTAGGTCGGCGCTACCGCTGGGTACGTCGGCGCTACCTTTTAGTAGGTCGGCGCTACCGCTGAGTAGGTCGGCGCTACCGCTGCGTAAGTCGGCGCTACCGTTTTGTAGGTCGGCGCTACCTTTGAGTAGGTCTGCGCCACCGCCGGTTAGGTCGGCGCTACCGCTGGGTAGGTCCGCGCTACCGCTGTGTAGGTCGGCGCTACCGCTGGGTAGGTCGGCGCTACCGCTGAGTAGGTCGGCGCTACCGCTGGGTAGGTCGGCGCTACCGCTGGGTAGTTCGGCGCTACCTCTGAATATGTCGGCGCTACCTTTTAGTAGGTCGGCGTCACCGCTAAGTAGGTTGGCGCTACCGCTGGGTAGGTCGGCGCTACCGCGTGGTAGGTCGGCACTACCGCTGGGTAGGTCGGCGCTACCGCTGGGTAGGTCGGCGCTACCGCTGGGTAGTTCGGCGCTACCGCTGGGTAGGTCGGCGCTACCGCTGGGTAGGTCGGCGCTACCGCTGGGTAGGTCGGCGCTACCGCTGGGTAGGTCGGCGCTACCGCTGAGTAGGTCGGCGCTACCGCTGAGTAGGTCGGCGCTACAGTTGAGTACGTCGGCGCTACCTTTTAATATGTCGGCGCTACCTTTTAGTAGGTCGGCGCGACCTTTGAGTAGGTCGGCGCCACCGCTAAGTAGGTCGGCGCTACCGATTGATAGGTCGGCGCTACCGCTGGGTAAGTAGGCGCTACCGCTGAGTAGGTCGGCGCTACCTTTTAGTAGGTCGGCGCTAACTTTGAGTAGGTCGGCGCCATCGCTAAGTAGGTCGGCGCTACCGCTGAGTTGGTCGGCGCCACCGGTAAGTAGGTCAGCGCTACCGCTGAGTAGGTCGGCGCTACCGCTGGGTAGGTCGGCGCTACCGCTGGGTAGTTCGGCGCTACCTTTGAGTACGTCGGCGCTACCTTTTACTAGGTCGGCGCTACCTTTAAGTAGGTCGGCACACCGCTAAGTAGGTCGGCGCTACCTTTTAGTAGGTCGGCGCTACCTTTTTGTAGGTCGGCGCCACCGCTAAGTAGGTCGGCGCTACCGCTGGGTAGGTCGACGCTACCGCTGGGTAGGTCGGCGCTACCGCCGGGTAGGTTGGCGCTACAGCCGGGTAGGTCGGCGCTACCGCTGAGTAGGTCGGCGCTACAGCTGTGTACGTCGGCGCTACCTTTTAGTAGGTCGGCGCTACCTTTTAGTAGGTCTGCGCCACCGCCAAGTAGTTCGGCGCTACCGCTGAGTAGGTCGGCGCTACCGCTGGGTAGGTCGGCGCTACCGCTGAGTAGGCCGGCGCTACAGTTGAGTACGTCGGCGCTACCTTTTAATAGGTCGGTGCTACCTTTTAGTAGGTCGGCGCGACCTTTGAGTAGGTCGGCGCCACCGCTAAGTAGGTCGGCGCTACCGATTTGTAGGTCGGCGCTACCGCTGGGTAAGTAGGCGCTACCGCTGAGTAGGTCGGCGCTACCTTTTAGTAGGTCGGCGCTAACTTTGAGTAGGTCGGCGCCATCGCTAAGTAGGTCGGCGCTACCGCTGAGTAGGTCGGCGCCACCGCTAAGTAGGTCAGCGCTACCGCTGAGTAGGTCGGCGCTACCGCTGGGTAGGTCGGCGCTACCGCTGAGTAGTTCGGCGCTACCTTTGAGTACGTCGGCGCTACCTTTTACTAGGTCGGCGCTACCTTTAAGTAGGTCGGCGCCACCGCTAAGTAGGTCGGCGCTACCTTTTAGTAGGTCGGCGCTACCTTTTTGTAGGTCGGCGCCACCGCTAAGTAGGTCGGCGCTACCGCTGGGTAGGTCGACGCTACCGCTGGGTAGGTCGGCGCTACCGCCGGGTAGGTTGGCGCTACTGCCGGGTAGGTCGGCGCTACCGCTGGGTAGGTCGGCGCTACCGCTGAGTAGGTCGGCGCTACAGCTGTGTACGTCGGCGCTACCTTTTAGTAGGTCGGCGCTACCTTTTAGTAGGTCTGCGCCACCGCCAAGTAGTTCGGCGCTACCGCTGAGTAGGTCGGCGCTACCGCTGGGTAAGTCGGCGCTAACGTTTAGTAGGTGGGCGCTACCTCTGAAAACGTCGGCGCTACCTTTGAGTAGGTCGGCGCTACCTTTGAGTAGGTCGGCGCAACCGCTAAGTACGTCGGCGCTACCGCTGAGTAGGTCGGCGCTAACGCTGAGTAAGTCGGCGCTACCGCTGAGTAGGTCGGCGCTACCGCTGGGTAAGTCGGCGCTACCGTTTAGTAGGTCGGCGCTACCGCTGGATAGGTCGGCGCTACCGCTGGGCAGGTCGGCGCTACCGCTGAGTAGGTCGGCGCTACCTCTGAGAACGTCGGCGCTACCTTTGAGTAGTTCGGCGCTACCTTTGAGTAGGTCGGCGCAACCGCTAAGTACGTCGGCGCTACCGCTGAGTAGGTCGGCGCTAACGCTGAGTAAAGCGGCGCTACCGCTGAGTAGGTCGGCGCTAACGCTGAGTAAGTCGGCGCAACCGCTAAGTACGTCGGCGCTACCGCTGAGTAGGTCGGCGCTAACGCTGAGTAAGTCGGCGCTACCGCCGGGTAGGTAGGTGCTTCCGCCGGGTAGGTCGGCGCTACCGCTGCGTAAGTCGGCGCTACCTCTGAGTACGTCGGCGCTACCTTTTATTTGGTCGGCGCTACCTTTTAGTAGGTCGGCGCTACTGCTAAATAGGTCGGCGCTATCGCTGGGTAGGTCGGCGCTACCGCTGAGTAGGTCGGCGCTACCGCTGAGAAGGTCGGCGCTACCGCTGGGTAGGTCGGCGCTACCGCTGGGTAGGTCCGCGCTAACTCTGAATACGTCGGTGCTACCTTTTAGTAGGTCGGCGCTACCTTTGAGTAGGTCGGCGTCACCGCTAAGTAGGTCGGCGCTACCGCTGGGTAGGTCGGCGCTACTGCTGGGTAGGTCGGCGCTACCGCCGGGTAAGTAGGCGCTACCGCTGGGTAGTTCGGCGCTACCGCTGGGTAGGTCGGCGCTACCGCTGTGTAGGTCGGCGCTACAGTTGAGTACGTCGGCGCTACCTTTTAGTAGGTCAGCGCTAACTTTGAGTAGGTCGGCGCTACCGCTGGGTAGGTCGGCGCTACCTCTGAATACGTCGGCGCTACCTTTTAGTAGGTCGTCGCTACCTTTGAGTAGGTCGGCGCCACCTTTTAGTAGGTCGGCGCTACCTTTTAGTAGGTCGGCGCCACCTTTGAGTAGGTCGGCGCAACCGCTAAGTAGGTCGGCGCTACCGCTGGGTAGGTCGGCGCTACCTCTGGGTAGGTCTGCGCCACCGCTAAGTAGGTCGGGGCTACCGCTGGGTAGGTCGGGGCTACCGCTGGGTAGGTCGGCGCTACCGTTTGGTAGGTCGGCGCTACCTTTGAGTAGGTCGGCGCAACCGCTGAGTACGTCGGCGCTACCTTTTAGTAGGTCGGCGCTATCTTTAAGTAGGTCGGCGCCACCGCTAAGTAGGTCGGCGCTACCTTTTAGTAGGTCGGCGCTACCTTTATGTAGGTCGGCGCCACCGCTAAGTAGGTCAGCGCTACCTTTATGTAGGTCGGCGCCACCGCTAAGTAGGTCGGCGCTACCGCTGGGTAGGTCGACGCTACCGCTGGGTAGGTCGGCGCTACCGCCGGGTAGGTTGGCGCTACAGCCGGGTAGGTCGGCGCTACCGCTGGAGAAGTCGGCGCTACCGCTGAGTAGGTCGGCGCTATAGCTGTGTGCGTCGGCGCTACCTTTTAGTAGGTCGGCGCTACCTTTTAGTAGGTCTGCGCCACCGACAAGTAGTTCGACGCTACCGCTGAGTAGGTCGGCGCTACCGCTGGGTAAGTCGGCGCTACCGTTTAGTAGGTCGGCGCTACCGCTGGATAGGTCGGCGCTACCGCTGGGTAGGTCGGCGCTACCGCTGAGTAGGTCGGCGCTACCTCTGAGAACGTCGGCGCTACCTTTGAGTAGGTCGGCGCTACCTTTGAGTAGGTCGGCGCAACCGCTAAGAACGTCGGCGCTACCGCTGAGTAGGTAGGCGCTAACGCTGGGTAAGTCGGCGCTACCGCTGAGTAGGTCGGCGCTAACGCTGAGTAAGTCGGCGCAACCGCTAAGTACGTCGGCGCTACCGCTGAGTAGGTCGGCGCTAACGCTGAGTAAGTCGGCGCTACCGCCGGGTAGGTAGGTGCTTCCGCCGGGTAAGTCGGCGCTACCGCTGCGTAAGTCGGCGCTACCTTTGAGTACGTCGGCGCTACCTTTTACTAGGTCGGCGCTACCTTTAAGTAGGTCGGCGCCACCGCTAAGTAGGTCGGCGCTACCTTTTAGTAGTTCGGCGCTACCTTTGAGTAGGTCGGCGTCACCGCTAAGTAGGTCGGCGCTACCGCTGGGTAGGTCTGCGCTACCGCGTGGTAGGTCGGCGCTACAGCTGGGTAGGTCGGCGCTACCGCTAGGTAGGTCGGCGTTACCGCCGGGTAAGTCGGCGCTACCGCTGGGTAGTTCGGCGCTACCGCTGGGTAGGTCGGCGCTACCGCTGGGTAGGTCGGCGCTACCGCTTGGTAGGTCGGCGCTACCGCTGGGTAGGTCGGCGCTACCGCTGAGTAGGTCGGCGCTACCGCTGAGTAGGTCGGCGCTACCTTTTAATAGGTCGGCGCTACCTTTTAGTAGGTCGGCGCGACCTTTGAGTAGGTCGGCGCCACCGCTAAGTAGGTCGGCGCTACCGCTGGGTAGTTCGGCGCTACCGCTAGGTAGGTCGGCGCTACCGCTTGGTAGGTCGGCGCTACCGCTGGGTAGGTCGGCGCTACCGCTGAGTAGGTCGGCGCTACCGCTGAGTAGGTCGGCGCTACCTTTTAATAGGTCGGCGCTACCGATTGGTAGGTCGGCGCTACCGCTGGGTAAGTAGGCGCTACCGCTGAGTAGGTCGGCGCTACCGCTGAGTAGGTCGGCGCTACCGCTGGGTAGGTCGGCGCTACCGCTGGGTACGTCGGCGCTACCTTTTAGTAGGTCGGCGCTACCGCTGAGTAGGTCGGCGCTACCGCTGGGTAAGTCGGCGCTACCGTTTTGTAGGTCGGCGCTACCTTTGAGTAGGTCTGCGCCACCGCCGGTTAGGTCGGCGCTACCGCTGGGTAGGTCCGCGCTACCGCTGTGTAGGTCGGCGCTACCGCTGGGTAGGTCGGCGCTACCGCTGAGTAGGTCGGCGCTACCGCTGGGTAGGTCGGCGCTACCGCTGGGTAGTTCGGCGCTACCTCTGAATACGTCGGCGCTACCTTTTAGTAGGTCGGCGTCACCGCTAAGTAGGTTGGCGCTACCGCTGGGTAGGTCGGCGCTACCGCGTGGTAGGTCGGCACTACCGCTGGGTAGGTCGGCGCTACCGCTGGGTAGGTCGGCGCTACCACTGGGTAGTTCGGCGCTACCGCTGGGTAGGTCGGCGCTACCGCTGGGTAGGTCGGCGCTACCGCTGGGTAGGTCGGCGCTACCGCTGGGTAGGTCGGCGCTACCGCTGGGTAGGTCGGCGCTACCGCTGAGTAGGTCGGCGCTACAGTTGAGTACGTCGGCGCTACCTTTTAATATGTCGACGCTACCTTTTAGTAGGTCGGCGCGAGCTTTGAGTAGGTCGGCGCCACCGCTAAGTAGGTCGGCGCTACCGATTGGTAGGTCGGCGCTACCGCTGGGTAAGTAGGCGCTACCGCTGAGTAGGTCGGCGCTACCTTTTAGTAGGTCGGCGCTAACTTTGAGTAGGTCTGCGCCATCGCTAAGTAGGTCGGCGCTACCGCTGAGTAGGTCGGCGCCACCGGTAAGTAGGTCAGCGCTACCGCTGAGTAGGTCGGCGCTACCGCTGGGTAGGTCGGCGCTACCGCTGGGTAGTTCGGCGCTACCTTTGAGTACGTCGGCGCTACCTTTTATTTGGTCGGCGCTACCTTTTAGTAGGTCGGCGCTACTGCTAAATAGGTCGGCGCTATCGCTGGGTAGGTCGGCGCTACCGCTGAGTAGGTCGGCGCTACCGCTGAGAAGGTCGGCGCTACCGCTGGGTAGGTCGGCGCTACCGCTGGGTAGGTCGGCGCTACCTCTGAATACGTCGGCGCTACCTTTTAGTAGCTCGGCGCTACCTTTGAGTAGGTCGGCGTCACCGCTAAGTAGGTCGGCGCTACCGCTGGGTAGGTCGGCGCTACCGCTGGGTAGGTCGGCGCTACCTCTAAATACGTCGGCGCTACCTTTTGGTAGGTCGGCGCTACCTTTGAGTAGGTCGGCTTCACCGCTAAGTAGGTCGGCGCTACCGCTGGGTAGGTCTGCGCTACCGCGTGGTAGGTCAGCGCTACCGTTGGGTAGGTCGGCGCTACCGCTAGGTAGGTCGGCGCTACCGCCGGGTAAGTCGGCGCTACCGCTGGGTAGTTCGGCGCTACCGCTGGGTAGGTCGGCGCTACAGGGGAGTAGATCGGCGCTACAGTTGAGTACGTCGGCGCTACCATTTAGTAGGTCGGCGCTAACTTTAAGTAGGTCGGCGCCACCTTTTAGTAGGTCGGCGCTACCTTTTAGTAGGTCGGCGCCACCTTTGAGAAGGTCGGCGCCACCGCTAAGTAGGTCGGCGCTACCGCTGGGTAGGTCGGCGCTACCTCTGGCTAGGTCTGCGCCACCGCTAAGTAGGTCGGGGCTACCGCTGGGTAGGTCGGGGCTACCGCTGGGTAGGTTGGCGCTACCGCTGAGTAGGTCGGCGCAACCGCTGAGTACGTCGGCGCTACCTTTTATTTTGTCGGCGCCAACTTTTAGTAGGTCGGCGCTACTGCTAAATAGGTCGGCGCTATCGCTGGGTAGGTCGGCGCTACCGCTGAGTAGGTCGGCGCTACCGCTGAGAAGGTCGGCGCTACCGCTGGGTAGGTCGGCGCTACCGCTGGGTAGGTCGGCGCTACCTCTGAATACGTCGGCGCTACCTTTTAGTAGCTCGGCGCTACCTTTGAGTAGGTCGGCGTCACCGCTAAGTAGGTCGGCGCTACCGCTGGGTAGGTCGGCGCTACCTCTGAATACGTCGGCGCTACCTTTTGCTAGGTCGGCGCTACCTTTGAGTAGGTCGGCGTCACCGCTAAGTAGGTCGGCGCTACCGCTGGGTAGGTCTGCGCTACCGCGTGGTAGGTCGGCGCTACAGCTGGGTAGGTCGGCGCTACCGCTAGGTAGGTCGGCGTTACCGCCGGGTAAGTCGGCGCTACCGCTGGGTAGTTCGGCGCTACCGCTGGGTAGGTCGGCGCTACCGTTGGGTAGGTCGGCGCTACCGCTTGGTAGGTCGGCGCTACCGCTGGGTAGGTCGGCGCTACCGCTGAGTAGGTCGGCGCTACCGCTGAGTAGGTCGGCGCTACCTTTTAATAGGTCGGCGCTACCTTTTAGTAGGTCGGCGCGACCTTTGAGTAGGTCGGCGCCACCGCTAAGTAGGTCGGCGCTACCGATTGGTAGGTCGGCGCTACCGCTGGGTAAGTAGGCGCTACCGCTGAGTAGGTCGGCGCTACCGCTGAGTAGGTCGGCGCTACCGCTGGGTAGGTCGGCGCTACCGCTGGGTACGTCGGCGCTACCTTTTAGTAGGTCGGCGCTACCGCTGAGTAGGTCGGCGCTACCGCTGGGTAAGTCGGCGCTACCGTTTTGTAGGTCGGCGCTACCTTTGAGTAGGTCTGCGCCACCGCCGGTTAGGTCGGCGCTACCGCTGGGTAGGTCCGCGCTACCGCTGTGTAGGTCGGCGCTACCGCTGGGTAGGTCGGCGCTACCGCTGAGTAGGTCGGCGCTACTGCTGGGTAGGTCGGCGCTACCGCTGGGTAGTTCGGCGCTACCTCTGAATATGTCGGCGCTACCTTTTAGTAGGTCGGCGTCACCGCTAAGTAGGTTGGCGCTACCGCTGGGTAGGTCGGCGCTACCGCGTGGTAGGTCGGCACTACCGCTGGGTAGGTCGGCGCTACCGCTGGGTAGGTCGGCGCTACCGCTGGGTAGTTCGGCGCTACCGCTGGGTAGGTCGGCGCTACCGCTGGGTAGGTCGGCGCTACCGCTGGGTAGGTCGGCGCTACCGCTGGGTAGGTCGGCGCTACCGCTGAGTAGGTCGGCGCTACCGCTGAGTAGGTCGGCGCTACAGTTGAGTACGTCGGCGCTACCTTTTAATATGTCGGCGCTACCTTTTAGTAGGTCGGCGCGACCTTTGAGTAGGTCGGCGCCACCGCTAAGTAGGTCGGCGCTACCGATTGATAGGTCGGCGCTACCGCTGGGTAAGTAGGCGCTACCGCTGAGTAGGTCGGCGCTACCTTTTAGTAGGTCGGCGCTAACTTTGAGTAGGTCGGCGCCATCGCTAAGTAGGTCGGCGCTACCGCTGAGTTGGTCGGCGCCACCGGTAAGTAGGTCAGCGCTACCGCTGAGTAGGTCGGCGCTACCGCTGGGTAGTTCGGCGCTACCTTTGAGTACGTCGGCGCTACCTTTTATTTGGTCGGCGCTACCTTTTAGTAGGTCGGCGCTACTGCTAAATAGGTCGGCGCTATCGCTGGGTAGGTCGGCGCTACCGCTGAGTAGGTCGGCGCTACCGCTGAGAAGGTCGGCGCTACCGCTGGGTAGGTCGGCGCTACCGCTGGGTAGGTCGGCGCTACCTCTGAATACGTCGGCGCTACCTTTTAGTAGCTCGGCGCTACCTTTGAGTAGGTCGGCGTCACCGCTAAGTAGGTCGGCGCTACCGCTGGGTAGGTCGGCGCTACCGCTGGGTAGGTCGGCGCTACCTCTAAATACGTCGGCGCTACCTTTTGGTAGGTCGGCGCTACCTTTGAGTAGGTCGGCTTCACCGCTAAGTAGGTCGGCGCTACCGCTGGGTAGGTCTGCGCTACCGCGTGGTAGGTCAGCGCTACCGTTGGGTAGGTCGGCGCTACCGCTAGGTAGGTCGGCGCTACCGCCGGGTAAGTCGGCGCTACCGCTGGGTAGTTCGGCGCTACCGCTGGGTAGGTCGGCGCTACAGGGGAGTAGATCGGCGCTACAGTTGAGTACGTCGGCGCTACCATTTAGTAGGTCGGCGCTAACTTTAAGTAGGTCGGCGCCACCTTTTAGTAGGTCGGCGCTACCTTTTAGTAGGTCGGCGCCACCTTTGAGAAGGTCGGCGCCACCGCTAAGTAGGTCGGCGCTACCGCTGGGTAGGTCGGCGCTACCTCTGGCTAGGTCTGCGCCACCGCTAAGTAGGTCGGGGCTACCGCTGGGTAGGTCGGGGCTACCGCTGGGTAGGTTGGCGCTACCGCTGAGTAGGTCGGCGCAACCGCTGAGTACGTCGGCGCTACCTTTTAGTAGCTCGGCGCTACCTTTGAGTAGGTCGGCGTCACCGCTAAGTAGGTCGGCGCTACCGCTGGGTAGGTCGGCGCTACCGCTGGGTAGGTCGGCACTACCGCTGGGTAGGTCGGCGCTACCGCTGGGTAGGTCGGCGCTACCTTTGAGTAGGTCGGCGTCACCGCTAAGTAGGTCGGCGCTACCGCTGGGTAGGTCTGCGCTACCGCGTGGTAGGTCGGCGCTACAGCTGGGTAGGTCGGCGCTACCGCTAGGTAGGTCGGCGTTACCGCCGGGTAAGTCGGCGCTACCGCTGGGTAGTTCGGCGCTACCGCTGGGTAGGTCGGCGCTACCGCTGGGTAGGTCGGCGCTACCGCTTGGTAGGTCGGCGCTACCGCTGGGTAGGTCGGCGCTACCGCTGAGTAGGTCGGCGCTACCGCTGAGTAGGTCGGCGCTACCTTTTAATAGGTCGGGGCTACCTTTTAGTAGGTCGGCGCGACCTTTGAGTAGGTCGGCGCCACCGCTAAGTAGGTCGGCGCTACCGCTGGGTAGTTCGGCGCTACCGCTAGGTAGGTCGGCGCTACCGCTTGGTAGGTCGGCGCTACCGCTGGGTAGGTCGGCGCTACCGCTGAGTAGGTCGGCGCTACCGCTGAGTAGGTCGGCGCTACCTTTTAATAGGTCGGCGCTACCGATTGGTAGGTCGGCGCTACCGCTGGGTAAGTAGGCGCTACCGCTGAGTAGGTCGGCGCTACCGCTGAGTAGGTCGGCGCTACCGCTGGGTAGGTCGGCGCTACCGCTGGGTACGTCGGCGCTACCTTTTAGTAGGTCGGCGCTACCGCTGAGTAGGTCGGCGCTACCGCTGGGTAAGTCGGCGCTACCGTTTTGTAGGTCGGCGCTACCTTTGAGTAGGTCTGCGCCACCGCCGGTTAGGTCGGCGCTACCGCTGGGTAGGTCCGCGCTACCGCTGTGTAGGTCGGCGCTACCGCTGGGTAGGTCGGCGCTACCGCTGAGTAGGTCGGCGCTACCGCTGGGTAGGTCGGCGCTACCGCTGGGTAGTTCGGCGCTACCTCTGAATACGTCGGCGCTACCTTTTAGTAGGTCGGCGTCACCGCTAAGTAGGTTGGCGCTACCGCTGGGTAGGTCGGCGCTACCGCGTGGTAGGTCGGCACTACCGCTGGGTAGGTCGGCGCTACCGCTGGGTAGGTCGGCGCTACCACTGGGTAGTTCGGCGCTACCGCTGGGTAGGTCGGCGCTACCGCTGGGTAGGTCGGCGCTACCGCTGGGTAGGTCGGCGCTACCGCTGGGTAGGTCGGCGCTACCGCTGGGTAGGTCGGCGCTACCGCTGAGTAGGTCGGCGCTACAGTTGAGTACGTCGGCGCTACCTTTTAATATGTCGACGCTACCTTTTAGTAGGTCGGCGCGAGCTTTGAGTAGGTCGGCGCCACCGCTAAGTAGGTCGGCGCTACCGATTGGTAGGTCGGCGCTACCGCTGGGTAAGTAGGCGCTACCGCTGAGTAGGTCGGCGCTACCTTTTAGTAGGTCGGCGCTAACTTTGAGTAGGTCTGCGCCATCGCTAAGTAGGTCGGCGCTACCGCTGAGTAGGTCGGCGCCACCGGTAAGTAGGTCAGCGCTACCGCTGAGTAGGTCGGCGCTACCGCTGGGTAGGTCGGCGCTACCGCTGGGTAGTTCGGCGCTACCTTTGAGTACGTCGGCGCTACCTTTTATTTGGTCGGCGCTACCTTTTAGTAGGTCGGCGCTACTGCTAAATAGGTCGGCGCTATCGCTGGGTAGGTCGGCGCTACCGCTGAGTAGGTCGGCGCTACCGCTGAGAAGGTCGGCGCTACCGCTGGGTAGGTCGGCGCTACCGCTGGGTAGGTCGGCGCTACCTCTGAATACGTCGGCGCTACCTTTTAGTAGCTCGGCGCTACCTTTGAGTAGGTCGGCGTCACCGCTAAGTAGGTCGGCGCTACCGCTGGGTAGGTCGGCGCTACCGCTGGGTAGGTCGGCGCTACCTCTAAATACGTCGGCGCTACCTTTTGGTAGGTCGGCGCTACCTTTGAGTAGGTCGGCTTCACCGCTAAGTAGGTCGGCGCTACCGCTGGGTAGGTCTGCGCTACCGCGTGGTAGGTCAGCGCTACCGTTGGGTAGGTCGGCGCTACCGCTAGGTAGGTCGGCGCTACCGCCGGGTAAGTCGGCGCTACCGCTGGGTAGTTCGGCGCTACCGCTGGGTAGGTCGGCGCTACAGGGGAGTAGATCGGCGCTACAGTTGAGTACGTCGGCGCTACCATTTAGTAGGTCGGCGCTAACTTTAAGTAGGTCGGCGCCACCTTTTAGTAGGTCGGCGCTACCTTTTAGTAGGTCGGCGCCACCTTTGAGAAGGTCGGCGCCACCGCTAAGTAGGTCGGCGCTACCGCTGGGTAGGTCGGCGCTACCTCTGGCTAGGTCTGCGCCACCGCTAAGTAGGTCGGGGCTACCGCTGGGTAGGTCGGGGCTACCGCTGGGTAGGTTGGCGCTACCGCTGAGTAGGTCGGCGCAACCGCTGAGTACGTCGGCGCTACCTTTTATTTGGTCGGCGCCAACTTTTAGTAGGTCGGCGCTACTGCTAAATAGGTCGGCGCTATCGCTGGGTAGGTCGGCGCTACCGCTGAGTAGGTCGGCGCTACCGCTGAGAAGGTCGGCGCTACCGCTGGGTAGGTCGGCGCTACCGCTGGGTAGGTCGGCGCTACCTCTGAATACGTCGGCGCTACCTTTTAGTAGCTCGGCGCTACCTTTGAGTAGGTCGGCGTCACCGCTAAGTAGGTCGGCGCTACCGCTGGGTAGGTCGGCGCTACCTCTGAATACGTCGGCGCTACCTTTTGCTAGGTCGGCGCTACCTTTGAGTAGGTCGGCGTCACCGCTAAGTAGGTCGGCGCTACCGCTGGGTAGGTCTGCGCTACCGCGTGGTAGGTCGGCGCTACAGCTGGGTAGGTCAGCGCTACCGCTAGGTAGGTCGGCGTTACCGCCGGGTAAGTCGGCGCTACCGCTGGGTAGTTCGGCGCTACCGCTGGGTAGGTCGGCGCTACCGTTGGGTAGGTCGGCGCTACCGCTTGGTAGGTCGGCGCTACCGCTGGGTAGGTCGGCGCTACCGCTGAGTAGGTCGGCGCTACCGCTGAGTAGGTCGGCGCTACCTTTTAATAGGTCGGCGCTACCTTTTAGTAGGTCGGCGCGACCTTTGAGTAGGTCGGCGCCACCGCTAAGTAGGTCGGCGCTACCGATTGGTAGGTCGGCGCTACCGCTGGGTAAGTAGGCGCTACCGCTGAGTAGGTCGGCGCTACCGCTGAGTAGGTCGGCGCTACCGCTGGGTAGGTCGGCGCTACCGCTGGGTACGTCGGCGCTACCTTTTAGTAGGTCGGCGCTACCGCTGAGTAGGTCGGCGCTACCGCTGGGTAAGTCGGCGCTACCGTTTTGTAGGTCGGCGCTACCTTTGAGTAGGTCTGCGCCACCGCCGGTTAGGTCGGCGCTACCGCTGGGTAGGTCCGCGCTACCGCTGTGTAGGTCGGCGCTACCGCTGGGTAGGTCGGCGCTACCGCTGAGTAGGTCGGCGCTACTGCTGGGTAGGTCGGCGCTACCGCTGGGTAGTTCGGCGCTACCTCTGAATATGTCGGCGCTACCTTTTAGTAGGTCGGCGTCACCGCTAAGTAGGTTGGCGCTACCGCTGGGTAGGTCGGCGCTACCGCGTGGTAGGTCGGCACTACCGCTGGGTAGGTCGGCGCTACCGCTGGGTAGGTCGGCGCTACCGCTGGGTAGTTCGGCGCTACCGCTGGGTAGGTCGGCGCTACCGCTGGGTAGGTCGGCGCTACCGCTGGGTAGGTCGGCGCTACCGCTGGGTAGGTCGGCGCTACCGCTGAGTAGGTCGGCGCTACCGCTGAGTAGGTCGGCGCTACAGTTGAGTACGTCGGCGCTACCTTTTAATATGTCGGCGCTACCTTTTAGTAGGTCGGCGCGACCTTTGAGTAGGTCGGCGCCACCGCTAAGTAGGTCGGCGCTACCGATTGATAGGTCGGCGCTACCGCTGGGTAAGTAGGCGCTACCGCTGAGTAGGTCGGCGCTACCTTTTAGTAGGTCGGCGCTAACTTTGAGTAGGTCGGCGCCATCGCTAAGTAGGTCGGCGCTACCGCTGAGTTGGTCGGCGCCACCGGTAAGTAGGTCAGCGCTACCGCTGAGTAGGTCGGCGCTACCGCTGGGTAGGTCGGCGCTACCGCTGGGTAGTTCGGCGCTACCTTTGAGTACGTCGGCGCTACCTTTTACTAGGTCGGCGCTACCTTTAAGTAGGTCGGCACACCGCTAAGTAGGTCGGCGCTACCTTTTAGTAGGTCGGCGCTACCTTTTTGTAGGTCGGCGCCACCGCTAAGTAGGTCGGCGCTACCGCTGGGTAGGTCGACGCTACCGCTGGGTAGGTCGGCGCTACCGCCGGGTAGGTTGGCGCTACAGCCGGGTAGGTCGGCGCTACCGCTGAGTAGGTCGGCGCTACAGCTGTGTACGTCGGCGCTACCTTTTAGTAGGTCGGCGCTACCTTTTAGTAGGTCTGCGCCACCGCCAAGTAGTTCGGCGCTACCGCTGAGTAGGTCGGCGCTACCGCTGGGTAGGTCGGCGCTACCGCTGAGTAGGCCGGCGCTACAGTTGAGTACGTCGGCGCTACCTTTTAATAGGTCGGTGCTACCTTTTAGTAGGTCGGCGCGACCTTTGAGTAGGTCGGCGCCACCGCTAAGTAGGTCGGCGCTACCGATTTGTAGGTCGGCGCTACCGCTGGGTAAGTAGGCGCTACCGCTGAGTAGGTCGGCGCTACCTTTTAGTAGGTCGGCGCTAACTTTGAGTAGGTCGGCGCCATCGCTAAGTAGGTCGGCGCTACCGCTGAGTAGGTCGGCGCCACCGCTAAGTAGGTCAGCGCTACCGCTGAGTAGGTCGGCGCTACCGCTGGGTAGGTCGGCGCTACCGCTGAGTAGTTCGGCGCTACCTTTGAGTACGTCGGCGCTACCTTTTACTAGGTCGGCGCTACCTTTAAGTAGGTCGGCGCCACCGCTAAGTAGGTCGGCGCTACCTTTTAGTAGGTCGGCGCTACCTTTTTGTAGGTCGGCGCCACCGCTAAGTAGGTCGGCGCTACCGCTGGGTAGGTCGACGCTACCGCTGGGTAGGTCGGCGCTACCGCCGGGTAGGTTGGCGCTACTGCCGGGTAGGTCGGCGCTACCGCTGGGTAGGTCGGCGCTACCGCTGAGTAGGTCGGCGCTACAGCTGTGTACGTCGGCGCTACCTTTTAGTAGGTCGGCGCTACCTTTTAGTAGGTCTGCGCCACCGCCAAGTAGTTCGGCGCTACCGCTGAGTAGGTCGGCGCTACCGCTGGGTAAGTCGGCGCTAACGTTTAGTAGGTGGGCGCTACCTCTGAAAACGTCGGCGCTACCTTTGAGTAGGTCGGCGCTACCTTTGAGTAGGTCGGCGCAACCGCTAAGTACGTCGGCGCTACCGCTGAGTAGGTCGGCGCTAACGCTGAGTAAGTCGGCGCTACCGCTGAGTAGGTCGGCGCTACCGCTGGGTAAGTCGGCGCTACCGTTTAGTAGGTCGGCGCTACCGCTGGATAGGTCGGCGCTACCGCTGGGCAGGTCGGCGCTACCGCTGAGTAGGTCGGCGCTACCTCTGAGAACGTCGGCGCTACCTTTGAGTAGTTCGGCGCTACCTTTGAGTAGGTCGGCGCAACCGCTAAGTACGTCGGCGCTACCGCTGAGTAGGTCGGCGCTAACGCTGAGTAAAGCGGCGCTACCGCTGAGTAGGTCGGCGCTAACGCTGAGTAAGTCGGCGCAACCGCTAAGTACGTCGGCGCTACCGCTGAGTAGGTCGGCGCTAACGCTGAGTAAGTCGGCGCTACCGCCGGGTAGGTAGGTGCTTCCGCCGGGTAGGTCGGCGCTACCGCTGCGTAAGTCGGCGCTACCTCTGAGTACGTCGGCGCTACCTTTTATTTGGTCGGCGCTACCTTTTAGTAGGTCGGCGCTACTGCTAAATAGGTCGGCGCTATCGCTGGGTAGGTCGGCGCTACCGCTGAGTAGGTCGGCGCTACCGCTGAGAAGGTCGGCGCTACCGCTGGGTAGGTCGGCGCTACCGCTGGGTAGGTCCGCGCTAACTCTGAATACGTCGGTGCTACCTTTTAGTAGGTCGGCGCTACCTTTGAGTAGGTCGGCGTCACCGCTAAGTAGGTCGGCGCTACCGCTGGGTAGGTCGGCGCTACTGCTGGGTAGGTCGGCGCTACCGCCGGGTAAGTAGGCGCTACCGCTGGGTAGTTCGGCGCTACCGCTGGGTAGGTCGGCGCTACCGCTGTGTAGGTCGGCGCTACAGTTGAGTACGTCGGCGCTACCTTTTAGTAGGTCAGCGCTAACTTTGAGTAGGTCGGCGCTACCGCTGGGTAGGTCGGCGCTACCTCTGAATACGTCGGCGCTACCTTTTAGTAGGTCGTCGCTACCTTTGAGTAGGTCGGCGCCACCTTTTAGTAGGTCGGCGCTACCTTTTAGTAGGTCGGCGCCACCTTTGAGTAGGTCGGCGCAACCGCTAAGTAGGTCGGCGCTACCGCTGGGTAGGTCGGCGCTACCTCTGGGTAGGTCTGCGCCACCGCTAAGTAGGTCGGGGCTACCGCTGGGTAGGTCGGGGCTACCGCTGGGTAGGTCGGCGCTACCGTTTGGT
Organism: Anisus vortex; assembly: GCA_949126835.1. Classification (NCBI taxonomy): domain Eukaryota; kingdom Metazoa; phylum Mollusca; class Gastropoda; family Planorbidae; genus Anisus; species Anisus vortex. The sequence goes on along the minus strand of OX421507.1, from coordinate 95,284 downwards.
AGGTCGGCGCTACCTTTGAGTAGGTCGGCGCAACCGCTGAGTACGTCGGCGCTACCTTTTAGTAGGTCGGCGCTATCTTTAAGTAGGTCGGCGCCACCGCTAAGTAGGTCGGCGCTACCTTTTAGTAGGTCGGCGCTACCTTTATGTAGGTCGGCGCCACCGCTAAGTAGGTCAGCGCTACCTTTATGTAGGTCGGCGCCACCGCTAAGTAGGTCGGCGCTACCGCTGGGTAGGTCGACGCTACCGCTGGGTAGGTCGGCGCTACCGCCGGGTAGGTTGGCGCTACAGCCGGGTAGGTCGGCGCTACCGCTGGAGAAGTCGGCGCTACCGCTGAGTAGGTCGGCGCTATAGCTGTGTGCGTCGGCGCTACCTTTTAGTAGGTCGGCGCTACCTTTTAGTAGGTCTGCGCCACCGACAAGTAGTTCGACGCTACCGCTGAGTAGGTCGGCGCTACCGCTGGGTAAGTCGGCGCTACCGTTTAGTAGGTCGGCGCTACCGCTGGATAGGTCGGCGCTACCGCTGGGTAGGTCGGCGCTACCGCTGAGTAGGTCGGCGCTACCTCTGAGAACGTCGGCGCTACCTTTGAGTAGGTCGGCGCTACCTTTGAGTAGGTCGGCGCAACCGCTAAGAACGTCGGCGCTACCGCTGAGTAGGTAGGCGCTAACGCTGGGTAAGTCGGCGCTACCGCTGAGTAGGTCGGCGCTAACGCTGAGTAAGTCGGCGCAACCGCTAAGTACGTCGGCGCTACCGCTGAGTAGGTCGGCGCTAACGCTGAGTAAGTCGGCGCTACCGCCGGGTAGGTAGGTGCTTCCGCCGGGTAAGTCGGCGCTACCGCTGCGTAAGTCGGCGCTACCTTTGAGTACGTCGGCGCTACCTTTTACTAGGTCGGCGCTACCTTTAAGTAGGTCGGCGCCACCGCTAAGTAGGTCGGCGCTACCTTTTAGTAGTTCGGCGCTACCTTTGAGTAGGTCGGCGTCACCGCTAAGTAGGTCGGCGCTACCGCTGGGTAGGTCTGCGCTACCGCGTGGTAGGTCGGCGCTACAGCTGGGTAGGTCGGCGCTACCGCTAGGTAGGTCGGCGTTACCGCCGGGTAAGTCGGCGCTACCGCTGGGTAGTTCGGCGCTACCGCTGGGTAGGTCGGCGCTACCGCTGGGTAGGTCGGCGCTACCGCTTGGTAGGTCGGCGCTACCGCTGGGTAGGTCGGCGCTACCGCTGAGTAGGTCGGCGCTACCGCTGAGTAGGTCGGCGCTACCTTTTAATAGGTCGGCGCTACCTTTTAGTAGGTCGGCGCGACCTTTGAGTAGGTCGGCGCCACCGCTAAGTAGGTCGGCGCTACCGCTGGGTAGTTCGGCGCTACCGCTAGGTAGGTCGGCGCTACCGCTTGGTAGGTCGGCGCTACCGCTGGGTAGGTCGGCGCTACCGCTGAGTAGGTCGGCGCTACCGCTGAGTAGGTCGGCGCTACCTTTTAATAGGTCGGCGCTACCGATTGGTAGGTCGGCGCTACCGCTGGGTAAGTAGGCGCTACCGCTGAGTAGGTCGGCGCTACCGCTGAGTAGGTCGGCGCTACCGCTGGGTAGGTCGGCGCTACCGCTGGGTACGTCGGCGCTACCTTTTAGTAGGTCGGCGCTACCGCTGAGTAGGTCGGCGCTACCGCTGGGTAAGTCGGCGCTACCGTTTTGTAGGTCGGCGCTACCTTTGAGTAGGTCTGCGCCACCGCCGGTTAGGTCGGCGCTACCGCTGGGTAGGTCCGCGCTACCGCTGTGTAGGTCGGCGCTACCGCTGGGTAGGTCGGCGCTACCGCTGAGTAGGTCGGCGCTACCGCTGGGTAGGTCGGCGCTACCGCTGGGTAGTTCGGCGCTACCTCTGAATACGTCGGCGCTACCTTTTAGTAGGTCGGCGTCACCGCTAAGTAGGTTGGCGCTACCGCTGGGTAGGTCGGCGCTACCGCGTGGTAGGTCGGCACTACCGCTGGGTAGGTCGGCGCTACCGCTGGGTAGGTCGGCGCTACCACTGGGTAGTTCGGCGCTACCGCTGGGTAGGTCGGCGCTACCGCTGGGTAGGTCGGCGCTACCGCTGGGTAGGTCGGCGCTACCGCTGGGTAGGTCGGCGCTACCGCTGGGTAGGTCGGCGCTACCGCTGAGTAGGTCGGCGCTACAGTTGAGTACGTCGGCGCTACCTTTTAATATGTCGACGCTACCTTTTAGTAGGTCGGCGCGAGCTTTGAGTAGGTCGGCGCCACCGCTAAGTAGGTCGGCGCTACCGATTGGTAGGTCGGCGCTACCGCTGGGTAAGTAGGCGCTACCGCTGAGTAGGTCGGCGCTACCTTTTAGTAGGTCGGCGCTAACTTTGAGTAGGTCTGCGCCATCGCTAAGTAGGTCGGCGCTACCGCTGAGTAGGTCGGCGCCACCGGTAAGTAGGTCAGCGCTACCGCTGAGTAGGTCGGCGCTACCGCTGGGTAGGTCGGCGCTACCGCTGGGTAGTTCGGCGCTACCTTTGAGTACGTCGGCGCTACCTTTTATTTGGTCGGCGCTACCTTTTAGTAGGTCGGCGCTACTGCTAAATAGGTCGGCGCTATCGCTGGGTAGGTCGGCGCTACCGCTGAGTAGGTCGGCGCTACCGCTGAGAAGGTCGGCGCTACCGCTGGGTAGGTCGGCGCTACCGCTGGGTAGGTCGGCGCTACCTCTGAATACGTCGGCGCTACCTTTTAGTAGCTCGGCGCTACCTTTGAGTAGGTCGGCGTCACCGCTAAGTAGGTCGGCGCTACCGCTGGGTAGGTCGGCGCTACCGCTGGGTAGGTCGGCGCTACCTCTAAATACGTCGGCGCTACCTTTTGGTAGGTCGGCGCTACCTTTGAGTAGGTCGGCTTCACCGCTAAGTAGGTCGGCGCTACCGCTGGGTAGGTCTGCGCTACCGCGTGGTAGGTCAGCGCTACCGTTGGGTAGGTCGGCGCTACCGCTAGGTAGGTCGGCGCTACCGCCGGGTAAGTCGGCGCTACCGCTGGGTAGTTCGGCGCTACCGCTGGGTAGGTCGGCGCTACAGGGGAGTAGATCGGCGCTACAGTTGAGTACGTCGGCGCTACCATTTAGTAGGTCGGCGCTAACTTTAAGTAGGTCGGCGCCACCTTTTAGTAGGTCGGCGCTACCTTTTAGTAGGTCGGCGCCACCTTTGAGAAGGTCGGCGCCACCGCTAAGTAGGTCGGCGCTACCGCTGGGTAGGTCGGCGCTACCTCTGGCTAGGTCTGCGCCACCGCTAAGTAGGTCGGGGCTACCGCTGGGTAGGTCGGGGCTACCGCTGGGTAGGTTGGCGCTACCGCTGAGTAGGTCGGCGCAACCGCTGAGTACGTCGGCGCTACCTTTTATTTTGTCGGCGCCAACTTTTAGTAGGTCGGCGCTACTGCTAAATAGGTCGGCGCTATCGCTGGGTAGGTCGGCGCTACCGCTGAGTAGGTCGGCGCTACCGCTGAGAAGGTCGGCGCTACCGCTGGGTAGGTCGGCGCTACCGCTGGGTAGGTCGGCGCTACCTCTGAATACGTCGGCGCTACCTTTTAGTAGCTCGGCGCTACCTTTGAGTAGGTCGGCGTCACCGCTAAGTAGGTCGGCGCTACCGCTGGGTAGGTCGGCGCTACCTCTGAATACGTCGGCGCTACCTTTTGCTAGGTCGGCGCTACCTTTGAGTAGGTCGGCGTCACCGCTAAGTAGGTCGGCGCTACCGCTGGGTAGGTCTGCGCTACCGCGTGGTAGGTCGGCGCTACAGCTGGGTAGGTCGGCGCTACCGCTAGGTAGGTCGGCGTTACCGCCGGGTAAGTCGGCGCTACCGCTGGGTAGTTCGGCGCTACCGCTGGGTAGGTCGGCGCTACCGTTGGGTAGGTCGGCGCTACCGCTTGGTAGGTCGGCGCTACCGCTGGGTAGGTCGGCGCTACCGCTGAGTAGGTCGGCGCTACCGCTGAGTAGGTCGGCGCTACCTTTTAATAGGTCGGCGCTACCTTTTAGTAGGTCGGCGCGACCTTTGAGTAGGTCGGCGCCACCGCTAAGTAGGTCGGCGCTACCGATTGGTAGGTCGGCGCTACCGCTGGGTAAGTAGGCGCTACCGCTGAGTAGGTCGGCGCTACCGCTGAGTAGGTCGGCGCTACCGCTGGGTAGGTCGGCGCTACCGCTGGGTACGTCGGCGCTACCTTTTAGTAGGTCGGCGCTACCGCTGAGTAGGTCGGCGCTACCGCTGGGTAAGTCGGCGCTACCGTTTTGTAGGTCGGCGCTACCTTTGAGTAGGTCTGCGCCACCGCCGGTTAGGTCGGCGCTACCGCTGGGTAGGTCCGCGCTACCGCTGTGTAGGTCGGCGCTACCGCTGGGTAGGTCGGCGCTACCGCTGAGTAGGTCGGCGCTACTGCTGGGTAGGTCGGCGCTACCGCTGGGTAGTTCGGCGCTACCTCTGAATATGTCGGCGCTACCTTTTAGTAGGTCGGCGTCACCGCTAAGTAGGTTGGCGCTACCGCTGGGTAGGTCGGCGCTACCGCGTGGTAGGTCGGCACTACCGCTGGGTAGGTCGGCGCTACCGCTGGGTAGGTCGGCGCTACCGCTGGGTAGTTCGGCGCTACCGCTGGGTAGGTCGGCGCTACCGCTGGGTAGGTCGGCGCTACCGCTGGGTAGGTCGGCGCTACCGCTGGGTAGGTCGGCGCTACCGCTGAGTAGGTCGGCGCTACCGCTGAGTAGGTCGGCGCTACAGTTGAGTACGTCGGCGCTACCTTTTAATATGTCGGCGCTACCTTTTAGTAGGTCGGCGCGACCTTTGAGTAGGTCGGCGCCACCGCTAAGTAGGTCGGCGCTACCGATTGATAGGTCGGCGCTACCGCTGGGTAAGTAGGCGCTACCGCTGAGTAGGTCGGCGCTACCTTTTAGTAGGTCGGCGCTAACTTTGAGTAGGTCGGCGCCATCGCTAAGTAGGTCGGCGCTACCGCTGAGTTGGTCGGCGCCACCGGTAAGTAGGTCAGCGCTACCGCTGAGTAGGTCGGCGCTACCGCTGGGTAGTTCGGCGCTACCTTTGAGTACGTCGGCGCTACCTTTTATTTGGTCGGCGCTACCTTTTAGTAGGTCGGCGCTACTGCTAAATAGGTCGGCGCTATCGCTGGGTAGGTCGGCGCTACCGCTGAGTAGGTCGGCGCTACCGCTGAGAAGGTCGGCGCTACCGCTGGGTAGGTCGGCGCTACCGCTGGGTAGGTCGGCGCTACCTCTGAATACGTCGGCGCTACCTTTTAGTAGCTCGGCGCTACCTTTGAGTAGGTCGGCGTCACCGCTAAGTAGGTCGGCGCTACCGCTGGGTAGGTCGGCGCTACCGCTGGGTAGGTCGGCGCTACCTCTAAATACGTCGGCGCTACCTTTTGGTAGGTCGGCGCTACCTTTGAGTAGGTCGGCTTCACCGCTAAGTAGGTCGGCGCTACCGCTGGGTAGGTCTGCGCTACCGCGTGGTAGGTCAGCGCTACCGTTGGGTAGGTCGGCGCTACCGCTAGGTAGGTCGGCGCTACCGCCGGGTAAGTCGGCGCTACCGCTGGGTAGTTCGGCGCTACCGCTGGGTAGGTCGGCGCTACAGGGGAGTAGATCGGCGCTACAGTTGAGTACGTCGGCGCTACCATTTAGTAGGTCGGCGCTAACTTTAAGTAGGTCGGCGCCACCTTTTAGTAGGTCGGCGCTACCTTTTAGTAGGTCGGCGCCACCTTTGAGAAGGTCGGCGCCACCGCTAAGTAGGTCGGCGCTACCGCTGGGTAGGTCGGCGCTACCTCTGGCTAGGTCTGCGCCACCGCTAAGTAGGTCGGGGCTACCGCTGGGTAGGTCGGGGCTACCGCTGGGTAGGTTGGCGCTACCGCTGAGTAGGTCGGCGCAACCGCTGAGTACGTCGGCGCTACCTTTTAGTAGCTCGGCGCTACCTTTGAGTAGGTCGGCGTCACCGCTAAGTAGGTCGGCGCTACCGCTGGGTAGGTCGGCGCTACCGCTGGGTAGGTCGGCACTACCGCTGGGTAGGTCGGCGCTACCGCTGGGTAGGTCGGCGCTACCTTTGAGTAGGTCGGCGTCACCGCTAAGTAGGTCGGCGCTACCGCTGGGTAGGTCTGCGCTACCGCGTGGTAGGTCGGCGCTACAGCTGGGTAGGTCGGCGCTACCGCTAGGTAGGTCGGCGTTACCGCCGGGTAAGTCGGCGCTACCGCTGGGTAGTTCGGCGCTACCGCTGGGTAGGTCGGCGCTACCGCTGGGTAGGTCGGCGCTACCGCTTGGTAGGTCGGCGCTACCGCTGGGTAGGTCGGCGCTACCGCTGAGTAGGTCGGCGCTACCGCTGAGTAGGTCGGCGCTACCTTTTAATAGGTCGGGGCTACCTTTTAGTAGGTCGGCGCGACCTTTGAGTAGGTCGGCGCCACCGCTAAGTAGGTCGGCGCTACCGCTGGGTAGTTCGGCGCTACCGCTAGGTAGGTCGGCGCTACCGCTTGGTAGGTCGGCGCTACCGCTGGGTAGGTCGGCGCTACCGCTGAGTAGGTCGGCGCTACCGCTGAGTAGGTCGGCGCTACCTTTTAATAGGTCGGCGCTACCGATTGGTAGGTCGGCGCTACCGCTGGGTAAGTAGGCGCTACCGCTGAGTAGGTCGGCGCTACCGCTGAGTAGGTCGGCGCTACCGCTGGGTAGGTCGGCGCTACCGCTGGGTACGTCGGCGCTACCTTTTAGTAGGTCGGCGCTACCGCTGAGTAGGTCGGCGCTACCGCTGGGTAAGTCGGCGCTACCGTTTTGTAGGTCGGCGCTACCTTTGAGTAGGTCTGCGCCACCGCCGGTTAGGTCGGCGCTACCGCTGGGTAGGTCCGCGCTACCGCTGTGTAGGTCGGCGCTACCGCTGGGTAGGTCGGCGCTACCGCTGAGTAGGTCGGCGCTACCGCTGGGTAGGTCGGCGCTACCGCTGGGTAGTTCGGCGCTACCTCTGAATACGTCGGCGCTACCTTTTAGTAGGTCGGCGTCACCGCTAAGTAGGTTGGCGCTACCGCTGGGTAGGTCGGCGCTACCGCGTGGTAGGTCGGCACTACCGCTGGGTAGGTCGGCGCTACCGCTGGGTAGGTCGGCGCTACCACTGGGTAGTTCGGCGCTACCGCTGGGTAGGTCGGCGCTACCGCTGGGTAGGTCGGCGCTACCGCTGGGTAGGTCGGCGCTACCGCTGGGTAGGTCGGCGCTACCGCTGGGTAGGTCGGCGCTACCGCTGAGTAGGTCGGCGCTACAGTTGAGTACGTCGGCGCTACCTTTTAATATGTCGACGCTACCTTTTAGTAGGTCGGCGCGAGCTTTGAGTAGGTCGGCGCCACCGCTAAGTAGGTCGGCGCTACCGATTGGTAGGTCGGCGCTACCGCTGGGTAAGTAGGCGCTACCGCTGAGTAGGTCGGCGCTACCTTTTAGTAGGTCGGCGCTAACTTTGAGTAGGTCTGCGCCATCGCTAAGTAGGTCGGCGCTACCGCTGAGTAGGTCGGCGCCACCGGTAAGTAGGTCAGCGCTACCGCTGAGTAGGTCGGCGCTACCGCTGGGTAGGTCGGCGCTACCGCTGGGTAGTTCGGCGCTACCTTTGAGTACGTCGGCGCTACCTTTTATTTGGTCGGCGCTACCTTTTAGTAGGTCGGCGCTACTGCTAAATAGGTCGGCGCTATCGCTGGGTAGGTCGGCGCTACCGCTGAGTAGGTCGGCGCTACCGCTGAGAAGGTCGGCGCTACCGCTGGGTAGGTCGGCGCTACCGCTGGGTAGGTCGGCGCTACCTCTGAATACGTCGGCGCTACCTTTTAGTAGCTCGGCGCTACCTTTGAGTAGGTCGGCGTCACCGCTAAGTAGGTCGGCGCTACCGCTGGGTAGGTCGGCGCTACCGCTGGGTAGGTCGGCGCTACCTCTAAATACGTCGGCGCTACCTTTTGGTAGGTCGGCGCTACCTTTGAGTAGGTCGGCTTCACCGCTAAGTAGGTCGGCGCTACCGCTGGGTAGGTCTGCGCTACCGCGTGGTAGGTCAGCGCTACCGTTGGGTAGGTCGGCGCTACCGCTAGGTAGGTCGGCGCTACCGCCGGGTAAGTCGGCGCTACCGCTGGGTAGTTCGGCGCTACCGCTGGGTAGGTCGGCGCTACAGGGGAGTAGATCGGCGCTACAGTTGAGTACGTCGGCGCTACCATTTAGTAGGTCGGCGCTAACTTTAAGTAGGTCGGCGCCACCTTTTAGTAGGTCGGCGCTACCTTTTAGTAGGTCGGCGCCACCTTTGAGAAGGTCGGCGCCACCGCTAAGTAGGTCGGCGCTACCGCTGGGTAGGTCGGCGCTACCTCTGGCTAGGTCTGCGCCACCGCTAAGTAGGTCGGGGCTACCGCTGGGTAGGTCGGGGCTACCGCTGGGTAGGTTGGCGCTACCGCTGAGTAGGTCGGCGCAACCGCTGAGTACGTCGGCGCTACCTTTTATTTGGTCGGCGCCAACTTTTAGTAGGTCGGCGCTACTGCTAAATAGGTCGGCGCTATCGCTGGGTAGGTCGGCGCTACCGCTGAGTAGGTCGGCGCTACCGCTGAGAAGGTCGGCGCTACCGCTGGGTAGGTCGGCGCTACCGCTGGGTAGGTCGGCGCTACCTCTGAATACGTCGGCGCTACCTTTTAGTAGCTCGGCGCTACCTTTGAGTAGGTCGGCGTCACCGCTAAGTAGGTCGGCGCTACCGCTGGGTAGGTCGGCGCTACCTCTGAATACGTCGGCGCTACCTTTTGCTAGGTCGGCGCTACCTTTGAGTAGGTCGGCGTCACCGCTAAGTAGGTCGGCGCTACCGCTGGGTAGGTCTGCGCTACCGCGTGGTAGGTCGGCGCTACAGCTGGGTAGGTCAGCGCTACCGCTAGGTAGGTCGGCGTTACCGCCGGGTAAGTCGGCGCTACCGCTGGGTAGTTCGGCGCTACCGCTGGGTAGGTCGGCGCTACCGTTGGGTAGGTCGGCGCTACCGCTTGGTAGGTCGGCGCTACCGCTGGGTAGGTCGGCGCTACCGCTGAGTAGGTCGGCGCTACCGCTGAGTAGGTCGGCGCTACCTTTTAATAGGTCGGCGCTACCTTTTAGTAGGTCGGCGCGACCTTTGAGTAGGTCGGCGCCACCGCTAAGTAGGTCGGCGCTACCGATTGGTAGGTCGGCGCTACCGCTGGGTAAGTAGGCGCTACCGCTGAGTAGGTCGGCGCTACCGCTGAGTAGGTCGGCGCTACCGCTGGGTAGGTCGGCGCTACCGCTGGGTACGTCGGCGCTACCTTTTAGTAGGTCGGCGCTACCGCTGAGTAGGTCGGCGCTACCGCTGGGTAAGTCGGCGCTACCGTTTTGTAGGTCGGCGCTACCTTTGAGTAGGTCTGCGCCACCGCCGGTTAGGTCGGCGCTACCGCTGGGTAGGTCCGCGCTACCGCTGTGTAGGTCGGCGCTACCGCTGGGTAGGTCGGCGCTACCGCTGAGTAGGTCGGCGCTACTGCTGGGTAGGTCGGCGCTACCGCTGGGTAGTTCGGCGCTACCTCTGAATATGTCGGCGCTACCTTTTAGTAGGTCGGCGTCACCGCTAAGTAGGTTGGCGCTACCGCTGGGTAGGTCGGCGCTACCGCGTGGTAGGTCGGCACTACCGCTGGGTAGGTCGGCGCTACCGCTGGGTAGGTCGGCGCTACCGCTGGGTAGTTCGGCGCTACCGCTGGGTAGGTCGGCGCTACCGCTGGGTAGGTCGGCGCTACCGCTGGGTAGGTCGGCGCTACCGCTGGGTAGGTCGGCGCTACCGCTGAGTAGGTCGGCGCTACCGCTGAGTAGGTCGGCGCTACAGTTGAGTACGTCGGCGCTACCTTTTAATATGTCGGCGCTACCTTTTAGTAGGTCGGCGCGACCTTTGAGTAGGTCGGCGCCACCGCTAAGTAGGTCGGCGCTACCGATTGATAGGTCGGCGCTACCGCTGGGTAAGTAGGCGCTACCGCTGAGTAGGTCGGCGCTACCTTTTAGTAGGTCGGCGCTAACTTTGAGTAGGTCGGCGCCATCGCTAAGTAGGTCGGCGCTACCGCTGAGTTGGTCGGCGCCACCGGTAAGTAGGTCAGCGCTACCGCTGAGTAGGTCGGCGCTACCGCTGGGTAGTTCGGCGCTACCTTTGAGTACGTCGGCGCTACCTTTTATTTGGTCGGCGCTACCTTTTAGTAGGTCGGCGCTACTGCTAAATAGGTCGGCGCTATCGCTGGGTAGGTCGGCGCTACCGCTGAGTAGGTCGGCGCTACCGCTGAGAAGGTCGGCGCTACCGCTGGGTAGGTCGGCGCTACCGCTGGGTAGGTCGGCGCTACCTCTGAATACGTCGGCGCTACCTTTTAGTAGCTCGGCGCTACCTTTGAGTAGGTCGGCGTCACCGCTAAGTAGGTCGGCGCTACCGCTGGGTAGGTCGGCGCTACCGCTGGGTAGGTCGGCGCTACCTCTAAATACGTCGGCGCTACCTTTTGGTAGGTCGGCGCTACCTTTGAGTAGGTCGGCTTCACCGCTAAGTAGGTCGGCGCTACCGCTGGGTAGGTCTGCGCTACCGCGTGGTAGGTCAGCGCTACCGTTGGGTAGGTCGGCGCTACCGCTAGGTAGGTCGGCGCTACCGCCGGGTAAGTCGGCGCTACCGCTGGGTAGTTCGGCGCTACCGCTGGGTAGGTCGGCGCTACAGGGGAGTAGATCGGCGCTACAGTTGAGTACGTCGGCGCTACCATTTAGTAGGTCGGCGCTAACTTTAAGTAGGTCGGCGCCACCTTTTAGTAGGTCGGCGCTACCTTTTAGTAGGTCGGCGCCACCTTTGAGAAGGTCGGCGCCACCGCTAAGTAGGTCGGCGCTACCGCTGGGTAGGTCGGCGCTACCTCTGGCTAGGTCTGCGCCACCGCTAAGTAGGTCGGGGCTACCGCTGGGTAGGTCGGGGCTACCGCTGGGTAGGTTGGCGCTACCGCTGAGTAGGTCGGCGCAACCGCTGAGTACGTCGGCGCTACCTTTTATTTGGTCGGCGCCAACTTTTAGTAGGTCGGCGCTACTGCTAAATAGGTCGGCGCTATCGCTGGGTAGGTCGGCGCTACCGCTGAGTAGGTCGGCGCTACCGCTGAGAAGGTCGGCGCTACCGCTGGGTAGGTCGGCGCTACCGCTGGGTAGGTCGGCGCTACCTCTGAATACGTCGGCGCTACCTTTTAGTAGCTCGGCGCTACCTTTGAGTAGGTCGGCGTCACCGCTAAGTAGGTCGGCGCTACCGCTGGGTAGGTCGGCGCTACCGCTGGGTAGGTCGGCGCTACCTCTGAATACGTCGGCGCTACCTTTTGCTAGGTCGGCGCTACCTTTGAGTAGGTCGGCGTCACCGCTAAGTAGGTCGGCGCTACCGCTGGGTAGGTCTGCGCTACCGCGTGGTAGGTCGGCGCTACAGCTGGGTAGGTCGGCGCTACCGCTAGGTAGGTCGGCGTGACCGCCGGGTAAGTCGGCGCTACCGCTGGGTAGTTCGGCGCTACCGCTGGGTAGGTCGGCGCTACCGTTGGGTAGGTCGGCGCTACCGCTTGGTAGGTCGGCGCTACCGCTGGGTAGGTCGGCGCTACCGCTGAGTAGGTCGGCGCTACCGCTGAGTAGGTCGGCGCTACCTTTTAATAGGTCGGCGCTACCTTTTAGTAGGTCGGCGCGACCTTTGAGTAGGTCGGCGCCACCGCTAAGTAGGTCGGCGCTACCGATTGGTAGGTCGGCGCTACCGCTGGGTAAGTAGGCGCTACCGCTGAGTAGGTCGGCGCTACCGCTGAGTAGGTCGGCGCTACCGCTGGGTAGGTCGGCGCTACCGCTGGGTACGTCGGCGCTACCTTTTAGTAGGTCGGCGCTACCGCTGAGTAGGTCGGCGCTACCGCTGGGTGAGTCGGCGCTACCGTTTTGTAGGTCGGCGCTACCTTTGAGTAGGTCTGCGCCACCGCCGGTTAGGTCGGCGCTACCGCTGGGTAGGTCCGCGCTACCGCTGTGTAGGTCGGCGCTACCGCTGGGTAGGTCGGCGCTACCGCTGAGTAGGTCGGCGCTACTGCTGGGTAGGTCGGCGCTACCGCTGGGTAGTTCGGCGCTACCTCTGAATATGTCGGCGCTACCTTTTAGTAGGTCGGCGTCACCGCTAAGTAGGTCGGCGCTACCGCTGGGTAGGTCGGCGCTACCGCTGAGTAGGTCGGCGCTACTGCTGGGTAGGTCGGCGCTACCGCTGGGTAGTTCGGCGCTACCTCTGAATATGTCGGCGCTACCTTTTAGTAGGTCGGCGTCACCGCTAAGTAGGTTGGCGTCACCGCTAAGTAGGTCGGCGCTACCGCTGGGTAGGTCGGCGCTACCTCTGAATACGTCGGCGCTACCTTTTGCTAGGTCGGCGCTACCTTTGAGTAGGTCGGCGTCACCGCTAAGTAGGTCGGCGCTACCGCTGGGTAGGTCTGCGCTACCGCGTGGTAGGTCGGCGCTACAGCTGGGTAGGTCGGCGCTACCGCTAGGTAGGTCGGCGTTACCGCCGGGTAAGTCGGCGCTACCGCTGGGTAGTTCGGCGCTACCGCTGGGTAGGTCGGCGCTACCGTTGGGTAGGTCGGCGCTACCGCTTGGTAGGTCGGCGCTACCGCTGGGTAGGTCGGCGCTACCGCTGAGTAGGTCGGCGCTACCGCTGAGTAGGTCGGCGCTACCTTTTAATAGGTCGGCGCTACCTTTTAGTAGGTCGGCGCGACCTTTGAGTAGGTCGGCGCCACCGCTAAGTAGGTCGGCGCTACCGATTGGTAGGTCGGCGCTACCGCTGGGTAAGTAGGCGCTACCGCTGAGTAGGTCGGCGCTACCGCTGAGTAGGTCGGCGCTACCGCTGGGTAGGTCGGCGCTACCGCTGGGTACGTCGGCGCTACCTTTTAGTAGGTCGGCGCTACCGCTGAGTAGGTCGGCGCTACCGCTGGGTAAGTCGGCGCTACCGTTTTGTAGGTCGGCGCTACCTTTGAGTAGGTCTGCGCCACCGCCGGTTAGGTCGGCGCTACCGCTGGGTAGGTCCGCGCTACCGCTGTGTAGGTCGGCGCTACCGCTGGGTAGGTCGGCGCTACCGCTGAGTAGGTCGGCGCTACTGCTGGGTAGGTCGGCGCTACCGCTGGGTAGTTCGGCGCTACCTCTGAATATGTCGGCGCTACCTTTTAGTAGGTCGGCGTCACCGCTAAGTAGGTTGGCGCTACCGCTGGGTAGGTCGGCGCTACCGCGTGGTAGGTCGGCACTACCGCTGGGTAGGTCGGCGCTACCGCTGGGTAGGTCGGCGCTACCGCTGGGTAGTTCGGCGCTACCGCTGGGTAGGTCGGCGCTACCGCTGGGTAGGTCGGCGCTACCGCTGGGTAGGTCGGCGCTACCGCTGGGTAGGTCGGCGCTACCGCTGAGTAGGTCGGCGCTACCGCTGAGTAGGTCGGCGCTACAGTTGAGTACGTCGGCGCTACCTTTTAATATGTCGGCGCTACCTTTTAGTAGGTCGGCGCGACCTTTGAGTAGGTCGGCGCCACCGCTAAGTAGGTCGGCGCTACCGATTGATAGGTCGGCGCTACCGCTGGGTAAGTAGGCGCTACCGCTGAGTAGGTCGGCGCTACCTTTTAGTAGGTCGGCGCTAACTTTGAGTAGGTCGGCGCCATCGCTAAGTAGGTCGGCGCTACCGCTGAGTTGGTCGGCGCCACCGGTAAGTAGGTCAGCGCTACCGCTGAGTAGGTCGGCGCTACCGCTGGGTAGTTCGGCGCTACCTTTGAGTACGTCGGCGCTACCTTTTATTTGGTCGGCGCTACCTTTTAGTAGGTCGGCGCTACTGCTAAATAGGTCGGCGCTATCGCTGGGTAGGTCGGCGCTACCGCTGAGTAGGTCGGCGCTACCGCTGAGAAGGTCGGCGCTACCGCTGGGTAGGTCGGCGCTACCGCTGGGTAGGTCGGCGCTACCTCTGAATACGTCGGCGCTACCTTTTAGTAGCTCGGCGCTACCTTTGAGTAGGTCGGCGTCACCGCTAAGTAGGTCGGCGCTACCGCTGGGTAGGTCGGCGCTACCGCTGGGTAGGTCGGCGCTACCTCTAAATACGTCGGCGCTACCTTTTGGTAGGTCGGCGCTACCTTTGAGTAGGTCGGCTTCACCGCTAAGTAGGTCGGCGCTACCGCTGGGTAGGTCTGCGCTACCGCGTGGTAGGTCAGCGCTACCGTTGGGTAGGTCGGCGCTACCGCTAGGTAGGTCGGCGCTACCGCCGGGTAAGTCGGCGCTACCGCTGGGTAGTTCGGCGCTACCGCTGGGTAGGTCGGCGCTACAGGGGAGTAGATCGGCGCTACAGTTGAGTACGTCGGCGCTACCATTTAGTAGGTCGGCGCTAACTTTAAGTAGGTCGGCGCCACCTTTTAGTAGGTCGGCGCTACCTTTTAGTAGGTCGGCGCCACCTTTGAGAAGGTCGGCGCCACCGCTAAGTAGGTCGGCGCTACCGCTGGGTAGGTCGGCGCTACCTCTGGCTAGGTCTGCGCCACCGCTAAGTAGGTCGGGGCTACCGCTGGGTAGGTCGGGGCTACCGCTGGGTAGGTTGGCGCTACCGCTGAGTAGGTCGGCGCAACCGCTGAGTACGTCGGCGCTACCTTTTATTTGGTCGGCGCCAACTTTTAGTAGGTCGGCGCTACTGCTAAATAGGTCGGCGCTATCGCTGGGTAGGTCGGCGCTACCGCTGAGTAGGTCGGCGCTACCGCTGAGAAGGTCGGCGCTACCGCTGGGTAGGTCGGCGCTACCGCTGGGTAGGTCGGCGCTACCTCTGAATACGTCGGCGCTACCTTTTAGTAGCTCGGCGCTACCTTTGAGTAGGTCGGCGTCACCGCTAAGTAGGTCGGCGCTACCGCTGGGTAGGTCGGCGCTACCGCTGGGTAGGTCGGCGCTACCTCTGAATACGTCGGCGCTACCTTTTGCTAGGTCGGCGCTACCTTTGAGTAGGTCGGCGTCACCGCTAAGTAGGTCGGCGCTACCGCTGGGTAGGTCTGCGCTACCGCGTGGTAGGTCGGCGCTACAGCTGGGTAGGTCGGCGCTACCGCTAGGTAGGTCGGCGTTACCGCCGGGTAAGTCGGCGCTACCGCTGGGTAGTTCGGCGCTACCGCTGGGTAGGTCGGCGCTACCGTTGGGTAGGTCGGCGCTACCGCTTGGTAGGTCGGCGCTACCGCTGGGTAGGTCGGCGCTACCACTGAGTAGGTCGGCGCTACCGCTGAGTAGGTCGGCGCTACCTTTTAATAGGTCGGCGCTACCTTTTAGTAGGTCGGCGCGACCTTTGAGTAGGTCGGCGCCACCGCTAAGTAGGTCGGCGCTACCGATTGGTAGGTCGGCGCTACCGCTGGGTAAGTAGGCGCTACCGCTGAGTAGGTCGGCGCTACCGCTGAGTAGGTCGGCGCTACCGCTGGGTAGGTCGGCGCTACCGCTGGGTACGTCGGCGCTACCTTTTAGTAGGTCGGCGCTACCGCTGAGTAGGTCGGCGCTACCGCTGGGTAAGTCGGCGCTACCGTTTTGTAGGTCGGCGCTACCTTTGAGTAGGTCTGCGCCACCGCCGGTTAGGTCGGCGCTACCGCTGGGTAGGTCCGCGCTACCGCTGTGTAGGTCGGCGCTACCGCTGGGTAGGTCGGCGCTACCGCTGAGTAGGTCGGCGCTACTGCTGGGTAGGTCGGCGCTACCGCTGGGTAGTTCGGCGCTACCTCTGAATATGTCGGCGCTACCTTTTAGTAGGTCGGCGTCACCGCTAAGTAGGTTGGCGCTACCGCTGGGTAGGTCGGCGCTACCGCGTGGTAGGTCGGCACTACCGCTGGGTAGGTCGGCGCTACCGCTGGGTAGGTCGGCGCTACCGCTGGGTAGTTCGGCGCTACCGCTGGGTAGGTCGGCGCTACCGCTGGGTAGGTCGGCGCTACCGCTGGGTAGGTCGGCGCTACCGCTGGGTAGGTCGGCGCTACCGCTGAGTAGGTCGGCGCTACCGCTGAGTAGGTCGGCGCTACAGTTGAGTACGTCGGCGCTACCTTTTAATATGTCGGCGCTACCTTTTAGTAGGTCGGCGCGACCTTTGAGTAGGTCGGCGCCACCGCTAAGTAGGTCGGCGCTACCGATTGATAGGTCGGCGCTACCGCTGGGTAAGTAGGCGCTACCGCTGAGTAGGTCGGCGCTACCTTTTAGTAGGTCGGCGCTAACTTTGAGTAGGTCGGCGCCATCGTTAAGTAGGTCGGCGCTACCGCTGAGTTGGTCGGCGCCACCGGTAAGTAGGTCAGCGCTACCGCTGAGTAGGTCGGCGCTACCGCTGGGTAGGTCGGCGCTACCGCTGGGTAGTTCGGCGCTACCATTGAGTACGTCGGCGCTACCTTTTACTAGGTCGGCGCTACCTTTAAGTAGGTCGGCACACCGCTAAGTAGGTCGGCGCTACCTTTTAGTAGGTCGGCGCTACCTTTTTGTAGGTCGGCGCCACCGCTAAGTAGGTCGGCGCTACCGCTGGGTAGGTCGACGCTACCGCTGGGTAGGTCGGCGCTACCGCCGGGTAGGTTGGCGCTACAGCCGGGTAGGTCGGCGCTACCGCTGAGTAGGTCGGCGCTACAGCTGTGTACGTCGGCGCTACCTTTTAGTAGGTCGGCGCTACCTTTTAGTAGGTCTGCGCCACCGCCAAGTAGTTCGGCGCTACCGCTGAGTAGATCGGCGCTACCGCTGGGTAGGTCGGCGCTACCGCTGAGTAGGCCGGCGCTACAGTTGAGTACGTCGGCGCTACCTTTTAATAGGTCGGCGCTACCTTTTAGTAGGTCGGCGCGACCTTTGAGTAGGTCGGCGCCACCGCTAAGTAGGTCGGCGCTACCGATTTGTAGGTCGGCGCTACCGCTGGGTAAGTAGGCGCTACCGCTGAGTAGGTCGGCGCTACCTTTTAGTAGGTCGGCGCTAACTTTGAGTAGGTCGGCGCCATCGCTAAGTAGGTCGGCGCTACCGCTGAGTAGGTCGGCGCCACCGCTAAGTAGGTCAGCGCTACCGCTGAGTAGGTCGGCGCTACCGCTGGGTAGGTCGGCGCTACCGCTGAGTAGTTCGGCGCTACCTTTGAGTACGTCGGCGCTACCTTTTACTAGGTAGGCGCTACCTTTAAGTAGGTCGGCGCCACCGCTAAGTAGGTCGGCGCTACCTTTTAGTAGGTCGGCGCTACCTTTTTGTAGGTCGGCGCCACCGCTAAGTAGGTCGGCGCTACCGCTGGGTAGGTCGACGCTACCGCTGGGTAGGTCGGCGCTACCGCCGGGTAGGTTGGCGCTACAGCCGGGTAGGTCGGCGCTACCGCTGGGTAGGTCGGCGCTACCGCTGAGTAGGTCGGCGCTACAGCTGTGTACGTCGGCGCTACCTTTTAGTAGGTCGGCGCTACCTTTTAGTAGGTCTGCGCCACCGCCAAGTAGTTCGGCGCTACCGCTGAGTAGGTCGGCGCTACCGCTGGGTAAGTCGGCGCTACCTTTTAGTAGGTCGGCGCGACCTTTGAGTAGGTCGGCGCCACCGCTAAGTAGGTCGGCGCTACCGATTGGTAGGTCGGCGCTACCGCTGGGTAAGTAGGCGCTACCGCTGAGTAGGTCGGCGCTACCGCTGAGTAGGTCGGCGCTACCGCTGGGTAGGTCGGCGCTACCGCTGGGTACGTCGGCGCTACCTTTTAGTAGGTCGGCGCTACCGCTGAGTAGGTCGGCGCTACCGCTGGGTAAGTCGGCGCTACCGTTTTGTAGGTCGGCGCTACCTTTGAGTAGGTCTGCGCCACCGCCGGTTAGGTCGGCGCTACCGCTGGGTAGGTCCGCGCTACCGCTGTGTAGGTCGGCGCTACCGCTGGGTAGGTCGGCGCTACCGCTGAGTAGGTCGGCGCTACCGCTGGGTAGGTCGGCGCTACCGCTGGGTAGTTCGGCGCTACCTCTGAATATGTCGGCGCTACCTTTTAGTAGGTCGGCGTCACCGCTAAGTAGGTTGGCGCTACCGCTGGGTAGGTCGGCGCTACCGCGTGGTAGGTCGGCACTACCGCTGGGTAGGTCGGCGCTACCGCTGGGTAGGTCGGCGCTACCGCTGGGTAGTTCGGCGCTACCGCTGGGTAGGTCGGCGCTACCGCTGGGTAGGTCGGCGCTACCGCTGGGTAGGTCGGCGCTACCGCTGGGTAGGTCGGCGCTACCGCTGAGTAGGTCGGCGCTACCGCTGAGTAGGTCGGCGCTACAGTTGAGTACGTCGGCGCTACCTTTTAATATGTCGGCGCTACCTTTTAGTAGGTCGGCGCGACCTTTGAGTAGGTCGGCGCCACCGCTAAGTAGGTCGGCGCTACCGATTGATAGGTCGGCGCTACCGCTGGGTAAGTAGGCGCTACCGCTGAGTAGGTCGGCGCTACCTTTTAGTAGGTCGGCGCTAACTTTGAGTAGGTCGGCGCCATCGCTAAGTAGGTCGGCGCTACCGCTGAGTTGGTCGGTGCCACCGGTAAGTAGGTCAGCGCTACCGCTGAGTAGGTCGGCGCTACCGCTGGGTAGGTCGGCGCTACCGCTGGGTAGTTCGGCGCTACCTTTGAGTACGTCGGCGCTACCTTTTACTAGGTCGGCGCTACCTTTAAGTAGGTCGGCACACCGCTAAGTAGGTCGGCGCTACCTTTTAGTAGGTCGGCGCTACCTTTTTGTAGGTCGGCGCCACCGCTAAGTAGGTCGGCGCTACCGCTGGGTAGGTCGACGCTACCGCTGGGTAGGTCGGCGCTACCGCCGGGTAGGTTGGCGCTACAGCCGGGTAGGTCGGCGCTACCGCTGAGTAGGTCGGCGCTACAGCTGTGTACGTCGGCGCTACCTTTTAGTAGGTCGGCGCTACCTTTTAGTAGGTCTGCGCATCCGCCAAGTAGTTCGGCGCTACCGCTGAGTAGGTCGGCGCTACCGCTGGGTAGGTCGGCGCTACCGCTGAGTAGGCCGGCGCTACAGTTGAGTACGTCGGCGCTACCTTTTAATAGGTCGGCGCTACCTTTTAGTAGGTCGGCGCGACCTTTGAGTAGGTCGGCGCCACTGCTAAGTAGGTCGGCGCTACCGATTTGTAGGTCGGCGCTACCGCTGGGTAAGTAGGCGCTACCGCTGAGTAGGTCGGCGCTACCTTTTAGTAGGTCGGCGCTAACTTTGAGTAGGTCGGCGCCATCGCTAAGTAGGTCGGCGCTACCGCTGAGTAGGTCGGCGCCACCGCTAAGTAGGTCAGCGCTACCGCTGAGTAGGTCGGCGCTACCGCTGGGTAGGTCGGCGCTACCGCTGAGTAGTTCGGCGCTACCTTTGAGTACGTCGGCGCTAACTTTTACTAGGTCGGCGCTACCTTTAAGTAGGTCGGCGCCACCGCTAAGTAGGTCGGCGCTACCTTTTAGTAGGTCGGCGCTACCTTTTTGTAGGTCGGCGCCACCGCTAAGTAGGTCGGCGCTACCGCTGGGTAGGTCGACGCTACCGCTGGGTAGGTCGGCGCTACCGCCGGGTAGGTTGGCGCTACAGCCGGGTAGGTCGGCGCTACCGCTGGGTAGGTCGGCGCTACCGCTGAGTAGGTCGGCGCTACAGCTGTGTACGTCGGCGCTACCTTTTAGTAGGTCGGCGCTACCTTTTAGTAGGTCTGCGCCACCGCCAAGTAGTTCGGCGCTACCGCTGAGTAGGTCGGCGCTACCGCTGGGTAAGTCGGCGCTAACGTTTAGTAGGTGGGCGCTACCTCTGAAAACGTCGGCGCTACCTTTGAGTAGGTCGGCGCTACCTTTGAGTAGGTCGGCGCAACCGCTAAGTACGTCGGCGCTACCGCTGAGTAGGTCGGCGCTAACGCTGAGTAAGTCGGCGCTACCGCTGAGTAGGTCGGCGCTACCGCTGGGTAAGTCGGCGCTACCGTTTAGTAGGTCGGCGCTACCGCTGGATAGGTCGGCGCTACCGCTGGGCAGGTCGGCGCTACCGCTGAGTAGGTCGGCGCTACCTCTGAGAACGTCGGCGCTACCTTTGAGTAGTTCGGCGCTACCTTTGAGTAGGTCGGCGCAACCGCTAAGTACGTCGGCGCTACCGCTGAGTAGGTCGGCGCTAACGCTGAGTAAAGCGGCGCTACCGCTGAGTAGGTCGGCGCTAACGCTGAGTAAGTCGGCGCAACCGCTAAGTACGTCGGCGCTACCGCTGAGTAGGTCGGCGCTAACGCTGAGTAAGTTGGCGCTACCGCCGGGTAGGTAGGTGCTTCCGCCGGGTAGGTCGGCGCTACCGCTGCGTAAGTCGGCGCTACCTCTGAGTACGTCGGCGCTACCTTTTATTTGGTCGGCGCTACCTTTTAGTAGGTCGGCGCTACTGCTAAATAGGTCGGCGCTATCGCTGGGTAGGTCGGCGCTACCGCTGAGTAGGTCGGCGCTACCGCTGAGAAGGTCGGCGCTACCGCTGGGTAGGTCGGCGCTACCGCTGGGTAGGTCCGCGCTAACTCTGAATACGTCGGTGCTACCTTTTAGTAGGTCGGCGCTACCTTTGAGTAGGTCGGCGTCACCGCTAAGTAGGTCGGCGCTACCGCTGGGTAGGTCGGCGCTACTGCTGGGTAGGTCGGCGCTACCGCCGGGTAAGTAGGCGCTACCGCTGGGTAGTTCGGCGCTACCGCTGGGTAGGTCGGCGCTACCGCTGTGTAGGTCGGCGCTACAGTTGAGTACGTCGGCGCTACCTTTTAGTAGGTCAGCGCTAACTTTGAGTAGGTCGGCGCTACCGCTGGGTAGGTCGGCGCTACCTCTGAATACGTCGGCGCTACCTTTTAGTAGGTCGTCGCTACCTTTGAGTAGGTCGGCGCCACCTTTTAGTAGGTCGGCGCTACCTTTTAGTAGGTCGGCGCCACCTTTGAGTAGGTCGGCGCAACCGCTAAGTAGGTCGGCGCTACCGCTGGGTAGGTCGGCGCTACCTCTGGGTAGGTCTGCGCCACCGCTAAGTAGGTCGGGGCTACCGCTGGGTAGGTCGGGGCTACCGCTGGGTAGGTCGGCGCTACCGTTTGGTAGGTCGGCGCTACCTTTGAGTAGGTCGGCGCCACCGCTAAGTAGGTCGGCGCTACCGATTGATAGGTCGGCGCTACCGCTGGGTAAGTAGGCGCTACCGCTGAGTAGGTCGGCGCTACCTTTTAGTAGGTCGGCGCTAACTTTGAGTAGGTCGGCGCCATCGCTAAGTAGGTCGGCGCTACCGCTGAGTTGGTCGGTGCCACCGGTAAGTAGGTCAGCGCTACCGCTGAGTAGGTCGGCGCTACCGCTGGGTAGGTCGGCGCTACCGCTGGGTAGTTCGGCGCTACCTTTGAGTACGTCGGCGCTACCTTTTACTAGGTCGGCGCTACCTTTAAGTAGGTCGGCACACCGCTAAGTAGGTCGGCGCTACCTTTTAGTAGGTCGGCGCTACCTTTTTGTAGGTCGGCGCCACCGCTAAGTAGGTCGGCGCTACCGCTGGGTAGGTCGACGCTACCGCTGGGTAGGTCGGCGCTACCGCCGGGTAGGTTGGCGCTACAGCCGGGTAGGTCGGCGCTACCGCTGAGTAGGTCGGCGCTACAGCTGTGTACGTCGGCGCTACCTTTTAGTAGGTCGGCGCTACCTTTTAGTAGGTCTGCGCATCCGCCAAGTAGTTCGGCGCTACCGCTGAGTAGGTCGGCGCTACCGCTGGGTAGGTCGGCGCTACCGCTGAGTAGGCCGGCGCTACAGTTGAGTACGTCGGCGCTACCTTTTAATAGGTCGGCGCTACCTTTTAGTAGGTCGGCGCGACCTTTGAGTAGGTCGGCGCCACTGCTAAGTAGGTCGGCGCTACCGATTTGTAGGTCGGCGCTACCGCTGGGTAAGTAGGCGCTACCGCTGAGTAGGTCGGCGCTACCTTTTAGTAGGTCGGCGCTAACTTTGAGTAGGTCGGCGCCATCGCTAAGTAGGTCGGCGCTACCGCTGAGTAGGTCGGCGCCACCGCTAAGTAGGTCAGCGCTACCGCTGAGTAGGTCGGCGCTACCGCTGGGTAGGTCGGCGCTACCGCTGAGTAGTTCGGCGCTACCTTTGAGTACGTCGGCGCTAACTTTTACTAGGTCGGCGCTACCTTTAAGTAGGTCGGCGCCACCGCTAAGTAGGTCGGCGCTACCTTTTAGTAGGTCGGCGCTACCTTTTTGTAGGTCGGCGCCACCGCTAAGTAGGTCGGCGCTACCGCTGGGTAGGTCGACGCTACCGCTGGGTAGGTCGGCGCTACCGCCGGGTAGGTTGGCGCTACAGCCGGGTAGGTCGGCGCTACCGCTGGGTAGGTCGGCGCTACCGCTGAGTAGGTCGGCGCTACAGCTGTGTACGTCGGCGCTACCTTTTAGTAGGTCGGCGCTACCTTTTAGTAGGTCTGCGCCACCGCCAAGTAGTTCGGCGCTACCGCTGAGTAGGTCGGCGCTACCGCTGGGTAAGTCGGCGCTAACGTTTAGTAGGTGGGCGCTACCTCTGAAAACGTCGGCGCTACCTTTGAGTAGGTCGGCGCTACCTTTGAGTAGGTCGGCGCAACCGCTAAGTACGTCGGCGCTACCGCTGAGTAGGTCGGCGCTAACGCTGAGTAAGTCGGCGCTACCGCTGAGTAGGTCGGCGCTACCGCTGGGTAAGTCGGCGCTACCGTTTAGTAGGTCGGCGCTACCGCTGGATAGGTCGGCGCTACCGCTGGGCAGGTCGGCGCTACCGCTGAGTAGGTCGGCGCTACCTCTGAGAACGTCGGCGCTACCTTTGAGTAGTTCGGCGCTACCTTTGAGTAGGTCGGCGCAACCGCTAAGTACGTCGGCGCTACCGCTGAGTAGGTCGGCGCTAACGCTGAGTAAAGCGGCGCTACCGCTGAGTAGGTCGGCGCTAACGCTGAGTAAGTCGGCGCAACCGCTAAGTACGTCGGCGCTACCGCTGAGTAGGTCGGCGCTAACGCTGAGTAAGTTGGCGCTACCGCCGGGTAGGTAGGTGCTTCCGCCGGGTAGGTCGGCGCTACCGCTGCGTAAGTCGGCGCTACCTCTGAGTACGTCGGCGCTACCTTTTATTTGGTCGGCGCTACCTTTTAGTAGGTCGGCGCTACTGCTAAATAGGTCGGCGCTATCGCTGGGTAGGTCGGCGCTACCGCTGAGTAGGTCGGCGCTACCGCTGAGAAGGTCGGCGCTACCGCTGGGTAGGTCGGCGCTACCGCTGGGTAGGTCCGCGCTAACTCTGAATACGTCGGTGCTACCTTTTAGTAGGTCGGCGCTACCTTTGAGTAGGTCGGCGTCACCGCTAAGTAGGTCGGCGCTACCGCTGGGTAGGTCGGCGCTACTGCTGGGTAGGTCGGCGCTACCGCCGGGTAAGTAGGCGCTACCGCTGGGTAGTTCGGCGCTACCGCTGGGTAGGTCGGCGCTACCGCTGTGTAGGTCGGCGCTACAGTTGAGTACGTCGGCGCTACCTTTTAGTAGGTCAGCGCTAACTTTGAGTAGGTCGGCGCTACCGCTGGGTAGGTCGGCGCTACCTCTGAATACGTCGGCGCTACCTTTTAGTAGGTCGTCGCTACCTTTGAGTAGGTCGGCGCCACCTTTTAGTAGGTCGGCGCTACCTTTTAGTAGGTCGGCGCCACCTTTGAGTAGGTCGGCGCAACCGCTAAGTAGGTCGGCGCTACCGCTGGGTAGGTCGGCGCTACCTCTGGGTAGGTCTGCGCCACCGCTAAGTAGGTCGGGGCTACCGCTGGGTAGGTCGGGGCTACCGCTGGGTAGGTCGGCGCTACCGTTTGGTAGGTCGGCGCTACCTTTGAGTAGGTCGGCGCAACCGCTGAGTACGTCGGCGCTACCTTTTAGTAGGTCGGCGCTATCTTTAAGTAGGTCGGCGCCACCGCTAAGTAGGTCGGCGCTACCTTTTAGTAGGTCGGCGCTACCTTTATGTAGGTCGGCGCCACCGCTAAGTAGGTCGGCGCTACCTTTATGTAGGTCGGCGCCACCGCTAAGTAGGTCGGCGCTACCGCTGGGTAGGTCGACGCTACCGCTGGATAGGTCGGCGCTACCGCCGGGTAGGTTGGCGCTACAGCCGGGTAGGTCGGCGCTACCGCTGGAGAAGTCGGCGCTACCGCTGAGTAAGTCGGCGCTATAGCTGTGTGCGTCGGCGCTACCTTTTAGTAGGTCGGCGCTACCTTTTAGTAGGTCTGCGCCACCGACAAGTAGTTCGACGCTACCGCTGAGTAGGTCGGCGCTACCGCTGGGTAAGTCGGCGCTACCGTTTAGTAGGTCGGCGCTACCGCTAAATAGGTCGGCGCTACCGCTGGGTAGGTCGGCGCTACCGCTGAGTAGGTCGGCGCTACCTCTGAGAACGTCGGCGCTACCTTTGAGTAGGTCGGCGCTACCTTTGAGTAGGTCGGCGCAACCGCTAAGAACGTCGGCGCTACCGCTGAGTAGGTAGGCGCTAACGCTGGGTAAGTCGGCGCTACCGCTGAGTAGGTCGGCGCTAACGCTGAGTAAGTCGGCGCAACCGCTAAGTACGTCGGCGCTACCGCTGAGTAGGTCGGCGCTAACGCTGAGTAAGTCGGCGCTACCGCCGGGTAGGTAGGTGCTTCCGCCGGGTAAGTCGGCGCTACCGCTGCGTAAGTCGGCGCTACCTCTGAGTACGTCGGCGCTACCTTTTATTTGGTCGGCGCTACCTTTTAGTAGGTCGGCGCTACTGCTAAATAGGTCGGCGCTATCGCTGGGTAGGTCGGCGCTACCGCTGAGTAGGTATGCGCTACCGCTGAGAAGGTCGGCGCTACCGCTGGGTAGGTCGGCGCTACCGCTGGGTAGGTCGGCGCTACCTCTGAATACGTCGGCGCTACCTATTAGTAGGTCGGCGCTACCTTTGAGTAGGTCGGCTTCACCGCTAAGTAGGTCGGCGCTACCGCTGGGTAGGTCGTCGCTACCGCTGGGTAGGTCGGCGCTACAGCCAGGTAAGTCAGCGCTACCGCTGGGTAGTTCGGCGCTACCGCTGGGTAGGTCGGCGCTACCGCTGAGTAGGTCGGCGCTACAGTTGAGTACGTCGGCGCTACCTTTTAGTAGGTCGGCGCTAACTTTAAGTAGGTCGGCGCTACCGCTGGGTAGGTCGGCGCTACCTCTGAATACGTCGGCGCTAACTTTTGGTAGGTCGGCGCTACCTTTGAGTAGGTCGGCGTCACCGCTAAGTAGGTCGGCGCTACCGCTGGGTACGTCTGCGCTACCTCTGAATACGTCGGCGCTACCTATTAGTAGGTCGGCGCTACCGCTGGGTAGGTCGGCGCTACCGCTGGGTAGGTCGGCGCGACCTTTGAGTAGGTCGGCGCCACCGCTAAGTAGGTCGGCGCTACCGATTGGTAGGTCGGCGCTACCGCTGGGTAAGTAGGCGCTACCGCTGAGTAGGTCGGCGCTACCTTTTAGTAGGTCGGCGCTAACTTTGAGTAGGTCGGCGCCATCGCTAAGTAGGTCGGCGCTACCGCTGAGTAGGTCGGCGCCACCGGTAAGTAGGTCAGCGCTACCGCTGAGTAGGTCGGCGCTACCGCTGGGTAGGTCGGCGCTACCGCTGGGTAGTTCGGCGCTACCTTTGAGTACGTCGGCGCTACCTTTTACTAGGTCGGCGCTACCTTTAAGTAGGTCGGCGCCACCGCTAAGTAGGTCGGCGCTACCTTTTAGTAGGTCGGCGCTACCTTTTTGTAGGTCGCGCCACCGCTAAGTAGGTCGGCGCTACCGCTGGGTAGGTCGACGCTACCGCTGGGTAGGTCGGCGCTACCGCCGGGTAGGTTGGCGCTACAGCCGGGTAGGTCGGCGCTACCGCTGAGTAGGTCGGCGCTACAGCTGTGTACGTCGGCGCTACCTTTTAGTAGGTCGGCGCTACCTTTTAGTAGGTCTGCGCCACCGCCAAGTAGTTCGGCGCTACCGCTGAGTAGGTCGGCGCTACCGCTGGGTAGGTCGGCGCTACCGCTGAGTAGGTCGGCGCTACAGTTGAGTACGTCGGCGCTACCTTTTAATAGGTCGGCGCTACCTTTTAGTAGGTCGGCGCGACCTTTGAGTAGGTCGGCGCCACCGCTAAGTAGGTCGGCGCTACCGATTTGTAGGTCGGCGCTACCGCTGGGTAAGTAGGCGCTACCGCTGAGTAGGTCGGCGCTACCTTTTAGTAGGTCGGCGCTAACTTTGAGTAGGTCGGCGCCATCGCTAAGTAGGTCGGCGCTACCGCTGAGTAGGTCGGCGCCACCGCTAAGTAGGTCAGCGCTACCGCTGAGTAGGTCGGCGCTACCGCTGGGTAGGTCGGCGCTACCGCTTAGTAGTTCGGCGCTACTTTTGAGTACGTCGGCGCTACCTTTTACTAGGTCGGCGCTACCTTTAAGTAGGTCGGCGCCACCGCTAAGTAGGTCGGCGCTACCTTTTAGTAGGTCGGCGCTACCTTTTTGTAGGTCGGCGCCACCGCTAAGTAGGTCGGCGCTACCGCTGGGTAGGTCGACGCTACCGCTGGATAGGTCGGCGCTACCGCCGGGTAGGTTGGCGCTACAGCCAGGTAGGTCGGCGCTACCGCTGGGTAGGTCGGCGCTACCGCTGAGTAGGTCGGCGCTACAGCTGTGTACGTCAGCGCTACCTTTTAGTAGGTCGGCGCTACCTTTTAGTAGGTCTGCGCCACCGCCAAGTAGTTCGGCGCTACCGCTGAGTAGGTCGGCGCTACCGCTGGGTAAGTCGGCGCTAACGTTTAGTAGGTGGGCGCTACCTCTGAAAACGTCGGCGCTACCTTTGAGTAGGTCGGCGCTACCTTTGAGTAGGTCGGCGCAACCGCTAAGTACGTCGGCGCTACCGCTGAGTAGGTCGGCGCTAACGCTGAGTAAGTCGGCGCTACCGCTGAGTAGGTCGGCGCTACCGCTGGGTAAGTCGGCGCTACCGTTTAGTAGGTCGGCGCTACCGCTGGATAGGTCGGCGCTACCGCTGGGCAGGTCGGCGCTACCGCTGAGTAGGTCGGCGCTACCTCTGAGAACGTCGGCGCTACCTTTGAGTAGTTCGGCGCTACCTTTGAGTAGGTCGGCGCAACCGCTAAGTACGTCGGCGCTACCGCTGAGTAGGTCGGCGCTAACGCTGAGTAAAGCGGCGCTACCGCTGAGTAGGTCGGCGCTAACGCTGAGTAAGTCGGCGCAACCGCTAAGTACGTCGGCGCTACCGCTGAGTAGGTCGGCGCTAACGCTGAGTAAGTCGGCGCTACCGCCGGGTAGGTAGGTGCTTCCGCCGGGTAGGTCGGCGCTACCGCTGCGTAAGTCGGCGCTACCTCTGAGTACGTCGGCGCTACCTTTTATTTGGTCGGCGCTACCTTTTAGTAGGTCGGCGCTACTGCTAAATAGGTCGGCGCTATCGCTGGGTAGGTCGGCGCTACCGCTGAGTAGGTCGGCGCTACCGCTGAGAAGGTCGGCGCTACCGCTGGGTAGGTCGGCGCTACCGCTGGGTAGGTCCGCGCTAACTCTGAATACGTCGGTGCTACCTTTTAGTAGGTCGGCGCTACCTTTGAGTAGGTCGGCGTCACCGCTAAGTAGGTCGGCGCTACCGCTGGGTAGGTCGGCGCTACTGCTGGGTAGGTCGGCGCTACCGCCGGGTAAGTAGGCGCTACCGCTGGGTAGTTCGGCGCTACCGCTGGGTAGGTCGGCGCTACCGCTGTGTAGGTCGGCGCTACAGTTGAGTACGTCGGCGCTACCTTTTAGTAGGTCAGCGCTAACTTTGAGTAGGTCGGCGCTACCGCTGGGTAGGTCGGCGCTACCTCTGAATACGTCGGCGCTACCTTTTAGTAGGTCGTCGCTACCTTTGAGTAGGTCGGCGCCACCTTTTAGTAGGTCGGCGCTACCTTTTAGTAGGTCGGCGCCACCTTTGAGTAGGTCGGCGCAACCGCTAAGTAGGTCGGCGCTACCGCTGGGTAGGTCGGCGCTACCTCTGGGTAGGTCTGCGCCACCGCTAAGTAGGTCGGGGCTACCGCTGGGTAGGTCGGGGCTACCGCTGGGTAGGTCGGCGCTACCGTTTGGTAGGTCGGCGCTACATTTGAGTAGGTCGGCGCAACCGCTGAGTACGTCGGCGCTACCTTTTAGTAGGTCGGCGCTATCTTTAAGTAGGTCGGCGCCACCGCTAAGTAGGTCGGCGCTACCTTTTAGTAGGTCGGCGCTACCTTTATGTAGGTCGGCGCCACCGCTAAGTAGGTCGGCGCTACCTTTATGTAGGTCGGCGCCACCGCTAAGTAGGTCGGCGCTACCGCTGGGTAGGTCGACGCTACCGCTGGGTAGGTCGGCGCTACCGCCGGGTAGGTTGGCGCTACAGCCGGGTAGGTCGGCGCTACCGCTGGAGAAGTCGGCGCTACCACTGAGTAGGTCGGCGCTATAGCTGTGTACGTCGGCGCTACCTTTTAGTAGGTCGGCGCTACCTTTTAGTAGGTCTGCGCCACCGACAAGTAGTTCGACGCTACCGCTGAGTAGGTCGGCGCTACCGCTGGGTAAGTCGGCGCTACCGTTTAGTAGGTCGGCGCTACCGCTGGATAGGTCGGCGCTACCGCTGGGTAGGTCGGCGCTACCTTTGAGTAGGTCGGCGCTACCTTTGAGTAGGTCGGCGCAACCGCTAAGAACGTCGGCGCTACCGCTGAGTAGGTTGGCGCTAACGCTGGGTAAGTCGGCGCTACCGCTGAGTAGGTCGGCGCTAACGCTGAGTAAGTCGGCGCAACCGCTAAGTACGTCGGCGCTACCGCTGAGTAGGTCGGCGCTAACGCTGAGTAAGTCGGCGCTACCGCCGGGTAGGTAGGTGCTTCCGCCGGGTAAGTCGGCGCTACCGCTGCGTAAGTCGGCGCTACCTCTGAGTACGTCGGCGCTACCTTTTATTTGGTCGGCGCTACCTTTTAGTAGGTCGGCGCTACTGCTAAATAGGTCGGCGCTATCGCTGGGTAGGTCGGCGCTACCGCTGAGTAGGTATGCGCTACCGCTGAGAAGGTCGGCGCTACCGCTGGGTAGGTCGGCGCTACCGCTGGGTAGGTCGGCGCTACCTCTGAATACGTCGGCGCTACCTATTAGTAGGTCGGCGCTACCTTTGAGTAGGTCGGCTTCACCGCTAAGTAGGTCGGCGCTACCGCTGGGTAGGTCGGCGCTACCGCTGGGTAGGTCGGCGCTACAGCCAGGTAAGTCAGCGCTACCGCTGGGTAGTTCGGCGCTACCGCTGGGTAGGTCGGCGCTACCGCTGAGTAGGTCGGCGCTACAGTTGAGTACGTCGGCGCTACCTTTTAGTAGGTCGGCGCTAACTTTAAGTGGGTCGGCGCTACCGCTGGGTAGGTCGGCGCTACCTCTGAATACGTCGGCGCTAACTTTTGGTAGGTCGGCGCTACCTTTGAGTAGGTCGGCGTCACCGCTAAGTAGGTCGGCGCTACCGCTGGGTAGGTCTGCGCTACCTCTGAATACGTCGGCGCTACCTATTAGTAGGTCGGCGCTACCGCTGGGTAGGTCGGCGCTACCGCTGGGTAGGTCGGCGCGACCTTTGGCTAGGTCGGCGCCACCGCTAAGTAGGTCGGCGCTACCGATTGGTAGGTCGGCGCTACCGCTGGGTAAGTAGGCGCTACCGCTGAGTAGGTCGGCGCTACCTTTTAGTAGGTCGGCGCTAACTTTGAGTAGGTCGGCGCCATCGCTAAGTAGGTCGGCGCTACCGCTGAGTAGGTCGGCGCCACCGGTAAGTAGGTCAGCGCTACCGCTGAGTAGGTCGGCGCTACCGCTGGGTAGGTCGGCGCTACCGCTGGGTAGTTCGGCGCTACCTTTGAGTACGTCGGCGCTACCTTTTACTAGGTCGGCGCTACCTTTAAGTAGGTCGGCGCCACCGCTAAGTAGGTCGGCGCTACCTTTTAGTAGGTCGGCGCTACCTTTTTGTAGGTCGGCGCCACCGCTAAGTAGGTAGGCGCTACCGCTGGGTAGGTCGACGCTACCGCTGGGTAGGTCGGCGCTACCGCCGGGTAGGTTGGCGCTACAGCCGGGTAGGTCGGCGCTACCGCTGAGTAGGTCGGCGCTACAGCTGTGTACGTCGGCGCTACCTTTTAGTAGGTCGGCGCTACCTTTTAGTAGGTCTGCGCCACCGCCAAGTAGTTCGGCGCTACCGCTGAGTAGGTCGGCGCAACCGCTGGGTAGGTCGGCGCTACCGCTGAGTAGGTCGGCGCTACAGTTGAGTACGTCGGCGCTACCTTTTAATAGGTCGGCGCTACCTTTTAGTAGGTCGGCGCGACCTTTGAGTAGGTCGGCGCCATCGCTAAGTAGGTCGGCGCTACCGATTTGTAGGTCGGCGCTACCGCTGGGTAAGTAGGCGCTACCGCTGAGTAGGTCGGCGCTACCTTTTAGTAGGTCGGCGCTAACTTTGAGTAGGTCGGCGCCATCGCTAAGTAGGTCGGCGCTACCGCTGAGTAGGTCGGCGCCACCGCTAAGTAGGTCAGCGCTACCGCTGAGTAGGTCGGCGCTACCGCTGGGTAGGTCGGCGCTACCGCTTAGTAGTTCGGCGCTACTTTTGAGTACGTCGGCGCTACCTTTTACTAGGTCGGCGCTACCTTTAAGTAGGTCGGCGCCACCGCTAAGTAGGTCGGCGCTACCTTTTAGTAGGTCGGCGCTACCTTTTTGTAGGTCGGCGCCACCGCTAAGTAGGTCGGCGCTACCGCTGGGTAGGTCGACGCTACCGCTGGGTAGGTCGGCGCTACCGCCGGGTAGGTTGGCGCTACAGCCGGGTAGGTCGGCGCTACCGCTGGGTAGGTCGGCGCTACCGCTGAGTAGGTCGGCGCTACAGCTGTGTACGTCAGCGCTACCTTTTAGTAGGTCGGCGCTACCTTTTAGTAGGTCTGCGCCACCGCCAAGTAGTTCGGCGCTACCGCTTAGTAGGTCGGCGCTACCGCTGGGTAAGTCGGCGCTAACGTTTAGTAGGTGGGCGCTACCTCTGAAAACGTCGGCGCTACCTTTGAGTAGGTCGGCGCTACCTTTGAGTAGGTCGGCGCAACCGCTAAGTACGTCGGCGCTACCGCTGAGTAGGTCGGCGCTAACGCTGAGTAAGTCGGCGCTACCGCTGAGTAGGTCGGCGCTACGTTGGGTAAGTCGGCGCTACCGCTGGATAGGTCGGCGCTACCGCTGGGCAGGTCGGCGCTACCGCTGAGTAGGTCGGCGCTACCTCTGAGAACGTCGGCGCTACCTTTGAGTAGTTCGGCGCTACCTTTGAGTAGGTCGGCGCAACCGCTAAGTACGTCGGCGCTACCGCTGAGTAGGTCGGCGCTAACGCTGAGTAAAGCGGCGCTACCGCTTTAGTAGGTCAGCGCTAACTTTGAGTAGGTCGGCGCTACCGCTGGGTAGGTCGGCGCTACCTCTGAATACGTCGGCGCTACCTTTTAGTAGGTCGTCGCTACCTTTGAGTAGGTCGGCGCCACCTTTTAGTGGGTCGGCGCTACCTTTTAGTAGGTCGGCGCCACCTTTGAGTAGGTCGGCGCAACCGCTAAGTAGGTCGGCGCTACCGCTGGGTAGGTCGGCGCTACCTCTGCGTAGGTCTGCGCCACCGCTAAGTAGGTCGGGGCTACCGCTGGGTAGGTCGGGGCTACCGCTGGGTAGGTCGGCGCTACCGTTTGGTAGGTTGGCGCTACCGCTGAGTAGGTCGGCGCAACCGCTGAGTACGTCGGCGCTACCTTTTAGTAGGTCGGCGCTATCTTTAAGTAGGAAGGCGCCACCGCTAAGTAGGTCGGCGCTACCTTTTAGTAGGTCGGCGCTACCTTTATGTAGGTCGGCGCCACCGCTAAGTAGGTCGGCGCTACCTTTATGTAGGTCGGCGCCACCGCTAAGTAGGTCGGCGCTACCGCTGGGTAGGTCGACGCTACCGCTGGGTAGGTCGGCGCTACCGCCGGGTAGGTTGGCGCTACAGCCGGGTAGGTCGGCGCTACCGCTGGAGAAGTCGGCGCTACCGCTGAGTAGGTCGGCGCTATAGCTGTGTACGTCAACGCTACCTTTTAGTAGGTCGGCGCTACCTTTTAGTAGGTCTGCGCCACCGACAAGTAGTTTGACGCTACCGCTGAGTAGGTCGGCGCTACCGCTGGGTAAGTCGGCGCTACCGTTTAGTAGGTCGGCGCTACCGCTGGATTGGTCGGCGCTACCGCTGGGTAGGTCGGCGCTACCGCTGAGTAGGTCGGCGCTACCTCTGAGAACGTCGGCGCTACCTTTGAGTAGGTCGGCGCTACCTTTGAGTAGGTCGGCGCAACCGCTAAGTACGTCGGCGCTACCGCTGAGTAGGTTGGCGCTAACGCTGGGTAAGTCGGCGCTACCGCTGAGTAGGTCGGCGCTAACGCTGAGTAAGTCGGCGCAACCGCTAAGTACGTCAACGCTACCGCTGAGTAGGTCGGCGCTAACGCTGAGTAAGTCGGCGCTACCGCCGGGTAGGTAGGTGCTTCCGCCGGGTAGGTCGGCGCTACCGCTGCGTAAGTCGGCGCTACCTCTGAGTACGTCGGCGCTACCTTTTATTTGGTCGGCGCTACCTTTTAGTAGGTCGGCGCTACTGCTAAATAGGTCGGCGCTATCGCTGGGTAGGTCGGCGCTACCGCTGAGTAGGTATGCGCTACCGCTGAGAAGGTCGGCGCTACCGCTGGGTAGGTCGGCGCTACCGCTGGGTAGGTCGGCGCTACCTCTGAATACGTCGGCGCTACCTATTAGTAGGTCGGCGCTACCTTTAAGTAGGTCGGCGTCACCGCTAAGTAGGTCGGCGCTACCGCTGGGTAGGTCGGCGCTACCGCTGGGTAGGTCGGCGCTACAGCCGGGTAAGTCAGCGCTACCGCTGGGTAGTTTGGCGCTACCGCTGGGTAGGTCGGCGCTACCGCTGAGTAGGTCGGCGCTACAGTTGAGTACGTCGGCGCTACCTTTTAGTAGGTCGGCGCTAACTTTAAGTAGGTCGGCGCTACCGCTGGGTAGGTCGGCGCTACCTCTGAATACGTCGGCGCTAACTTTTGGTAGGTCGGCGCTACCTTTGAGTAGGTCGGCGTCACCGCTAAGTAGGTCGGCGCTACCGCTGGGTAGGTCTGCGCTACCTCTGAATACGTCGGCGCTACCTATTAGTAGGTCGGCGCTACCGCTGGGTAGGTCGGCGCTACCGCTGGGTAGGTCGGCGCTACCGCTGGGTAGGCCGGTGCTACCGCTGAATAGGTCGGCGCTACAGTTGAGTACGTCGGCGCTACCTTTGGTAGGTCGGCGCTACCTTTTAGTAGGTCGGCGCTACCTTTGAGTAGGTCGGCGCTACCGCTGGGTAAGTCGGCGCTACCGCTGGGTAGGTCGGCGCTACCGCTGAGTAGGTCGGCGCTACCGCTGGGTAGGTCGGCGCTACCTCTGAATACGTCGGCGCTACCTTTTAGTAGGTCGGCGCTAACTTTGAGTAGCGCAGACGTACTCAGGAGTACCGCCGACGTTCTCAGGAGTAGCGCCTACGTACTCAGGAGTAGCGCCGACGTACTCGGGAGTAGCGCCGACGTACTCAGGAGTAGCGCCGACGTAATCAGGAGTAGCAGCGACGTACTCGGAAGTAGCGCCGACGTACTCAAGAGTAGCGCAGACGTACTCAGGAGTAGCGCAGACGTACTCAGCATTAGCGCCGACGTACTCGGGAGTAGCGCCGATGTACTCGGGAGTAGCGCCGACGTTTTCGGGAGTGGCGCCGACGTACTCAGGACTGACGCCGACGTACTCGGGAGTAGCGCCGACGTGCTCAGGAGTAGCGCCGACGTGCTCAGGAGTAGCGCCGACGTGCTCAGGAGTAGCGCCGACGTGCTCAGGAGTAGCGCCGACGTGCTCAGGAATAGCGCCGACGTGCTCAGGAGTAGCGCCGACGTGCTCAGGAGTAGCGCCGACGTGCTCAGGAGTAGCGCCGACGTGCTCAGGAGTAGCGCCAACGTACTCAGGAGTAGCGCAGACGTACTCAGGAGTAGCGCCGACGTGCTCAGGAGTATCGCCGACGTGCTCAGGAGTAGCGCCGATGTGCTCAGGAGTAGCGCCGACGTGCTCAGGAGTAGCGCCGATGTGCTCAGGAGTAGCGCCAATGTACTCGGGAGTAGCGCCGACGTACTCAGGAGTAGCGCCGACGTGCTCAGGAGTATCGCCGACGTGCTTAGGAGTAGCGCCGACATGCTCAGGAATAGCGCCGACGTGCTCAGTAGTAGTGACGACGTGCTCAGGAGTAGCAGCGACGTACTCGGGTGTTGCGCCGACGTACTTAGGAGTAGCGCCGACGTACTCAGGAGTAGCGCCGACTTACTCAGGAGTAGCGCCGACGTACTCAGGAGTAGAAGCGACGTACTCAGTAGTATTCCCGACGTACTCAGGAGTAGCGCAGACGTACTCAGGAGTAGCTTAGAAATACTCAGGATTAGCGCAGACGTACTCGGGAGTAGCGTCGACGTACTCAGGAGTAGCAGCGACGTACTCAGTAGTAGCGCCGACGTACTTAGGAGTAGCGCTGACGTACTCAACAGTAACGCCGACGTACTCAGGAGTATCGCCGACGTACTCAGGGTTGGCGCCGACGTGTTCAGGAGTAGCGCCGACGTACTCAGGAGTAGCGCAGACGTACTCAGGAGTAGCGAAAACGTACTCAGGAGTAGCGAAGACGTACTCAGGAGTAGCGCCGACGTACTAAGGAGTAGCGTTGACTTACTCAGGAGTAGCGCCGACGTACTCAGGAGTAGTGCCGACGTACAAAGGATTAGCGCCGACGTACTCGGGAGTAGCGCCGACGTACTCAGGAGTAGCCCCGACGTTCTCAGGAGTAGCGCCGAGGTACTCAGGAGTAGCGCCGACGTACTCAGGAGTAGCGCCGACGTACTCAGGAGTAGCGCCGACGTGCTCAGGAATAGCGCCGACGTGCTCAGGAGTAGCGACGACGTGCTCAGGAGTAGCGCCGACGTAATCAGGAGTAGCGCCGACGTAATCAGGAGTAGCAGCTACGTACTCAGGTGTAGCGCCGACGTACTCAGGAGTAGCGCCGACGTACTAAGGAGTAGCGCAGACGTACTCGGGAGTAGCGTCGACGTACTCGGGAGTAGCGTCGACGTACTCAGGAGTAGCAGCGACGTACTCAGGTGTAGCGCCGACGTACTTAGGAGTAGCGCCGACGTACTCAGGAGTAGCAGCGACGTACTCAGGAGTAGCATCGACGTACTCAGGAGTAGCGCCGACGTACTCAGGATTAGCGCCGACGTACTCAGGAGTAGCGCCGACGTAATCAGGAGTAGCAGCGACGTACTCGGGAGTAGCGCCGACGTACTCAGGAGTAGCGCAGACGTACTCAGGAGTAGCGCAGA
This sequence comes from Anisus vortex, assembly GCA_949126835.1. Classification (NCBI taxonomy): domain Eukaryota; kingdom Metazoa; phylum Mollusca; class Gastropoda; family Planorbidae; genus Anisus; species Anisus vortex. The sequence goes on along the minus strand of OX421507.1, from coordinate 60,064 downwards.
CGTACTCAGCATTAGCGCCGACGTACTCGGGAGTAGCGCCGATGTACTCGGGTGTAGCGCCGACGTACTCGGGAGTGGCGCCGACGTACTCAGGACTGGCGCCGACGTACTCAGGAGTGGCGCCGACGTAATCAGGAGTCGCGCCGACGTACTTAGGAGTAGCGCAGACGTATTCAGGAGTACCGCCGACGTTCTCAGGAGTAGCGCCTACGTACTCAGGAGTAGCGCCGACGTACTCGGGAGTAGCGCCGACGTACTCAGGAGTAGCGCCGACGTAATCAGGAGTAGCAGCGACGTACTCGGAAGTAGCGCCGACGTACTCAAGAGTAGCGCAGACGTACTCAGGAGTAGCGCAGACGTACTCAGCATTAGCGCCGACGTACTCGGGAGTAGCGCCGATGTACTCGGGAGTAGCGCCGACGTTTTCGGGAGTGGCACCGACGTACTCAGGACTGACGCCGACGTACTCGGGAGTAGCGCCGACGTGCTCAGGAGTAGCGCCGACGTGCTCAGGAGTAGCGCCGACGTGCTCAGGAGTAGCGCCGACGTGCTCAGGAGTAGTGCCGACGTGCTCAGGAGTAGCGCCGACGTGCTCAGGAATAGCGCCGACGTGCTCAGGAGTAGCGCCGACGTGCTCAGGAGTAGCGCCGACGTGCTCAGGAGTAGCGCCGACGTGCTCAGGAGTAGCACCGACGTGCTCAGGATTAGCGCCGACGTACTCAGGAGTAGCGCCGACGTAATCAGGAGTAGCAGCGACGTACTCGGGAGTAGCGCCGACGTACTCAGGAGTAGCGCCGATGTACTCAGGAGTAGCGCCGACGTACTCAGGAGTAGCGCCGACGTACTTAGGAGTAGCGCCGACGTACTTAGGAGTAGCGCAGACGTACTCAGGAGTAGCGCCGACGTACAAAGGATTAGCGCCGACGTACTCGGGAGTAGCGCCGACGTACTCAGGAGTAGCCCCGACGTTCTAAGGAGTAGCGCCGAGGTACTCAGGAGTAGCGCCGACGTACTCAGGAGTAGCGCCGACGTACTCAGGAGTAGCGCCGACGTGCTCAGGAATAGCGCCGACGTGCTCAGGAGTAGCGACGACGTGCTCAGGAGTAGCGCCGACGTAATCAGGAGTAGCGCCGACGTAATCAGGAGTAGCAGCTACGTACTCAGGTGTAGCGCCGACGTACTCAGGAGTAGCGTCGACGTTCTCAGGAGTAGCAGCGACGTACTCAGGTGTAGCGCCGACGTACTTAGGAGTAGCGCCGACGTACTCAGGAGTAGCAGCGACGTACTCAGGAGTAGCATCGACGTACTCAGGAGTAGCGCCGACGTACTCAGGATTAGCGCCGACGTACTCAGGAGTAGCGCCGACGTAATCAGGAGTAGCAGCGACGTACTCGGGAGTAGCGCCGACGTACTCAGGAGTAGCGCAGACGTACTCAGGAGTAGCGCAGACGTACTCAGCATTAGCGCCGACGTACTCGGGAGTTGCGCCGATGTACTCGGGAGTAGCGCCGACGTACTCGGGAGTGGCGCCGACGTACTCAGGAGTGGCGCCGACGTAATCAGGAGTCGCGCCGACGTACTTTGGAGTAGCGCAGACGTACTCAGGAGTACCGCCGACGTTCTCAGGAGTAGCGCCTACGTACTCAGGAGTAGCGCCGACGTACTCGGGAGTAGCGCCGACGTACTCAGGAGTAGCGCCGACGTAATCAGGAGTAGCAGCGACGTACTCGGAAGTAGCGCCGACGTACTCAAGAGTAGCGCAGACGTACTCAGGAGTAGCGCAGACGTACTCAGCATTAGCGCCGACGTACTCGGGAGTAGCGCCGATGTACTCGGGAGTAGCGCCGACGTTTTCGGGAGTGGCGCCGACGTACTCAGGACTGACGCCGACGTACTCGGGAGTAGCGCCGACGTGCTCAGGAGTAGCGCCGACGTGCTCAGGAGTAGCGCCGACGTGCTCAGGAGTAGCGCAGACGTGCTCAGGAGTAGCGCCGACGTGCTCAGGAATAGCGCCGACGTGCTCAGGAGTAGCGCCGACGTGCTCAGGAGTAGCGCCGACGTGCTCAGGAGTAGCGCCGACGTGCTCAGGAGTAGCGCCGACGTGCTCAGGATTAGCGCCGACGTACTCAGGAGTAGCGCCGACGTAATCAGGAGTAGCAGCGACGTACTCGGGAGTAGCGCCGACGTACTCAGGAGTAGCGCCGATGTACTCAGGAGTAGCGCCGACGTACTCAGGAGTAGCGCCGACGTACTTAGGAGTAGCGCCGACGTACTTAGGAGTAGCGCCGACGTACTCAGGAGTAGCGCCGACGTACTCAGGAGTAGCGCCGACGTACTTAGGAGTAGCGCCGACGTACTCAGGAGTAGCGCCGACGTACTCAGGAGTAGCGCCGACGTACTCAGGAGTAGCGCCGACGTACTTAGGAGTAGCGCCGACGTACTCAGGAGTAGCGCCGACGTACTTTATGCCACACTGTATGTTGACTGTAAAGCAGTTTCAAGTGTCTGGGCAAGGTCACTGCCACAGCCTCACAGGCTACTGCCACATGGACATGCTGATACCCAGACAAGTCTTATGGTGTTCATTTAGAATTTCCTTCTTTCTTTCATTGTACTGGACATGATTGACTTCACTGTGAGCATTTACTCTGTACAGGCATACTACACTTCAGGTAGTTTGTGGTAAAATGATCAGCAAGTATCTTATCCACTCTTATAGGGTTGCATTAATTTTTTATTACTCCCTTTAATTTAATTTTGCATTTTCTGTCTATCTGATTGCAATCATGCGTGCGTCGTGGGAGCAAGAATTGGCTTCGACAGCAGACTTGTGGCGCCTAACAATACATCCTTTCAAATTTTCAGTTAAAACAACTTAATAATACTACACTTATGACAATATTCATTCTTAAAAGGAAAGTATAAGAAAAATTTTGATTTCGCGTTAAAAATGCCTGTGCAACTTTTTATAGTTTTTCGGCGCAAAGCTAGAAAAAAAAAAGTATGCGCTAAGATTTTTTTTAGAACAATTCATACGGAGTAAGGAGATATTTTTGAGATTTGCGACACGATATTTTTCTGTACGTTTCATTTGCAGTAGTCAATCCTACCTACCTACATCCTACATATCCCGTAGTCTGTTAGACCGTTGGGGCGCCACAGATGACATGTAAACCAGCCTCCTCCACTCCTCCCGTCTCTCAGCCGTTCTCATTGCCTCGCACAGTTTTGTACCTGTCCATTCCTTGATATTGTCTTCCCAACGTTTCTTTGGTCTTCCTCTCTTTCTGCCTCCTCTGGTGGTACCCTGCAGGATGGTCTTTGCAAGCCCGTTGGTTCTGGTGACGTGGCCATACCATTCCAGTTTTCTTTTCTTGGCTGTGGCCAGCAGGTCTTCATACTCTCCAATTTCCTGTTGTATTCTTTTTCTTATCTGTTCGTTGGTGATATGGTCCCTGTAACAGATACCGAGCAGGGTCCTGAAGCATCTCATCTCCATGGCGTTTATCCTATTCTCCAGCTCCGCTGTCAGTGTCCATGACTCGCAAGCATACAAGAAAATGGAGAGGACCAGTGAGCGCATCAACCTGATTTTGGTGCTGAGGGCTAGGTTCTTGTCTTTCCATATTGTCTTGAGCCTCTTTAGTGATGCTGTTGTCTGGGCAATCCTGGACATTATTTCTGGTTTGGAGCCCTCTACGGATACAATAGATCCTAGGTACTTAAAGCTGCTAACTGTTTCCAAACTCTGCCCACCAATCTCGATCTTCGTGGTTATGCCGCTGGTGTTACTAGTCATTAATTTAGTCTTTTCGGCACTGATTTGCATGCCATAGGATGTGGAAGTTTTGTCTAGTCGCTCCACTAGATTGGCTAATTCTTCCTCACTCCCGGCGAGTCCATCTATATCATCTGCGAATCGAAGGTTGGTGATCCTTCTGCCATTTATGCTGATTGTCCCTTCATGATCCTCTAGTGCATCTGACATGATTCTCTCCAGGAAGATGTTGAACAGTGTTGGCGAAAGCAAGCATCCTTGTCGTACTCCAACGGTCGTCCTGAACCATTCTCCAATGTTGTTGCTGAAGAAGACTGCACTGGTGGCCCTGTCATATAGGCTACGTATCAGCATTGTCAGGTTGTCATTAATATTGTAATGTTTCATGGTTGCCCATAGGGCTGCGTGCCAGACCCTGTCGAATGCTTTTTTAAAATCAACAAATATATGGTACAAGTGTTGTTGGTGTTGCGCGTGCCTCTCACAGAGTATTCGCAGGTTAAAGATCTGCTCTGTGGTACTACGTCCCTGCCTGAAGCCTGCCTGTTCTTCCGCAATGATTCTTTCAGCATAAGGTAGTCAATCAATTATTTAATTACATGATGGTAAACTTAGTTTTCAAATAAAGGGAGTAGACTATAATGAAAACTTCGTTTTTATGTTTTTCTTGTTACTCCCTTTATTTTAAGTTGCATTTTCTGTCTGTCTGTCTGATTGCAATGGTGCAAGAATTGGCTTCGATTTTTCGACCACTACCCGTGGTCCAATCAAGCTGAAATTTGGACAGCAGACTTGCCCCGACTAACCATACATCCTATCAAATTTTCAGTTAAAACAACTTAATAATACTACACTTATGACAATATTCATTTCTTAAAAGGAAAGTATAAGAAAAATGTTGGTTTCACTTTAAAAATGACTGTGCAACTTTTTATAGTTTTTCGGCGCAAAGCTAGAAAAAAAAATTATGCGCTACGATTATTTTTAGAACAATTCATACGGAGTAAGGAGATATCTTTGAGATTTGCGACACAGATATTTTTTCTGTACGTTTCATTTGCAGTAGTCAATCAATTATTTAATTACATGATGGTAAACTTAGTTTGCAAATAAAGAGAGTATAATAAAAACTTCGTTTTTACGGTTTTCTTGTTAGAACAATTCATACGGAGTAAGGAGATATTTTTGAGATTTGCGACACAGATATTTTTCTGTACGTTTCATTTGCAGTAGTCAATCAATTATTTAATTACATGATGGTAAACTTAGTTTTCAAATAAAGGGAGTATAATGAAAACTTCGTTTTTATGGTTTTCTTGTTAATAGTAATTCCAAGAGTTGAATATTTTAAGTACCGGTAAATAATCATATTATATTTATATTGAAAAAAAAAGCAAAACACTTAATTTTTTTGTAGTTTCATTGTATACTGTGTATTGCTGTTTATGTGAGCATAAGTCAGTTTAAATTATTATCTTACAACTATTACAAGGCAGCTTTCTAAACTACAGTAAACAGAGGCACATAAGATTAAGAACTGTGCTAATTAAGATTTACTACGGTATCTCTTCTAGCGGACTGACTCAGTAATGAATGGATATGTCAGTGGTTTCCAACCTGTGGGTCGTGAGTCGTGACCCTTAGGGGGTCGAATGACAATTTCAGGGGGGGAGGTCGCCTAAGACCTTTTAAAAACACATAATTTTGCTGGTCCTAGGAACCGAGACACCGCCCATCTATCCGTCTCCAGGCAGCTACTTTGTTGAAAGCAGCAGTATTGACAGTGGCAGGGTTGTTACCACAATGTACTTATGCGAGCCAGCCATATGTGTAGAGTGCAGATGCTTTGTTTAAAGCAGCAGTATTGGCAGTAAAACAACACTTCATGAATATATTGGAACTCAGGGTGGATGCTATTCAGTCTATTATTCGGTGAGGCCGGCTGGTCTAGCGGTTGGCACACCAGACTGTCAACCCAAAACCAACGGACAGGTCGCGGGTTCTATCCCTGCCACCGGCGGATCCCTGTCACCCTGCAGGCGTTTTGGGCCTGTAAACGTATTTGCGCCAGCAGGCAGCACTATGTTTACAGCAGCGCATAGAAATGTTCCCAACGCATAGAAATGTTCCCAACGGGAACGGGATATGTGCTATATAAGTCTCATATTTATTTATTTATTATTTTTTATATTTAGCTGTTGATGTGATATGTGATACTAATAGATAAGTAAAAAAAGAAAAAAAACATCAGGAATCGTTAATCCTTAATTAGAAATTAATATTTTACAATATATAATTAGATAGTGTTTTTGTGTTTAATCACTTTGCTTTAATATGTAACAATGAAAATACATCTTGCATGTCACACTACATAACAGTAGCAAATTATAGTTATAAGGTAGGGACAATCATAATTATATGGTTGGGGGCGCCACAAGATGAGGAGCTGTAGTAAGGGGTTACTGCATTATAAAGGTTGGGAACCACTGGGATAGGTGATAATATGTCACTAGCTGCCTTGTACCCCTACACCTTGACTAAGTTGACTCCAGCCCTCAGCAGCCCTCAGCAGCCCTCAGGCATTTTGTTCACTTTTGTATATATTTCTGTCCTAAAAGTAAAAGAGTAAGCGACACACCTCAAAGGTCTGACATTAATCAGCTCTTACAAAAAGCAACAAGTAAGTTAGACAGTAGTAAATAAACAATTTAATGTACCACAGCCATCAGCCATACATCAACATAATTTAATAATTGAATCCAGTAACATTCAATCAATCACATTTAAACATTTCATTGAATTCACAGTTGAATAATTTGTTTCTCTCAATCTAAATCTTCAGTTTTTATGCGTTTCCTTCTTCTTTTCAAAAACCTGAAACATTCAAATTGTTTCAATTATAAACAGATTTAATGAAAACTACAAAAGCTTAACACTAATAACACTAAACATTTTGTCCAATGGTTAATTTCATCCCCACCATTAGAGACTAGAGACTATGAATAGATTGTATTACTTTGAATGACTCGCTTTGAGTATAACAAAACAAATGGGAAACTAATTTATAAATTCATACTGTCAATATAAACTAATAATATTTTAATTGAATATTCAATATGCTCTCACTAACTCACTCACTAATAGTAAAGGTCACACCATTAGTTTAGGATTATTGAAATTATAGGTTTAGGCTTTTTAATATAAAATGTCTAGGAATTCATTTTATTTAAAACATAACAGTTACTAAATATTCACCTTATTTATTTGAAAACATTAGTTTGCAGTCATGCATAATGCAAACATAAACAAAAAAGGCTGTATTTCATTTGTTTTTATTTACCAATTAACAATTGTAGCTATCTTAAGCTATATAATATAAATTACTAAACTCTTCCCAGATTGTATTTTGCAATCAATATGAAAAATGCTGCTCTAGGCTTATGCTACCCTAGGACAATATAATATAAATAATTTTTTTTTTTTAATGACAACGCAAACACAGATACGGATGACAGTTGCAACCTTATGAAAGAGTAGTGATGTTTTCAAAATATTTAAAACTGTCCATTGAATAGGTCGCAAAACTTTTGGTAAAAAGGTGCGACATATAAGTAGTATAAACTGTTAACTGTATATATAAACTATATACATATCTATAGATATATACATTCCATAGTAGATATTATATGGAAACAGGCTTTTTCAATAACCTAAAACAATTCTATGTTTCAGAAGTAATTTTAAAAACACTAAGGTTATGGTTACCTCAACTTTAGGCTCTTGCTGGGTTTCTTCTTCATCAGTCTTTCTTCTTTTGTTTCTTTTTCTTTTATTATTCTGTGGCGGTTCCTCCCGGTGTGGCAGATTGTGATTTACTTAAAGACTCCTTTCGGTCAGCATCACTACCTGACTCGTCCTCACACTGACGTTTGCGATGAACTTTCTGTGGTGTGCTGAAAATATTTTAAAAACAGAACATTGTTTTGTAAATAGCTAATTGCTACAGAGTTCAGAGTGTATATAATAAACAAATATTGGGTTAATACATAATGGCTGGGGGAAATAATGAGAAAGTAGATGCAAAAAAAGCAATAAAAGGGACATGTACAATATACACTAATATTATGTACGGTAATTACTTTTTTGAAAGGTGCTTTATATGGGTTACATGGAACTTTTTGAAAGTAGTGCTAACGATCATCATAATTATATAGAAACACATATTCTTAATCAATTATAAATTAGATTTATATAAAGTTAAAAAGGGCTTTGAACAAGGACTAATTGGATATAAAACATACAAATTTATTTCAATACATTACTTTTGTGTAAGACTTTGAAGATGTAAAAACGTCATGGCTAACATAACCATACTTGTGAAATTATTTCAATTTTAAGTTGGTTGGCTGGCAACATCTTTCAAAGTTAATTTAAGTTAGGACATATATAGGTGATACTTTTTATAAAGTATTTTTTGAAACTCTAAAAATGTTCATATAAAATTAACAACTCATGAGGCATATTATTCTTAATGAAATGTAAGCCAATACATTACAATTTGTTCTTCTAATGAAATAAAACCATTTCAGGGAAATTGAATATTGCTCACATCTGCTAGTCCAATTGAAGACTTGACACAGGGATAACTCAGCCAATAGTCACCAAGATGACACATATTTCAAAGCTTGTATTGACTAGTATTTTTAGGACTGCCTACATTTATGGTTTCCATCATAGCCCAATGATTTTAACCCCCCAATGATAGTCTTTTGTTAGTATTACAGAGATGTTTACTGTTTCATTTGTTGGTGAAATCATTAGGTTTACACAACAGTCTTCTCATGGTCAGTTGATTAGGTCTACACAACATTCCTCTCATGGTCTATTCATTTGGTCAACACATACAGGCTTGTCATTGTCAATTCATTAGGTCTACACATACAGTCTTCTCATGGTCAATTCATTAGGTCTACACATACAGTCTTCTCGTGGTCAATTCATAAGGTCTACACATACAGTCTTCTTGTGGTGTATTTATGTATGTTCAGTTTGAAATGTTCTTGAATTGGACTATTAGATGTGAGCAATATTCAATTTCATGTGGCATCATTTTCCCTACAAGATTGGGTGTAGTTAAACAACTGCAAAATTGGGTGTAGTTAAGCAACTACAGGATTGGGAGTAGTTAAACAGCTACAAGATTGGGTGTAGTTAAACAACTACAAGATTGGGTGTAGTTAAACAGCTACAAGATTGGGTGTAGTTAAACAACTACAGGAATGGGTGTAGTTAAACAGCTACAAGATTGGGTGTAGTTAAACAGCTACAAGATGGGTTGTAGTTAAACAGCTACAAGATTGTGTATGTTACATACATGATCATGTGATTATACAGTGACATAATTTAGCCTATCAAATTAATATAATAAAAAAGCAGGCAACTGTAAAAGATTATCAAATTAAAACAATAGGCATTGACATTGTGTCAATGCCCGCCAAATACATTTTAGTCAAGAAGAAAACCTACTTAAAATCTTCAATGGCAGGATTCCAGTTTTTAGGATTATTTTCATTGGGTATTCCATATTTATCCAGTAGTCACTATTACAGAAAAAGCCTAGAAAAATAATAATGCCATGATCACAGGAGGCCATAACTGCAGTTGTCATTTGTGCTAGAGCTGCAATAAGGAAGGATATGAAATAAACTAACTATACTATACTATAATCTATAGTTCACATAATTAATTGCCTAAACTGGCTAAACTAAGCCTTTATTCTAATAGTTAGTACTAATTATATAATAAATAGGCTATAACTGCTATAACTGCTATAACTATAGCCTAATATTTGAAAATCCCTAATGCCTAATGAAAAATGATTAGCCTAATCATGCCTAGCCCCTAGGCCTAATGATAATCATTGATAATGATATATATAAAATATATATATTATTAATTTTTTTTATTAGGCCAATTAGTCAATAAGGCCAATGCCTATGGCCTATAGTCTATAGGCCTAGACTATAAATGATATGACTAATTATAAACTTTATTACTATATTATATATTATATACCGTAGTCTAGATATATTATATATTATATATAATTGAATATATAAATTATAGCCTATATCACTATATGGTTAGCCTACTATAGCCTATGGACAAGTCTTAATGAGGCGTGAACTTTTGAACCCGAATGTTCGTGAACTTCCTGTTCTATTTTTAAACTAATAACAAAAAAAGCATGCTTTTGCTGGTGTTTGACAATTGATTTCAACCTCGACGGCCAGTTCTAGTCTTTTAGAATTATACAAAGGATACAATATTAGTTATGAGGAATCCGTTTTTAACATTAAAAGTGAACAAGCGATCATCAATACTCATCAAGTGTTAGTCGCGTGACGTTAAATTTTTATTTGTTTACAAAATAAATGAGTCAAGAGTTGCGTTTTCTTGGTTATTAAAAAACAAAATGCGTAAATTCACAAAAACGATTAACAAAAATTATTTTGCATAAAGCAATAAGTTTGATATTTTAAAAAGGTGATTATTCCCTTCTGACTTTAACAATACATTGTTTTGCTTTGTAAACATCTATTGGAAATGAAATAAATTTTAATCCCCAACAAATTTGAGTACAACCAGTAAAGTAGCACACAGACATTGTTTCGAATAAAATGATCGAATAAGGACGAATAAGAACGGAAATGTTTTTGCACGTGACCTTTTTAACCTTTTATGCATGCATACACGTTAAGACTTGTCCATACTACTATATTAGTTGTATAGTTTGTATAGTCTATAGTAGGCTATCTATAGTAGGCCTATACCTAGTACTATAACTATAGTTGACTATAGACACTATTTATTATATATAACCATGTCAATGTCGTCTATAGTATGTCTAGTATAGACTAAATGCCTAACTATAACTTTAGTATAACTAGCCTATCCTATAGTCGGTAATACTTTAGTGTACTTGGTTCTAGAAAAGTAGGGTTCTAAAAAATTCCAAGTGAAATTTTTTTCGCGTGGAGCCATTGATCATTGATAAGTATCATAACTCATACTCATATTCATATGATCATATCATAAGTTAAGTAGTCATAAGTGTCATAAGTAAGTCACAGTAAGTGTCTTAGGAAGAGCGGCAGAAAATTGAAAATTAAAAAAAATAGAACCAATTACACTAAAGTATAGCCTAATATAAATACTATAAGTAGGCTTACTGGCAGAACTATAATTAAATAGTCTATATACTTTTATATTTATAAAAATGTTATTAGCCTCTCGATATTACTCGATAATAGTTTATTTGTTTGGTGGGAAAACTCGGAAGTTCCAATTTTGGCACTCACCTATATATATCTCCTTTGCTTTGTTTACATAGTTATTGACAACTCAAATAGATAAGTGATACTGAAAAATAAATAGGCCTATTGGAAATGTTATTTTCAATCAAAGCGACTTTAGATAATCACACTAAAATGGCAGCTGTAGATGCCGAAAATGGGGGATTGACCACAATATACAATAAATTTCGCTTTTCTGTTACCTTTGTTATGTTATTAATGACTCTACAATGGAAAAAAAAAGTTTCTAAATGCACCAAATTATCAACTCGGACATTTCCCACTTGGTTAATCTTATTTTAAGTTTAGGAATGTCTATAATCTGTCACATCGTTTTAAGTGATGTGGAACATGCATACTATGTTCATTTTGCATATTATCATTATACACTCCAAACATACGGTTTTCATTCTTTCTACATAATTAAGATATATAATATAAGCTTCGTTTGCCTTTGTGTTTCCATTCATTCATTATATTTACAAGAGTGTTCTGTTGTTTAGAAAACTACTGTTGCCTTCAATTATTTTTTAAAGCCATTTTCGGTCGCCTTTAATTTTAACACAATTGCGTTCTTCACTATCAAAAACATAATCATTTGAATTTTCATTGCAACCCATGATAGTAGCACAACGATTTTATGCATCGCCATAGTTTAAGCGTAATTATTTATACATTTTCTCTGTTACCATTGGTAGCATTCTGAAATGAATTAGGCCTACACTACCAGTAATTTAATGGTAATGGTAATGGTAATTTATATAGCACTTCTATCCATGCTATTTTAGCATGCTCAGTGCGCTCTAGAAGACTATTAATCTGTGAGAGGTTTCACTGCTGCCGGTTAAGCGCTCATGATAACAACTCAATAGCTTATAAATATATGTTTTCATTAATCTTAAACTCTGAAATATTTATAAGAAAAATATGAAATATTTGTCAATTTTTTACGCATATGTTTTGAAACATGAAGTGTTTAAATAGGCCTAATACTAATTTTTTATTGGTAGGCCTATAGGCCTATATAATAAAACATTTTTTCATTTTTTTCGTACTAATAGGCCTATACAAAAAATAGTATTTTCAAAAACAAAAATCCCAATGAGCACTTTAATCATTTAATTTAAAGTATTTATGATTAAAATATATACTGTGAAAATGTCATTGAGCGTGTAGGCCAACAACCCTTATAAAGTTATGAGCATTATAATTATATTGAATTAACATTTTCGGTCACAATTTTTTTAATTAATTCGGCGGCATTTTACGTCTTGATAGACGATCCATTTCCTTTGCAGGTCCTCATATGGCTAAAGAGGCCAATCAGTCACGGCCACACTGGCTATAGATGATTGTAGCGGAGGGGACCACATTTTTCTCACCTTCTTGTTCCTGCAAGCCTGGAACCTTCTTTGATTCATGCCCTCCAGGTGGGCATATGTTGCGCCATGATCTCCCAACTGTTTGGGTCAATTTGGAGGTGCTTCATAACTCTTGCACAGACATCCGCAAATCTCAGTTTTGGACGTCCAGCAGGTCTCTGTCCCGAAGCTAACGTTCCATAAAGGATGTCCTGTGGAAGTCGACCCTGTGGCATTCGGTGTACATGACCTAGCCAGCTGAGACGTCTATTGCTGAGAGTAATGTAGATGTCTTGACGCCCTGCTCTTCGTATGACCTCTGCATTTGAAACCCTGTCCTGCCATCTTATATCTAGAATGCATCTGAGACACCTGACGGGAAAGGTGTTTAGTTTTCTCTCTAGATATGAATAATAATATGTGCTCCATGTCTCACTGTCGTACAGCAGGGTACTCAGAACGCATGTTCGGTAAACTAGTAACTAAGTGGAGCTTGTAAGCCAGGGGTCGGGAGCCTTTTTGTCTGAGAGAGCCATAGACACCACGTATTTTAAAAAAGGAATTCTATGAGAGCCATACATTATGTTTAAAACTAAAAATTCAAGTAAATGTGTGCATTTTGTGTAAGTTTATCTCCTTTACCAATTCTGATGCTTAGTTGCAGTAGTCTTTAGCTCATTTTTAGAATGAAATATTGATATGCAATTAATATGTAGATCAAAGGAGTCTAAAGAAACATTTTTGTTTATAATCGAACATTTGTCTGCGAGCCAGATGCAGCCATCAATATAGCCACATTTGGCTCTCGAGCTAAAGGTTCCCGACCCCTGGTGTAAGCAGTGGGATCATCCAGACAAGTTTTTTAAAAATCTTGCCATAGTGCCTATGGCTTTAGCTATTCTACTATTGATCCCCCCATCTAGAAGCACATCGCTTGATATTTTGGCCCCGAGGTAGCAGAAATCGTCAACTACTTCTAGTGTATGGCCACCAATAGTGATGCTTGGCACAATTGCATCATTTTGATCCAGTACCTTGGTTTTGTTTTGACTAATGCTGAGGCCAAATATTTGGCATGCATTTTCAAGTTTATCAATGAGCGTCTGGAGCACGTTTTCAGATTTGGCAATAATAACTGCACCATCAGCATTGAGAAGTTCTTAACCAGCACACTCTTAAATCTGCTAAATGGCTGTGTGATGCGTCTAGTGTGACAGCACTATAATATGCTAGCTGTCACCGCTGGCTAGCAGTGTAACTGTAAAAGGAGTGCAATTAGTAAGTCTCTCTTGCCAGCATAATAATATAGTCTATCCCAGTGCCTTTACAAGCTTATGTGTCGCCCCAGTGCAAAAGTTTCAGCGCAGCCCCCTTGCATGCTGTAACTGCTTGTTTAGTGCTATATTTGCTATATTTAGAGTAAATTTGTCGTCCCCCTGGAAGTGCCACCCCCGGGCATATGCCCCCCTCCTCTGCCCCCCCTATGTGAGGGCACTGGCCTCTTTACAACAAGTCCTATGCAGTACCTCCTCGTGGTGGCAGATTACACTGGGGCTGCGAGGTTCCAGGCTGAACTGAAAGGATCTCGGAGGATGTTTGTACCCTAGATGTGAGGCAGACATGGCCCGACGGCGTACGGACACGCCCTGCTGCCCACAAACCAAACCCCTTGCTTTAGGTTAATAGCCGCACTGCCTTGTGCATGTCCTGGGAGGGACTAAGGCTAAGGAAGTAAGCCCTGACAGAAAATCCGAAGTGGAGCCCGTAGGTTGATAGACAGTGGTATAACCTCTGCTTTCCTACAAACTCCTGCAGCCATCTGGTCCCAAACGGTGGCGGTTACCCATCCCTTTGGACCCTGCCAGCATGGTAGAAAGGCGGTTCTTTTCGCCTGGGCAGCCCATGACCCGCTAATATTTGCCCAGACTTTTCCCTTATAAAATGTTAAACAGGGCTGCGTACTTGCACCCACCTTGTTTGGAATATTCTTCTCGTGCCTATTGCACTATGCTTATGGAGAATACAAGGAGTGTGTCTTTATACCTTTACACAAGGACCCCTAGAAAGCTCTTCAACCTAAACAGGCTCAAAGCCAAAACAAAGCTTAAGAGTGTACTGGTTAGGGAACTTCTCTATGCTGATGAGTGTAATTACACAAGCTAAATAAAGGTGTTTTTTTATCATAACTTTTTTTTTCTTGTGAAGACATTAATCTTCACAAACTTGGTATCATTGGAAAGCTGATGACATATTATGCTCTACCTAATAGATATACTTTTAATTAAATTGAAGAAAATTGAATGTTTAAGGAGTTTATCTTTTAAACAATAATAATTACAGAAATTACATTAATAGGCCTGTAGTGCTACTAAAAAAGTCTCTGATAGTAATTAAATTAATAATACAAATACATTTGTTTTAGAATTACTTATATTAATTAATTAATGTTTAACTAAGAAGATTAGCATCAAAACTCCTTTAAATGTCATTTAATTAGTCTGTATCAATTAATGAGCGTATTGTCTTGAATGCTCTTCGTTATATATAATTAATTAATCAGATAATGTCATATATTTTGTAACTTCTGAATAAGTTCTGAGTGGACAAATGTGGGAGACCTCTTTGTATGCTTAAAACAGATTTCATGTGCGATAGACTAGTGATTTCAAAAAACAACCTGATAAAAAAACAACAAAAACAATGAATCTCTAGGCTACACACTAGGCCTATCGATGCAATGCCATATATTAATGATTACCGGCTATCGCATTTGTAAAAATACAATTTTGCGTGACATCTAGATAGGCTATATCTTCTTGTAAAGCGAAATATTTTTTATCTCTAGGCCTAGATTAAATCTCTGTACTATAAACGCATATTACTCTTTTACTTTTCGACTGACTATTGAAAAACAAAATAGGAAAAGGCCTACAAGGAAAAAAACATTTTTTTGGGGCCAAAATAACTAAGGAAAATATTTTTAAAAAATACGTAGGCCTAGCCATAATAGTCTTTAGCATAGCGGCATAGCATATTTTGTTGCTAATTATTATCTAGTATTAGGTTAGGTATAGACCTAGACTTGTCTTGTGTATGGCTATAATATACGGTTTAAATATGTTTAGGAATGCTACTATCATTTTTAGTAGCCCTACCTACTAGCTACTAATACTAGGGAGGTACCATTTATTTTAAGATTATTGCATTGATTGAGATTTATTTTGTGAAAAGACTAATTTTTTAAATATTAGTAAAATATGAAAAATAATTTTTAAAATAATTAAGTAGGCTATATATGACAATTACTCACTCGTAAAATTTATTTTTGGGAACCCTAAGTTATTTCTTGTGTAGCTTATAAGTAAATACTGCACTGTCCATACACAGATCTACAAACTAATAAGATGAACACAAAAAGGACATGTCAAATCCATAATTGATATTTGTATTAACCAAGGACTACTGAAGAGTAGTCCTTGGTATTAACGTAAAACCATGTTTTTACATGTTTGCTATGTCCTATGTAGGCTACGTCGTGGCACAGGACACATGTAGAATTGTGTAATAAATTTGTATCATTTTTTGGGTAGGCCTAATAAAAAGTAACATTGTTGATGTCAAATTTTCTTGACCTCCCCTCTCTCCTATGTCGACAATTGTCAAACTTTTTCAGACCCCCTCCCCCCTATTTGGTTGTTTTAATTAATGGACGTCCACTTAGTTACGGCTTTTCAACTCATATAGATAAGTGATTTTATCTTAAACGTTATAAGCCGAAGAACTTATATTTCACAATAATATATAGATCAGTGATTATAATGCAAACATATTTTTTACTCTATTTTGAAACATAATTTTATTTAAAATGATATTTTTTAATCTAAAAGAACAATGTACATAATATTTTTCTTTATTTATAATTTTTAACAAATCTTAAAAAAAAAAAAATTTAAGGTCAAGGTTGCTAATGACGCATCGATAAAACCAACAGTTTTAAAATGCACAGTGTCAGAATACGGTTCACTATTTTTACTTATTCCTACTCGGACCCTCCGAGTTTCCGACTTTCCCACTTCAGCGAATGTTCCATTACTCTATTTTAAAACATAATTTTATTTAAAATGATATTTTTTAATCTAAAAGAACAATGTACATAATATTTTTCTTTATTCATAATTTTTAACAAATCTTAAAAAAAAAAAATAATTTTAAGGTCAAGGTTGCTAATGACGCATTGATAAAACCAACAGTTTTAAAATGCACAGTGTCAGAATACGGTTCACTATTTTTACTTATTCCTACTCGGAACCTCCGAGTTTCCGACTTTCCCACTTCAGCGAATGTACCATTGACTGCACTGGTTCAATATGTCTGCCTCCTTGCTACGTGCGTGATATAATAGGACATACAAAAAGCGTAAGTTTTGTGGCAATAGATATCTAAATGCGAAAAAAGAATGAAGCTAAAGTGTATGTATGAAGTACTTAATGAATAGTGAGGTATTATAACTTATAACGGAGGCTGCTCCCAGTCTTTGCATAGCAGATATGCATGTCCGCATGGCGAATTCGGAATTCAATTCCAATGTCAATGCCGCAATACTTATACTATACTATGACTTTTATGGCCTATGGCTTATAATCAAACATAACTTTTTTTGCTTTTAATCAAATAATACTATACCTTTAATCAGTTTGGTATTGATTTAAAGGAAAGTGAACGCTCCTTACTGAGAATATAAACTCATATTTAACTTATAAAATAAATAGTAGCCTAATTTTTTAATTTAAATAGGCCTAATCAACTCGTCCCACCAACACTCTTTTCAATATTAACATTCATATGGCATATCATACCTAACCTAGTACCAGTACTAGTCTAGATAATTGTGAGCAACATGATAGGCTATGCTTTTTTTAATGCTATAGTTATAGGCTTGGTCTATCCTATGTAGTAGTATGTAGCCTACATGTAGGCCTACTATGTATTTTTTAATAATGGAGTGATTATTCGCACAGTTCTTCATATAACGCTAAGCGTTATATGAAGATTTCTAGCTGCAGATAACGCTCGGCGTTATTCGAAGATTCGCACAGGTCTTAATGTTCTATTGGCCTATATATACTGTTTATTGTTAAAGTTGAACAAGATTTCATGGCCCAATGGTTAGTGCTGTCAGCTGGCAACCGGGGTGTCGCAGGTTTGACCCCAGCTATTTCCACTTTTTTTTATTTTTTATTTATTATTATTATTATTCAATTTGAGTACAACGGGATACGTATATACGGTCAATACATGAATATTTTGGTTGTAAGAAGCCTTTAGTCACTGTCAGCCAGAAAATACAATAGCTGACTCCTAAGCCTAAGCCTAAATGATACTTTTTCTTACGATAAATGATGGTATGATAGGCCTAGTCAGAAGTCACCTAGTCCTAGTGATAATAATAATAGTTCTATAGTCTAAAGTGTGCGCAAATGTCTATTTCAAAAGAAAATTGTGCTTGAGTACAAATGGTTATTTAATATTGTTTTAAGTGTGCTGAAAGACAGAAATTATGAAATCAAGTAGCCTAAATTTCCATTTATTTGGATCAATAAAGTAATCTTATCTAATACCGCGGGCCACGGATGAGCGTAGGACGCAATAGGCCTAATCTTCTTTATAGAAGGAGCGTCTGTAATGTATAATATAAGATAATTAATTCAAACAAAAAGGTTAGGCCTATTTAGCCTAGATGTTAGTATTAGTAGGATATTGTTAGGGTCGAAAGGCCTACTTCAAGTCAAATTCAAATAGGGTTAGGCCCTGTTAGGGCTTTATTTTTATCAATAAATACCTCCTTCTAGCTAGGAATATGATCTTATTCTTAAATAATAGACTTTAGGCTAGTTTAGGCCTATCTATAGATTAGTAGGCCTATGGCCTATCTAGGCTACTATAACTATAAGATAATAAGTATAGGCCTAAGTTAATATAATATATTGCCTAACTCTCACAATTGTTCGAAAATTTGGGTCTGCCGTTAACACTCTGCGTTTTTCAAAAATTTGGGTCATTTGGTTCTTCCGATAACGCTCGGCGTTATATGAACAGTTCTTCGAATAACGCTTCCCTTTTAATAAATATTTTCTGTAGTTATTTTGGCAAAAAAAATATTTTTTTTCCTTAGTATTGTAGTAGGCCCAATCCTATTTTAAACTATTTAGTTTTTCAATGGTCAGTATAAAATAGAATAATATGCGTTTAAATTTATAGTTCAGAGATGTAGGCCTAGGGCCTAGAGCTAAAAAATGCGTCGGTTTTCAAGAAAAAATTAGATATAGTCTAGTCTAGGCCTACTTGATGTCTCGCAAAATTGTATTGTTTTGTTTTACAAATGCGATAACCGGTCATTGGGTAATCATTCATATGTCATGGCATTGCTTCGGTAGGCCTAGAGATTCATTGTTGTTGTTTTTTAATTCAGGTTATTTTTTAAATCGCTACATTTTTTTATGAAAAAAAATTCATCATCGGTCTCGTGTAACTGTTTGACGTTTTGATGCCATTTTTAATCGAAAGGTTTTCAATGCACATGCGTAGTGTGGCTCACACAGCTGTTCGGCAACACTCGGAAGGCTACGTCCTCATCGTCTGCTGTGACTTCGGCTACCGGCATCTTTATCTTTTACACACGCACGCTTAGAAATTGTGTTACAGATTTCTTTTTTTTCATCCGGGACGTGAACAAATTTTCTTATTTTCCGGATCTGATGTTAATATTTATTTATTTACGGGACAAATACGGAAATTCCGGGACGGTAGGCAGGCCTGCTAATGATAATATTTGTCAGACAGGATACTTTAATTTTTTTTTTACTGCTAACTTACAAATATTGACAAACAATGTTTACACGTGATTTTCTTTTGTAATGTTAGCAAAAGGTTTTATATCATGACCTGTTTTATATCACGACCAATTTACATGTACAATTTATTCTACATCATTACAGTGTATGTTTGACCTTGACTAGAATAGTCACCTTAAAATTCCAAACATTATTACACAGATTTAGCTATAAAACTATGTATTTGTTAAATCTTTATTATTTTTTTACTATTATAATAATATTTAGTTAAAAAATTGATTTTTTAACTACAGATGCTTTAGTGGTACAGCGTGTGGGCAGGAGAGGCTAATGGACATCTGCAGAAGATGTGTCTTGACAACAGCCAAAGCAACAATTGGCA
The DNA here is from genome assembly GCA_949126835.1 of Anisus vortex. Classification (NCBI taxonomy): domain Eukaryota; kingdom Metazoa; phylum Mollusca; class Gastropoda; family Planorbidae; genus Anisus; species Anisus vortex. The sequence continues at coordinate 40,337 of OX421507.1, read as the reverse complement.
TGACAGCTAAACTGGTCACTGGACATCAGCAGAAAGGACACAACACTTGATGATGAACTACACTAAGAAAAAGTAAGAACCTTTATTTAATCATTGGGTTTAAACTTTAAACTAAGGTTGTAGAGCAGCCACATTTTTATGATAGGGGAGACCACTGATCTATAAAAAGTATGGATAGCGCCTCCTTAATAAATTTATAGACCTGAACCTATTAACCCTTTCTCCACTATGAAGCTGCTTAATATTATAAAAAAATTGACACTAAAAAAAACAAATAAAGCAAATGAATTAAATTCTTATTTTAAATATAAATAGATAAGGTTTAATTTAAACCTGAAAACATAACAATAAACTGATCTGATGAATAAAAGTGACATAAAAAAATCACTGACCATATCTCGATCAGTTGCAGTTGCAATAGTTGATAATGGAATTTAGAAATCATCATATCGTAATCAAATTCACTTATTCCAAACCTCTAATACTAAAAACATCTATACACATATTTAATTGTACCCTTGGCATATTCTTTTTCATGTTGAATGAAAATACATATTCATGTGTGGAATCATCATCTTCCAGATTATGTATTCTTGAGTCTTGTTTTTTTTCTTTATGTTTATTGTCAGTTCTCAGTTTATTTTTACACATAGATGAAAAATGGTTGACTTTTCTGCAATTGTGGCATGTTTTACCATGTGCGGGCTATTGCTTTGACCACCTGGATGAGGCCATTTACCCCCACAATTCCTGCAACTGATATTATGCAGTCTTTCTTTACCATGAAAGGACTGATCATGTCTTTTATGCTTTTTCTTACCAAAAGTTGTATTAGTGCCTATTTTCTGAACTTGATCATTATTGATTCTTTTATTGAAGTCTTCAGCCAATTCAATAGCATATTGGAGTAAGGCATTGAGAGACATCTCCGGAGTGGAGAGACCTTTTTCCCTCACTTTGGAAGACTTGCATCCCACGATCAATTTAGATTTAATTTCACTTTCTGCATTAGTAAAATTACAAGTTTTGGCAAGTTAATACAGATCTTGGTAGAATTCCTCTATATGTGTTGACTGTTGTATTTTATGTCGAAAAGTATATTTTTGCATCTCAACGTTCATTTTGGGATTGAAGTAGCTTGTTAGTTGCTTTACAATTTGACTAAATGGATCTTCCCCCTCAGTCTCAGCAGCTGTTGTACTTGACTGTGATAGTGATAACGATTCTATTTGGTCATTGAGTTTTTCACCACCATATGTTAATAGTAAAGCTTTCTTTTGCTCAACATTCGTGATGTTGTAAGCTGTGAAAAGATTTTTTAGTCTATTTATCCATTTTGACCATCGGATTGTAACTCCCTCTGATTGACAATCAAATGTTGGATATTGTGGTAACATAAAAGACGCCATGTTGTATTCTATTTTCAATGTATCCCTTTGAGACGTCTGATGCAATCTCAAACTAAGAGATGTAATGTAGTTTCTTTTATGAATATTATATTCCTGTTGGGACTTAAAATAACCAACCTTCTCGTCGCCAATATAGTGTTTCTTATGTGGTGGTCTTATGCTATGTATGTGCATTGGTTATCAGTTACATAAGTAACAGGAAAAATTGATTTTTTAACTACAGATGCCTCAGTGGTACAGCATGTGGTCAGGAGAGGCTAATGGACATCTGCAGAAGATGTGTCTTGACAACAGCCAAAGCAACAATTGGCATGACAGCTGAACTGGTCACTGGACATCAGCAGAAAGGACACAACACTTGATGATGAACTACACTAGGAAAAAGTAAGAACCTTTATTTAATCATTGGGTTTAAACTTTAAACTAAGGTTGTAGAGCAGCCACATTTTTATGATAGGGGAGACCACTGATATATAAAAAGTATGGATTGCGCCTCCTTAATAAATTTATAGACCTAAACCTCTTAACCCTTTTTCCACTATGAAGCTGCTTAATATTATAAAAAAATTGACACTAAAAAAAACAAATAAAGCAAATGAATTAAATTCTTATTTTAAATATAAATAGATAAGGCTTTATTTAAACCAGAAAACATAACAATAAACTGATCTGATGAATAAAAGTGACATAAAAAAATCACTGACCATACCTCGATCAGTTGCAATAGTTGATAATGGAATTTAGAAATCATCATATCGTCATCAAATTCACTTATTCCAAACCTCTAATACTATAAACATCTATACACATATTTAATTGTACCCTTGGCATATTCTTTTTCATGTTGAATGAAAATACATATTCATGTGTGGAATCATCATCTTCCAGATTATGTATTCTTGAGTCTTGTTTTTTTTCTTTATGTTTATTGTCAGTTCTCAGTTTATTTTTACACATAGATGAAAAATGGTTGACTTTTCTGCAATTGTGGCATGTTTTACCATGTGCTGGGCTATTGCTTTGACCACCTGGATGAGGCCATTTACCCCCACAATTCCTGCAACTGATATTATGCAGTCTTTCTTTACCATGAAAGGACTGATCATGTCTTTTATGCTGTTTCTTACCAAAAGTTGTATTAGTGCCTATTTTCTGAACTTGATCATTATTGATTCTTTTATTGAAGTCTTCAGCCAATTCAATTGTCTTAGCATATTGGAGTAAGGCATTGAGAGACATCTCCGGAGTGGAGAGACCTTTTTCCCTCACTTTGGAAGACTTGCATCCCACGATCAATTGAGATTTAATTTCACTTTCTGCATTAGTAAAATTTCAAGTTTTGGCAAGTTGATACAGATCTTGGTAGAATTCCTCTATATGTGTTGACTGTTGTATTTTATGTCGAAAAGTATATTTTTGCATCTCAACGTTCATTTTGGGATTGAAGTAGTTTGTTAGTTGCTTTACAATTTGACTAAATGGATCTTCCCCCTCAGCCTCAGCAGCTGTTGTACTTGACTGTGATAGTGATAACGATTCTATTTGGTCATTGAGTTTTTCACCACCATATGTTAATAGTAAAGCTTTCTTTTGCTCAACATTCGTGATGTTGTAAGCTGTGAAAAGATTTTTTAGTCTATTTATCCATTTTGACCATCGGATTGTAACTCCCTCTGATTGACAATCAAATGTTGGATATTGTGGTAACATAAAAGACGCCATGTTCTATTCTATTTTCAATGTATCCCTTTGAGACGTCTGATGCAATCTAAAACTAAGAAATGTAATGTAATTTCTTTTATGAATATTATATTCCTGTTGGGACTTAAAATAACCAACCTTCTCATCGCCAATATAGTGTTTCTTATGTGGTGGTCTTATGCTATGTAGGTGCATGGGTTATTAGTTACATAAGTAACAGGAAAAATTGATTTTTTAACTACAGATGCCTCAGTGGTACAGCATGTGGTCAGGAGAGACTAATGGACATCTGCAGAAGATGTGTCTTGACAACAGTCAAAGCAACAATTGGCATGACAGCTGAACTGGTCACTGGACATCAGCAGAAAGGACACAACACTTGATGATGAACTACACAAGGAAAAAGTAAGAACCTTTATTCAATCATTTGGTTTAAACTTACACACACTTACTTACACACACTTACTCACACACACTTACTCACACACACTTACTCACACACACTTACTCACACACACTTACTCACACACACTTACTCACACACACTTACTCACACACACTTACTCACACACACTTACTCACACACACTTACTTACACACACTTACTCACACACACTTACTCACACACACTTACTCACACACACTTACTCACACACACTTACTCACACACACTTACTCACACACACTTACTCACACACACTTACTCACACACACTTACTCACACAAACTTACTCACACACACTTAGTCACACACACTTACTCACACACACTTACTCACCCTAACACACACACACACTCTCACACACACACACACTCTCACACACACACACACTCTCACACACACTCTCACACACACTGACTCACACACACTGACTCACACACACTGACTCACACACATCCTTACTCACACACACCCTTACTCACACACACCCTTACTCACACACACTCGCCCACACACTTACTCGCCCACACACTTACTCGCCCACACACTTAGTCACACACACACTTAGTCGCACACACTTAGTCGCACACACTTAGTCACACACACTTAGTCACACACACTTAGTCACACACACTTAGTCACACACACTTAGTCACACACACTTAGTCACACACACTTAGTCACACACACCCACTCACACTCACACACTCACACATTCACACACACTCACACACACACACTCACCCACACACACTTATCCACACACACTCACCCACACACACTCACCCACACACACACACTTACTCACACACACTTACTCACACACACTTACTCACACACACTTACTCACACACACTTACTCACACACACTTACACACACACTCTCACACACACACACTCTCACACACACACACTCTCACACACACACACTCACACACACACACACTCTCACACACACACACTCACACACACTTACTCACACACACTTACTCACACACACTTACTCACACACACTTACTCACACACACTTACTCACACACACTTACTCACACACACTTACTCACACACACTTACTCACACACACTTACTCACACACACTTACTCACACACACTTACTCACACACACTTACTCACTCACACTTACTCACTCACACACACTGACTTACACACAATGACTCACTCACACCGACTCACTCACACCGACTCACTCACACTGACTCACTCACACTGACTCACTCACACTGACTCACTCACACTGACTCACTCACACTGACTCACACACACTGACTCACACACACTGACTCACACACACTGACTCACACACACTGACTCACACACACTGACTCACACACACTGACTCACACACACTGACTCACACACACTGACTCACACACACTGGCTCACACACACTGACTCACACACTGACTCACACACTGACTCACACACACTTACACACACTTAGTCACACACACTTAGTCACACACACTTACTCACACTTACTCACACACACTTACTCACACACTTACTCACACACACTTACTCACACACACTTACTCACACACACTTACTCACACACACTTACTCACACACACTTACTCACACACACTTACTCACACACACTTACTCACACACACTTACTCACACACACTTACTCACACACACTAACTCACACACACACTAACACACACTTACTCACACACACTTACTCACACACACTTAGTCACACACACTTAGTCACACACACTTAGTCACACACACTTAGTCACACACACTTAGTCACACACACTTAGTCACACACACTTAGTCACACACACATACTCACACACACATACTCACACACACATTCTCACACACACATACTCACACACACATACTCACACACACTTACTCACACTTACTCACACACACTTACTCACACTTACTCACACACACTTACTCACACACACTTACTCACACACACTTACTCACACACACTTACTCACACACACTTACTCACACACACTTACTCACACACACTTACTCACACACACTTACTCACACACACACACACCCACCCACACACTCGCCCACCCACACACTCGCCCACCCACACACTCGCCCACACACACTCGCCCACACACTTACTCGCCCACACACTTACTCGCCCACACACTTACTCGCCCACACACTTACTCGCACACACACTTACTCGCACACACACTTACTCGCACACACACTTACTCGCACACACACTTACTCGCACACACTTACTCGCACACACTTACTCGCACACACTTAGTCACACACACTTAGTCACACACACCCACACACACCCACACACACCCACACACACGATCAATTGAGATTTAATTTCACTTTCTGCATTAGTAAAATTACAAGTTTTGGCAAGTTGATACAGATCTTGGTAGAATTCCTCTATATGTGTTGACTGTTGTATTTTATTTCGAAAAGTATATTTTTGCATCTCAACGTTCATTTTGGGATTGAAGTAGCTTGTTAGTTGCTTTACAATTTGACTAAATGGATCTTCCCCCTCAGTCTCAGCAGCTGTTGTACTTGACTGTGATAGTGATAACAATTCTATTTGGTCATTGAGTTTTTCACCACCATATGTTAATAGTAAAGCTTTCTTTTGCTCAACATTCGTGATGTTGTAAGCTGTGAAAAGATTTTTTTAGTCTATTTATTCATTTTGACCATCGGATTGTAACTCCCTCTGATTGACAATCAAATGTTGGATATTGTGGTAACATAAAAGACGCCATGTTCTATTCTATTTTCAATGTTTCCTATTGAGACGTCTGATGCAATCTCAAACTAAGAAATGTAATGTAGTTTCTTTTATGAATATTATATTCCTGTTGGGACTTAAAATAACCAACCTTCTCGTCGCCAATATAGTGTTTCTTATGTGGTGGTCTTATGCTATGTATGTGCATGGGTTATTAGTTACATAAGTAACAGGAAAAATTGATTTTTTAACTACAGATGCCTCAGTGGTACAGCATGTGGTCAGGAGACGCTAATGGACATCTGCAGAAGATGTGTCTTGACAACAGCCAAAGCAACAATTGGCATGACAGCTGAACTGGTCACTGGACATCAGCAGAAAGGACACAACACTTGATGATGAACTACACTAGGAAAAAGTAAGAACCTTTATTTAATCATTGGGTTTAAACTTTAAACTAAGGTTGTAGAGCAGCCACATTTTTATGATAGGGGAGACTACTGATCTAAAAAAAAGTATGGATACCGTCTCCTTAATAAATTTATAGACCTGAATCTCTTAACCCTTTCTCCACTATGAAGCTGCTTAATATTATAAAAAAATTGACAATAAAAAAAAACAAATAAAGCAAATGAATTAAATTCTTATTTTAAATATAAATAGATAAGGTTTAATTTAAACCAGAAAACATAACAATAAACTGATCTGATGAATAAAAGTGACATGAAAAAATCACTGACCATACCTCGATCAGTTGCAATAGTTGATAATGGAATTTAGAAATCATCATATCATAATCAAATTCACTTATTCCAAACCTCTAATACTAAAAACATCTATACACATATTTAATTGTACCCTTGGCATATTCTTTTTCATGTTGAATGAAAATACATATTCATGTACGGAATCATCATCTTCCAGATTATGTATTCTTGAGTCTTGTTTTTGTTTCTTTATGTTTATTGTCAGTTCTCAGTTTATTTTTACACATAGATGAAAAATGGTTGACTTTTCTGCAATTGTGGCATGTTTTACCATGTGCTTGGCTATTGCTTTGACCACCTGGATGAGGCCATTTACCCCCACAATTCCTGCAACTGATATTATGCAGTCTTTCTTTACCATGAAAGGACTGATCATGTCTTTTATGCTGTTTCTTACCAAAAGTTGTATTAGTGCCTATTTTCTGAACTTGATCATTATTGATTCTTTTATTGAAGTCTTCAGCCAATTCAATAGCATATTGGAGTAAGGCATTGAGAGACATCTCTGGAGTGGAGAGACCTTTTTCCCTCACTTTGGAAGACTTGCATCCCACGATCAATTGAGATTTAATTTCACTTTCTGCATTAGTAAAATTACAAGTTTTGGCAAGTTGATACAGATCTTGGTAGAATTCCTCTATATGTGTTGACTGTTGTATTTTATGTCGAAAATTATATTTTTGCATCTCAACGTTCATTTTGGGATTGAAGTAGCTTGTTAGTTGCTTTACAATTTGACTAAATGGATCTTCCCCCTCAGTCTCAGCAGCTGTTGTACTTGACTGTGATAGTGATAACGATTCTATTTGGTCATTGAGTTTTTCACCACCATATGTTAATAGTAAAGCTTTCTTTTGCTCAACATTCGTGATGTTGTAAGCTGTGAAAAGATTTTTTAGTCTATTTATCCATTTTGACCATCGGATTGTAACTCCCTCTGATTGACAATCAAATGTTGGATATTGTGGTAACATAAAAGACGCCATGTTCTATTCTATTTTCAATGTATCCCTTTGAGACGTCTGATGCAATCTCAAACTAAGAAATGTAATGTAGTTTCTTTTATGAATATTATATTCCTGTTGGGACTTAAAATAACCAACCTTCTCGTCGCCAATATAGTGTTTCTTATGTGGTGGTCTTATGCTATGTATGTGCATTGGTTATTAGTTACATAAGTAACAGGAAAAATTGATTTTTTAACTACAGATGCCTCAGTGGTACAGCATGTGGTCAGGAGAGGCTAATGGACATCTGCAGAAGATGTGTCTTGACAACAGCCAAAGCAACAATTGGCATGACAGCTGAACTGGTCACTGGACATCAGCAGAAAGGACACAACACTTGATGATGAACTACACTAGGAAAAAGTAAGAACCTTTATTTAATCATTGGGTTTAAACTTTAAACTAAGGTTGTAGAGCAGCCACATTTTTATGATAGGGGAGACCACTGATCTAAAAAAAGTATGGATACCGTCTCCTTAATAAATTTATAGACCTGAACCTCTTAACCCTTTCTCCACTATGAAGCTGTTTAATATTATTAAAAAATTGACAATAAAAAAAAACAAATAAAGCAAATGAATTAAATTCTTATTTTAAATATAAATAGATAAGGTTTAATTTAAATTAAACCAGAAAACATAACAATAAACTGATCTGATGAATAAAAGTGACATAAAAAAATCACTGACCATATCTCGATCAGTTGCAATAGTTGATAATGGAATTTAGGAATCATCATATTATCGTAATCAAATTCACTTATTCCAAACCTCCAATACTAAAAACATCTATACACATATTTAATTGTACCCTTGGCATATTCTTTTTCATGTTGAATGAAAATACATATTCATGTGTGGAATCATCATCTTCCAGATTATGTATTCTTGAGTCTTGTTTTTTTTCTTTATGTTTATTGTCAGTTCTCAGTTTATTTTTACACATAGATGAAAAATGGTTGACTTTTCTGCAATTGTGGCATGTTTTACCATGTGCTGGGCTATTGCTTTGACCACCTGGATGAGGCCATTTACCCCCACAATTCCTGCAACTGATATTATGCAGTCTTTCTTTACCATGAAAGGACTGATCATGTCTTTTATGCTGTTTCTTACCAAAAGTTGTATTAGTGCCTTTTTTCTGAACTTGATCATTATTGATTCTTTTATTGAAGTCTTCAGCCAATTCAATAGCATATTGGAGTAAGGCATTGAGAGACATCTCCGGAGTGGAGAGACCTTTTTCCCTCACTTTGGAAGACTTGCATCCCACGATCAATTTAGATTTAATTTCACTTTCTGCATTAGTAAAATTACAAGTTTTGGCAAGTTGATACAGATCTTGGTAGAATTCCTCTATATGTGTTGACTGTTGTATTTTATGTCGAAAAGTATATTTTTGCATCTCAACGTTCATTTTGGGATTGAAGTAGCTTGTTAGTTGCTTTACAATTTGACTAAATGGATCTTCCCCCTCAGTCTCAGCAGCTGTTGTACTTGACTGTGATAGTGATAACGATTCTATTTGGTCATTGAGTTTTTCACCACCATATGTTAATAGTAAAGCTTTCTTTTGCTCAACATTCGTGATGTTGTAAGCTGTGAAAAGATTTTTTAGTCTATTTATCCATTTTGACCATCGGATTGTAACTCCCTCTGATTGACAATCAAATGTTGGATATTGTGGTAACATAAAAGACGCCATGTTCTATTCTATTTTCAATGTATCCCTTTGAGACGTCTGATGCAATCTAAAACTAAGAAATGTAATGTAATTTCTCTTATGAATATTATATTCCTGTTGGGACTTAAAATAACCAACCTTCTCATCGCCAATATAGTGTTTCTTATGTGGTGGTCTTATGCTATGTAGGTGCATGGGTTATTAGTTACATAAGTAACAGGAAAAATTGATTTTTTAACTACAGATGCCTCAGTGGTACAGCATGTGGTCAGGAGAGACTAATGGACATCTGCAGAAGATGTGTCTTGACAACAGTCAAAGCAACAATTGGCATGACAGCTGAACTGGTCACTGGACATCAGCAGAAAGGACACAACACTTGATGATGAACTACACAAGGAAAAAGTAAGAACCTTTATTCAATCATTTGGTTTAAACTTACACACACTTACTTACACACACTTACTCACACACACTTACTCACACACACTTACTCACACACACTTACTCACACACACTTACTCACACACACTTACTCACACACACTTACTCACACACACTTACTCACACACACTTACTCACACACACTTACTCACACACACTTACTCACACACACTTACTCACACACACTTACTCACACACACTTACTCACACACACTTACTCACACACACTTACTCACACACACTTACTCACACACACTTACTCACACACACTCACACCCACCCACACACACACTCGCCCACACACACTCGCCCACACACTTACTCGCCCACACACTTACTCGCCCACACACTTACTCGCCCACACACTTACTCGCCCACACACTTACTCGCCCACACACTTACTCGCACACACACTTACTCGCACACACACTTACTCGCACACACTTACTCGCACACACTTACTCGCACACACTTACTCGCACACACTTACTCGCACACACTTAGTCACACACACTTAGTCACACACACTTAGTCACACACACTTAGTCACACACACTTAGTCACACACACCCACACACACCCACACACACCCACACACACGATCAATTGAGATTTAATTTCACTTTCTGCATTAGTAAAATTACAAGTTTTGGCAAGTTGATACAGATCTTGGTAGAATTCCTCTATATGTGTTGACTGTTGTATTTTATTTCGAAAAGTATATTTTTGCATCTAAACGTTCATTTTGGGATTGAAGTAGCTTGTTAGTTGCTTTACAATTTGACTAAATGGATCTTCCCCCTCAGTCTCAGCAGCTGTTGTACTTGACTGTGATAGTGATAACAATTCTATTTGGTCATTGAGTTTTTCACCACCATATGTTAATAGTAAAGCTTTCTTTTGCTCAACATTCGTGATGTTGTAAGCTGTGAAAAGATTTTTTTAGTCTATTTATTCATTTTGACCATCGGATTGTAACTCCCTCTGATTGACAATCAAATGTTGGATATTGTGGTAACATAAAAGACGCCATGTTCTATTCTATTTTCAATGTATCCCTTTGAGACGTCTGATGCAATCTCAAACTAAGAAATGTAATGTAGTTTCTTTTATGAATATTATATTCCTGTTGGGACTTAAAATAACCAACCTTCTCGTCGCCAATATAGTGTTTCTTATGTGGTGGTCTTATGCTATGTATGTGCATGGGTTATTAGTTACATAAGTAACAGGAAAAATTGATTTTTTAACTACAGATGCCTCAGTGGTACAGCATGTGGTCAGGAGACGCTAATGGACATCTGCAGAAGATGTGTCTTGACAACAGCCAAAGCAACAATTGGCATGACAGCTGAACTGGTCACTGGACATCAGCAGAAAGGACACAACACTTGATGATGAACTACACTAGGAAAAAGTAAGAACCTTTATTTAATCATTGGGTTTAAACTTTAAACTAAGGTTGTAGAGCAGCCACATTTTTATGATAGGGGAGACTACTGATCTAAAAAAAAGTATGGATACCGTCTCCTTAATAAATTTATAGACCTGAATCTCTTAACCCTTTCTCCACTATGAAGCTGCTTAATATTATAAAAAAATTGACAATAAAAAAAAACAAATAAAGCAAATGAATTAAATTCTTATTTTAAATATAAATAGATAAGGTTTAATTTAAACCAGAAAACATAACAATAAACTGATCTGATGAATAAAAGTGACATGAAAAAATCACTGACCATACCTCGATCAGTTGCAATAGTTGATAATGGAATTTAGAAATCATCATATCATAATCAAATTCACTTATTCCAAACCTCTAATACTAAAAACATCTATACACATATTTAATTGTACCCTTGGCATATTCTTTTTCATGTTGAATGAAAATACATATTCATGTACGGAATCATCATCTTCCAGATTATGTATTCTTGAGTCTTGTTTTTTTTTCTTTATGTTTATTGTCAGTTCTCAGTTTATTTTTACACATAGATGAAAAATGGTTGACTTTTCTGCAATTGTGGCATGTTTTACCATGTGCTTGGCTATTGCTTTGACCACCTGGATGAGGCCATTTACCCCCACAATTCCTGCAACTGATATTATGCAGTCTTTCTTTACCATGAAAGGACTGATCATGTCTTTTATGCTGTTTCTTACCAAAAGTTGTATTAGTGCCTATTTTCTGAACTTGATCATTATTGATTCTTTTATTGAAGTCTTCAGCCAATTCAATAGCATATTGGAGTAAGGCATTGAGAGACATCTCTGGAGTGGAGAGACCTTTTTCCCTCACTTTGGAAGACTTGCATCCCACAATCAATTGAGATTTAATTTCACTTTCTGCATTAGTAAAATTACAAGTTTTGGCAAGTTGATACAGATCTTGGTAGAATTCCTCTATATGTGTTGACTGTTGTATTTTATGTCGAAAATTATATTTTTGCATCTCAACGTTCATTTTGGGATTGAAGTAGCTTGTTAGTTGCTTTACAATTTGACTAAATGGATCTTCCCCCTCAGTCTCAGCAGCTGTTGTACTTGACTGTGATAGTGATAACGATTCTATTTGGTCATTGAGTTTTTCACCACCATATGTTAATAGTAAAGCTTTCTTTTGCTCAACATTCGTGATGTTGTAAGCTGTGAAAAGATTTTTTAGTCTATTTATCCATTTTGACCATCGGATTGTAACTCCCTCTGATTGACAATCAAATGTTGGATATTGTGGTAACATAAAAGACGCCATGTTCTATTCTATTTTCAATGTATCCCTTTGAGACGTCTGATGCAATCTCAAACTAAGAAATGTAATGTAGTTTCTTTTATGAATATTATATTCCTGTTGGGACTTAAAATAACCAACCTTCTCGTCGCCAATATAGTGTTTCTTATGTGGTGGTCTTATGCTATGTATGTGCATTGGTTATTAGTTACATAAGTAACAGGAAAAATTGATTTTTTAACTACAGATGCCTCAGTGGTACAGCATGTGGTCAGGAGAGGCTAATGGACATCTGCAGAAGATGTGTCTTGACAACAGCCAAAGCAACAATTGGCATGACAGCTGAACTGGTCACTGGACATCAGCAGAAAGGACACAACACTTGATGATGAACTACACTAGGAAAAAGTAAGAACCTTTATTTAATCATTGGGTTTAAACTTTAAACTAAGGTTGTAGAGCAGCCACATTTTTATGATAGGGGAGACCACTGATCTAAAAAAAGTATGGATACCGTCTCCTTAATAAATTTATAGACCTGAACCTCTTAACCCTTTCTCCACTATGAAGCTGTTTAATATTATTAAAAAATTGACAATAAAAAAAAACAAATAAAGCAAATGAATTAAATTCTTATTTTAAATATAAATAGATAAGGTTTAATTTAAATTAAACCAGAAAACATAACAATAAACTGATCTGATGAATAAAAGTGACATAAAAAAATCACTGACCATATCTCGATCAGTTGCAATAGTTGATAATGGAATTTAGAAATCATCATATTATCGTAATCAAATTCACTTATTCCAAACCTCTAATACTATAAACATCTATACACATATTTAATTGTACCCTTGGCATATTCTTTTTCATGTTGAATGAAAATACATATTCATGTGTGGAATCATCATCTTCCAGATTATGTATTCTTGAGTCTTGTTTTTTTTCTTTATGTTTATTGTCAGTTCTCAGTTTATTTTTACACATAGATGAAAAATGGTTGACTTTTCTGCAATTGTGGCATGTTTTACCATGTGCTGGGCTATTGCTTTGACCACCTGGATGAGGCCATTTACCCCCACAATTCCTGCAACTGATATTATGCAGTCTTTCTTTACCATGAAAGGACTGATCATGTCTTTTATGCTGTTTCTTACCAAAAGTTGTATTATTGCCTATTTTCTGAACTTGATCATTATTGATTCTTTTATTGAAGTCTTCAGCCAATTCAATAGCATATTGGAGTAAGGCATTGAGAGACATCTCCGGAGTGGAGAGACCTTTTTCCCTCACTTTGGAAGACTTGCATCCCACGATCAATTGAGATTTAATTTCACTTTCTGCATTAGTAAAATTTCAAGTTTTGGCAAGTTGATACAGATCTTGGTAGAATTCCTCTATATGTGTTGACTGTTGTATTTTATGTCGAAAAGTATATTTTTGCATCTCAACGTTCATTTTGGGATTGAAGTAGCTTGTTAGTTGCTTTACAATTTGACTAAATGGATCTTCCCCCTCAGCCTCAGCAGCTGTTGTACTTGACTGTGATAGTGATAACGATTCTATTTGGTCATTGAGTTTTTCACCACCATATGTTAATAGTAAAGCTTTCTTTTGCTCAACATTCGTGATGTTGTAAGCTGTGAAAAGATTTTTTAGTCTATTTATCCATTTTGACCATCGGATTGTAACTCCCTCTGATTGACAATCAAATGTTGGATATTGTGGTAACATAAAAGACGCCATGTTCTATTCTATTTTCAATGTATCCCTTTGAGACGTCTGATGCAATCTAAAACTAAGAAATGTAATGTAATTTCTCTTATGAATATTATATTCCTGTTGGGACTTAAAATAACCAACCTTCTCATCGCCAATATAGTGTTTCTTATGTGGTGGTCTTATGCTATGCAGGTGCATGGGTTATTAGTTACATAAGTAACAGGAAAAATTGATTTTTTAACTACAGATGCCTCAGTGGTACAGCATGTGGTCAAGAGAGACTAATGGACATCTGCAGAAGATGTGTCTTGACAACAGTCAAAGCAACAATTGGCATGACAGCTGAACTGGTCACTGGACATCAGCAGAAAGGACACAACACTTGATGATGAACTACACAAGGAAAAAGTAAGAACCTTTATTCAATCATTTGGTTTAAACTTACACACACTTACTTACACACACTTACTCACACACACTTACTCACACACTTACTCACACACACTTACTCACACACACTTACTCACACACACTTACTCACACACACTTACTCACACACACTTACTCACACACACTTACTCACACACACTTACTCACACACACTTAGTCACACACACACACACTCGCCCACACACACTCGCCAACACACACTCCCCCACACACTTACTCGCCCACACACTTACTCGCCCACACACTTACTCGCCCACACACTTACTCGCACACACACTTACTCGCACACACTTAGTCACACACACACTTACTCGCACACACTTACTCGCACACACTTACTCGCACACACTTACTCGCACACACTTACTCGCACACACTTACTCGCACACACTTAGTCACACACACTTAGTCACACACACTTAGTCACACACACTTAGTCACACACACTTAGTCACACACACTTAGTCACACACACTTAGTCACACACACTTAGTCACACACACTTAGTCACACACACTTAGTCACACACACTTAGTCACACACACTTAGTCACACACACTTAGTCACACACACTTAGTCACACACACTTAGTCACACACACCCACACACACCCACACACACTCACACACACTCACACACTCACACACACTCACCCACACTCACCCACACACACACACTCACCCACACACACACACACTCACCCACACACACACAAACTCACCAACACACACACACTCACCAACACACACACACACTCACCCACACACACACTCACCCACACACACTCACCCACACACACTTACCCACTCACCCACACACACTTACCCACTCACCCACACACACTTACCCACACACACACACACACTTACCCACACACACACACACTTACCCACACACACTTACCCACACACACCCACCCACACACCCACCCACACCCACCCACACCCACACACACACACACACACATACACACACACACATACACACACACTTACACACACACACACACTTACTCACACACACTTACTCACACACACCCACACACACACTTACTCACACCCACCCACCCACACACACTCGCCCACACACACTCGCCCACACTCACACACACACTTAGTCGCACACACTTAGTCACACACACTTAGTCACACACACTTAGTCACACACACTTAGTCACACACACTTAGTCACACACACTTAGTCACACACACTTAGTCACACACACTTAGTCACACACACTTAGTCACACACACTTACTCACACACACTTACTCACACACACTTACTCACACACACACACTCACACATTCACACACACTCACCCACACACACACACTCACCCACACACACACACTTACTCACACACACTTACTCACACACACTTACTCACACACACTTACTCACACACACTTACACACACTCTCTCACACACACACTCTCTCACACACACACACTCTCACACACACACACTCTCACACACACACACTCTCACACACACTCTCACACACACTCACACACACTTACTCACACACACTTACTCACACACACTTACTCACACACACTTACTCACACACACTTACTCACACACACTTACTCACACACACTTACTCACACACACTTACTCACACACACTTACTCACACACACTTACTCACACACACTTACTCACACACACTTACTCACTCACACTTACTCACTCACACTTACTCACTCACACACACTGACTCACACACACTGACTCACACACACACACTGACTCACACACACTGACTCACACACACTGACTCATTCACACTGACTCACTCACACTGACTCACTCACACTGACTCACTCACACTGACTCACTCACACTGACTCACACACACTGACTCACACACACTGACTCACACACACTGACTCACACACACTGACTCACACACACTGACTCACACACACTGACTCACACACACTGACTCACACACACTGACTCACACACACTGACTCACACACTGACTCACACACTGACTCACACACTGACTCACACACTGACTCACACACTCACACACACTTACACACACTTAGTCACACACACTTACACACACTTACACACACTTAGTCACACACACTTACACACACTTAGTCACACACACTTAGTCACACACACTTAGTCACACACACTTAGTCACACACACTTAGTCACACACACTTACTCACACACACTTACTCACACTTACTCACACACACTTACTCACACACACTTACTCACACACACTTACTCACACACACTAACTCACACACACTAACTCACACACACTCTTACTAACACACACACACTCTTACTCACACTTACTCACACTTAGTCACACACACTTAGTCACACACACTTAGTCACACACACTTAGTCACACACACTTAGTCACACACACTTAGTCACACAAACATACTCACACACACATACTCACACACACATACTCACACACACATACTCACACTTACTCACACACACTTACTCACACACACTTACTCACACACACTTACTCACACACACTTACTCACATACACTTACTCACATACACTTACTCACACACACTTACTCACACACACTTACTCACACACACTTACTCACACACACTTACTCACACACACTTACTCACACACACTTACTCACACACACTTACTCACACACACTTACTCACACACACGCCCACCCACACACACGCCCACCCACACACACGCCCACCCACACACTCGCCCACACACACTCGCACACACA